>JAIFGZ020000051.1:0-441901 GCA_019925245.2 Oryza australiensis | reverse complement strand
AGTAGATATGGTTATATCTACTTAATGAGGCATAAGTCCGAATCCTTTGAAAAGTTCAAAGAATTCCAGAATGAAATACAAAATCATTTAGGGAAAACAATCAAGTTTCTACGATCAGATCGTGGAGGGGAATAGTTGAGCCAAGAGTTTGGTAATCATCTGAAAGATTGTGAAATTGTTCCACAATTGACTCCGCCAGGAACTCCACAATGGAACGGAGTGTCCGAACAGAGAAATCGCACCTTGTTGGACATGTTGCGGTCGATGATGAGCCAAAGTGATCTTCCATTATCCTTTTGGGGATATGCTCTTGAAATAGCTGCGCTCACACTAAACAGAGTTCCATCTAAGTCAGTTGAAAAGACACCATATGAGATATGGACAGGGCAACCCCCTAGTCTGTCTTTTCTCAAAATTTGGGGATGCGAAGCTTATGTAAAATGGTTACAGTCTGACAAGCTCACATCCAAATCTGATAAGTGCTTCTTTGTGGGATATCCTAAGGAAACTAAGGGATATTACTTTTATAATCGGGAACAAGGCAAAGTGTTTGTCGCCCGACACGGTGTCTTCTTGGAGAAAGAGTTTCTTTCAAGAAGGGTTAGTGGGAGCAGGGTTCATCTTGAAGAAGTTCAAGAAACACCGTAAAATGTTTCATGACCACGTAACCACAACAGAGGAGCAAAGTGTTGCGCCACCGCTTGTAGATACACTAGCCCCACGGAGGTCCGAAAGATCACGTCGTGCGTCCGACAGTACACAGTGCGGAACAACGTGATATATTGTTGTTGGACAACGATGAGCCTAAGACCTATGAGGAAGCGATAGTGGGACCCGATTCCAACAAGTGGCTTGGAGCCATGAAATCCGAAATAGAATCCATGTACGACAATCTAGTTTGGAACTTGGTTGATCCACTTGATGGTGTCAAAACCATTGAGTGTAAATGGGTTTTTAAGAAAAAGGCCGATATGGATGGAAATGTTCACATCTATAAGGCGCGATTGGTGGCGAAAGGTTTTAAACAGATTCAAGGAGTTGATTATGATGAAACCTTCTCGCCCGTCGCAATGCTTAAATCTATTCGGATTATTCTAGCGATTGCTGCATATTTTGATTATGAGATATGGTAGATGGATGTCAAAACGGCTTTCCTAAATGGAAACCTAAGCGAGGATGTATACATGATACAACCTCAGGGTTTTCTCGATCCACAATCGCCTAGAAAGATATGCAAGCGCATAAATCCATTTATGGATTGAAGCAAGCATCTCGGAGTTGGAATATTCGTTTTGATGAAGTAATCAAAGGGTTTGGTTTCATCAAAAACGAAGAGGAGGCCTGTGTTTACAAAAAGGTCAGTGGGAGCGCAATTGTATTTCTAATCTTATATGTGGATAACATATTGTTGATTGGAAATGATATCCCTATGCTAGAGTCCGTCAAGTCTTCATTGAAAACTAGTATTTCCATGAAAGACTTAGGGGAGACAGCATACATATTGGGCATTCGGATCTATAGAGATAGATCCAAGAGGCTAATTGGATTAAGCCAAAGTACATACATTGACAAGGTGTTGAAAAGGTTCAACATGCATGATTCCAAGAAAGGTTTCTTGCCCATGTCACATGGCATTAATCTTAGCAAGAATCAGTGTCCTCATACACATGATGAGCGGAATAAGATGGGTATGGTTCCATATGCTTCGGCAATTGGATCCATCATGTATGCCATGCTTTGTACACGCCCAGATGTCTCGTACACTTTGAGTGCTACGAGCAGATACCAGTCAGATCCAGGTGAAGGTCACTGGACTGCCGTAAAGAATATTCTTAAGTACTTGAGAAGAACTAAGGATATGTTCCTAGTCTATGGAGGTGAAGAAGAGCTCGTTGTAAGTGGTTACACCGATGCTAGCTTCCAAACAGACAAGGATGATTATAGATCGCAATGCGGGTTCGTGTTCTCGCCCGAACGGAGGCGCGTCACTGGAAGAGTTCCAAGCGGATACCGTTGCTGATTCTACAACGGAGGCCGAGTACATTGCTGCTTCGAAGCCGCAAAGGAGGCCTTTGGATCAAGAAATTCATTTTTGAGCTTGGTGTGATGACTAGTGCGACTGGTCCAATGTCTCTCTATTGTGATAATAGTGGAGCCATTGCACAAGCCAAGGAGCCGAGGTCACATCAGAAGTCCAAACACATACTTCGGCGATATCATCTCATCCGTGAGATAGTGGACAGAGGTGATGTCAAGATATGCAAAGTGCACACGGATCTCAACATAGCCGATCCGTTGACAAAACCTCTCCCTCAGCCGAAACATGAGGCGCACACAAGAGCAATGGTTATTAGATACTTACATGATTGACTCTAGTGCAAGTGGGAGATTGTTAGTGATATGCCCTAGAGGCAACATGGAGATGTTGGATATCACGTCAATGTTTATGTATTTATGAATAAAGTGTTATTCAGTTCCATGAAATAGACATCTTGTATTGATCAATAAGTACATGACTTATTTATGAGACTCAATATGTACGAATCTATTTCTAAATAATCCCTGATCATATATCATATTATTGGAACTAATATGATTCTAAGATCGGCATGTTTATTGATTAATGATCATGTCTCGTAGATCATGGGTATGGGAATACCAAATCGATAAACATGGACACATGTGTTAGAGAACACATTGTTGGATAGACCCACCATGAGACACTACAGAAATTAATGTGCCATTAGTTGGTCTCGTGTAGTGTTGGTACAAAGTCCTTAGACCTGAGATCACCATGGATTCCAACATGTGTAGTAGCCTACTTTGGGACTACCAAACGCTATTCCGTAAATCGGGTAGTTATAAAGGTAGTTTTTGGGTTTGCTATGAAACATGGAGTGGGATGTGAGTGATCAAGATGGAATTTGCCCCTCCTTTGGAGAGATATCTCTCGGGCCCCTCGAGGTAATGGATTATGGAAATGCAGGGCCATGCTAAGTTGATTGAGGAGTCAATCAACGCAGATAATCCAATACAATTCGAGTGAATGGTTAAGCTATTGAAGGGATGGCACACATCTTGCCTATAGCTTAACTCGTATCGTGAGGCAAATGGATTTGTGTACACATTACGGTTCGAGCCGATATTATATTCTTGTATACTATGGTGTCAATATGTGCTGCTAGGCGCCGCTATTGACAGTGTCGGCTGAGTTGGACTCAAGCCGACGATCGGCTAAGTTAGACTATAGCCGAAACAAGGTATACCTGAACCTACGGGGTCACACGCTTAAGGGGATAAGAACAGCATTCGAGTTGGACTCGAATACGGTTCGATCGGATAGGGATCCGATCGGATAGAGTCCTATGGTCTTACGACGTATGGGCGGCCAACTCGTGAGATTCGGATAGGATCCGATTCAAAATAGAGTCCCGATCGGCCACTAGTCCCGCCGGCCAACTCTATATATAGGAGGGAGGGGTGGAGAGCCGACACAAGTCAATTGAAGTCAATTGCGCCGAAATCAACTCCACGGAAACCCTCCCAACCTTCGAGCCAAACCCTAGCCTTGCATCGCGTGGTAGCACACGGGTGTTCGGCGTTCGTCCCCTGACGTGTGGATACCGGTAGAGGCGCCGCTATGTTGCGCGCCGTTGATCGGCTACGAATCGGCCGTGGTGAAATCGGCTGCGCCGAGCGCACGGAGCAAGGCGCGAGAACACGGTCGACGACTTGGCGAATCGGCTACATCGGCGAATCGTCCGTCCCCGTGAATCGGCCGTCGGCTTGCGGGAATCGGCCGCACTGTTCCAGACGGATAGCCCCGATTGGCTATTTCCGCCGCATACTCCAATCGGTAACGATCCGTCGGCCCTTACTTGCAAGAGTTCCTGGTTTGCGCGGTAGAAAAGTTTTGTTTTCGGCTAGCGTAGCCTCCGCGTAACCCTTCAACACATTCATTATATTTTTGTCTAACCGATGTTAAATCACAAAGCCTAAGCTCACTTTCACCAGTATAAAAATAATCATGGAATTTTTGTTCTAACTGAGCCCAAGTATGAATAGAATTAGCCGGTAATGAGGTAAACCATGTAAAAGCAGTATCGGAAAATGATAAAGAGAATAAACACAATTTAAAAGCATCGAAAGTACTAGCCTCTCCGCATTGCGCTAAGAACTGGCCTATGTGCTCCCATGTGGTCCTATTGTCCTCACCACTGAATTTAGTGAATTCAGGAACTCTATAGCCACTAGGATATGGGATATTGTCGAAGTAATCAGGATATGACTTTTGGTAAACTCTAGCACGATTCCTGGGCTCAATTCCAAATGATTCTCTAATAATCTTTCTAATTTGTTCCTCCATATTTTCAGGCCTGGGCGGATTGGGCAAAATCGGTGGCCTAAAAAGCAGTTGTTGCAGTGCAATATTGACATATTGGCCATACCCAATGTCATGCGGGTATCCTCTATTAGGATCATTGTACTGATTAGGAACATGTGGAGGAACATGCGCATGCACAGTAGCTACAAGGGGGTCGTGCACAGGAACGTGGTATAAAACCGATTCACCCGTAATCGGATCTATTTCCCGTACTCGCACCGTAGCGTCGACGACCGCCATGGGCCCTGCCTCGACTGGCCATGTAGGGCGCGGCTCGACCGGCCATGTAGGGCGGGTCTAACTCGGCCATGGTAGCCACCGGCCGTGACCGTTGAAGGAGCGGCGATCGCCTCGTGAGCCGGTCTCGATCGACGCGGAGAAAGGTCGAACCGCCCACGCTCTGGCCTCGACTGATGGTAGAGCTTCTGCGCGACTCGCCGTAGGGCCAACATGGGATCACAAGCGTTTGCGGTAACTCACCCCCTCAAGGTGTTGTGCGATCGCCCCGTTGGTTTTGCTAAAAATTTGATGAATAGGGGCTTGGCTAGTGCTTGCAACAGAGGTAAACGGCAATCGGCCTTGGGAGAGCCGGATTTAACACCCATATGAGCATTAAACATCCTATTAAAGCAAGTCCCCATAGCAGATTCAATTCTATTATTGACGGCGACGGTGACGTACTCATCGACCGTACTTGCTACGAGCCTTTGAATAGGAAGAGCTTGGTCATCAGTACTTACCTCATCACGGATGATCATGAGCGGGCTCCCGGGCTTGAGGACGATGCCTTGACAGGTTTTGGTACACAATTTGTCCAAAACCTCCTGCATGATCGCTTTGATCCGCTCCTTCATTATCTTGCATGCCTCTCCATCTAGATCATCCAACGAGATGTGGACGACGTTAGATGGGCTCACCTCTCGCACAACTTGCTTCGTCATGGCGGCGTCGAAATTGAGATGGCGTTGAGCGAACTTCCGCAGCAGAGTCGCCAAAAATCGTGTTGGGCACCTTTTTTGGCAAAGGTACGAACACAATGGACACACCTAAATGCCTTGCAGTGATATGGAGTCGCCAACCACCTCGATCTAGCAAAGAACTAAAGCAAGATTGGTTTTATAGATTAAACCGGCTAGCAGAGCCGATTTAGATAAAATGACATATAAACACCCATCTCGTGGGCGAACGGAATGTTTTCAAGACAATCTTATAAAGAGGTGTCGCACTCTCGCAGCGGCGGCGGACGATTTACAGTGCAAATCGACAAAGATGGACGAACTAATGTAGAGAAAAGTAAAAGAACGATTCAATTTGCTAAAAACTAGAAACTAGATTGATTTTGTGTTGTGTATGTGTTGTTGCCAATTGAACCAGCCTTGGCCCTTAAATAGGTTGGTCTTGCCTTCCACAGGCCCTCCTCCACGTCCAATTCGGGGTAGACACCTTTGGAAACCTGAGACATACCGCATCGAGCAAGGAAACCCGAGTACCGATGAATTCAACTTGGTTTCGGGACTTCGCGGTCGACCGGCCACATGCACGCCGGCTCCGATCGCTTCCTAAGGCCTCGGCCCCGACCGGCCTATCCAAGGCGGTCGACCGCCTTCCCGAAGGAAACCGGCAGACTTTCCAAACATTGGCAATTTTCCTATCTTGATTCCTAGGTGCCAATTTTGGGTGTAAACAGTATCTACAACAGATGGTACAACATCTTGTTCATCCTGTTGTGGTGTAGTGCTAGCCGAAACACTTTCTTGTGTTTCTTGAATTTCTTCAAGATGCACAGTGCTCCCACTAACCTTTCTTGAAAGAAACTCATTCTCCAAGAAAACACTATGTCGGGCGACAAACACTTTGCCTTGTTCCCGATTATAAAAATATTATCCTTTTGTTTCCTTAGGATACCCCACAAAGAAGCATTTGTCAGATTTGGGTGCAAGCTTGTCGGATTGTAAACGCTTTACTTAAGCTTCACATCCGCAAATTTTGAGAAAAGACAAGCTAGGGGGCTGCCCGGTCCATATCTCATATGGTGTCTTTTCCACTGACTTAGATGGAACTCTATTTACTGTGGACGCAACTGTTTCAAGAGCATATCCCCAGAAGGATAATGAAAGATCACATTGGCTCATCATGGAATGCACCATGTCCAACAAGGTACGATTTCTCCATTCGGACACCCCGTTCCATTGAGGGGTTCCTGGTGGAGTCAACTGTGGAACGATTCCACAATCCTTTAGATGATTACAAAATTCCTGGCTTAAGTATTCACCACCATGATCTGATCGTAGAAACTTAATTGTTCTCTCTAAATGATTTTGTACTTCATTCTGGAATTCTTTAAACTTTTCAAAGGATTCAGACTTGTGCCTCATTAAGTAGATATAACCATATCTACTAAAGTCGTTGATAAAAGTAATGAAGTACTGGAACCCACCTCTGGTTGTTGAACTCATTGGTCCACATACATCCGTATGTATGAGTGCCAACAAGTCAGATGCCCTCTCACTGTGACCCGTGAAATGTGCTCTTGTCATCTTACCGATTAAACAAGATTCACATGTCTCAAATGATTCAAAATTAAAAAAGTGTAGCAGACCATCTTTATGGAGCTTCTCCATGCGTTTCTCATTTATATGGCCTAGGCGACAATGCCAAATAAATGTGGGGTTTATATCATTTGAGAGTTGCCTCCCTGTATTAATGTTATAGATGGGATACGCTTCAAGATCCAAAATGTATAATCAAGTCACCAATGGAGTATGAAAATAGAACATATCCCTAAGATAAATTGAACAACCATTGTCCACTAATCTAAAATCATATCCATCCGCTTGCAAACATGAAGCGGAAATTACGTTTTGACATAGAGTTGGAACACAATAGTAATTATTCAATTCCAAAACAAATCCTGAAGGTAAGTGAAGTGGCGTGCTGCTGTCGGCAACTATAGCAACCTTTGCTCCATTGCCGACCCGCAGGTTCACCTCGCCCCTTCTCAAGCTTCTACTTCTTCTCAGACCCTGCAACGATTTACATATGTGAGCTAATGATCTGATATCAAATACCCAAGAGTTAGTAGATGAAGTAGCAAGATTGCTTTCTATAACATTAAATACCTGAAGCAGAAGTCTCACTTTTCTTCTTTTTGAGATCCTCCAAGTACTTCCTGCAGTTTCTCTTCCAGTGACCTGCATCCTTGCAATAAAAGCAAACAACATCTACCATCGCCAACCCCTTCTTGCCTTTCTTTGCTTTGAAAGCACTCGCGATCTCATTAGGAGTTAACTTCCTTTTGGTGCAAAGTTTCTTGACAGGGGGTTTGCGCTTAGCTTTCTGCATCGTCATCACATGATGACCATTTTTCTTGATACTCTCCTCAACAGTATTTAGCATCCCATGCAATTTAGCCAAGGTCTTATCCATGTTGTTCATGTGATAATTTAATATGAATGGCTCAAAGCTCGGAGGGAGCGACTGAAGAATCACATATGTAGCCAACTCTTGGCTAAGAGGAAAACACAGCTTTTCCAGACTCTCGAGATAGCCAACCATCTTTATCATGTGTGGACTGACGGGATTCCCCTCTACAAGCCTGCACGCAAACAAGGACTTTGAAGTATTAAACCTCTCGGCCCTAGCTTGGTTCTCAAACATGCCATGTAGACCCTCAATAATACTGTGAGCATCGTTGCTCTCGTATTGCTTTTGGACCTCAGAGGACATTGTGGCAAGCATGAGAAAGCTGATATCTAGGGAATTATTACTGTGCTTCTCATAAGCCCTCCATGCAGCAGCATTAGCACTATCAGGCAAATCATCAGGATATGAAACTGCAATAACGTATTCCTTTCTCTCCTGCTTGAGAACAATTCTCAAGTTTCGATACCAATCCATAAAGTTTGTTCTATTTAACTTTTCTTTCTCTAGAATTGATCGCAAATTAAAAGAACTAGGTGCAATATTAGCTGCCATAATCTACAACAGAAAACATATGCAAAGTTTAGCACAATGTTTATGCGTTGTCTTTTATTAAACAATTTAATAAAAGACTCCCACTACGTGTTTTAAACCTTCCCTCTAAGTTACGTATTGGGTCAAGATCCACATGTTAGTTAATTTCTAGTGAGCTTTGGCATCACTACTAGAAAATTAGTAACATTGGTAAGCAAGACCTTGCTAATGACATCCCTATGTGACTCTTGTTTGTTGGGTGGCAGCATAATGCCCCGGCCCCAACCTATTCCCCAAGGCCCAAAACTATTTTGATAGCCTTGCTAAGTAAACCAAATACTCCCTCATGTATATGTCTGACATATACCCCATCGTGTTATGATAGACGATGACACTGCTTTGGCAGACCTACCAATTGACGATCACAACCGTGATAGGTGCAACATTTGGAGGGCATCATTACTACTAAATTTTTCTTAGGGATACTATCCTATCAAACAAACATATCACATATATGAAAGCAAGAAGAATAGCAATTATTAATGAAATAGTATGGCCCTTTCACATGGTGATCTCCATCTCCATATCGGTGTAGAGGACCTCCATCTTCATCACCGATCTCCCGAGTGTTTGAAGCTAAATTTCTTCAAACTAAACTACTACTATAGAAGCTAGAAATTGAAGATTACATCGACACGCAGGTCGTGAAAGAATATTACATGGATTGCACGTATGAAAGAATATTACATGCATCACATGCATCTCATACATATAATAGGGCCATACCATCTCAAAGCATTCTCTACAAAAACAAGTTAGACATAGAACATTTTCTACCTATCTCAGAGATACGATACCAAGACGCAATAAAAGGGGATACGCACACGCTGGTCCCAAGACACTCTCAAGGGACATGGTCTGCATAGATGCAAGGCGACAGTCATAGTCAGACTACAAAACAGCTTTGGCATTATCACATTATACCGATTCGAGACTATCTCAAGGAACGCCATCCCGAATCCAACGCAAGCTAATCCCAAGTACTATGGAAACCGCTTCGACACAATCGCATTATGTCGATCCAAGTCAATCTCAAGGAATGCAGCTTCCATCATCAATCTCCTCTACCAACCCCTATACCGATTGATCTAATCAACCCGTGTATAAAACTTGTAATAGATCTAATCTACTACAACTCCATATCATCATATGGAACAACCTAAAACCCAGACTATGGAAGTCTAGCTCTGATACCACTATAGGATAACGCGTAGGTTACGATAGAAAAAACAAAACTTTTCTACCGTGCAATGCAGGAAAGCTGCAAGTAAGGGTCTATAGATTGTTACCAAGTGACGAGTAGTGCAGCCGAAAACTACGTTGGAGTAGCCGACCAAATGTAGGCACGCCGGGAACTCTTGTCGACCTCGGACTGTCTCGCCCAACCTTGCCGACCTCGAACAGTCTCGCTCGACCTCGCCGACCTCGGACAGTCTCGCTCGACCTCGTCGACCTCGGACCATCTTGCCCAACCTCACCAACCTCGCTGACAGCGCCCGACTTTGACTCGATTTTGTCGACATCGTGTCGATTCATCCAACCAGTCCGACTTCCAACTACCGAATAATGGATTTGTCTAGTCGGAACTCGGGGATCTTCCGATGTCGCCGATTACACCGCAACGTAGCAATATCTCTACCAGTATCCACACATCCAGGGAAGGAACGCCGAATACCTGTGTACTAGCACGCGATGCACGCCTAGGGTTTTGGCTCGGAGGTGGACTAGGGTTTCCATGGAGAAGTTGATCTGGCTTAGAAGTTGCGCGCACAATCTCCACCCTTGCCCATCTTTATATAGAGTTAGCTGACTAGGCCTAAAGGCCCATTGGGACTCTATATCCGACCAAATCCCTATCCGATTGAGCCACATCCGAGTCAAACTCGAATATCTATTCAAACCCATTAAGTGTATGACCCTGTAGGTTCATGTAGACTTGGTTTTGACCCGAGAACGCTTCTCGGCCGACCATCAACAACAGCCCCTAGCAGAACGTATTGACACCTAAGTCTACAAGAAGATCAAATCGGCTGAACCTGTAATGTGTGCACAAATCCCATTGCCTCATGATACCAATTAAGCTATAGGCAAGACACGTGCCATCCTATCAATAACTTAATCATTCACTCAATCTCGTACTGGATTATCTATCTGTTGATTGACTCCTCAATCAACTCGGCATGGCCATGCATTTCCATAATCAATTGCATGGAGGGGCCCAGAGATATCTCTCCCATAGGAGGGGCAAAATCCATCTTGATTATTGGACATCTCTCTACATGTTTCATAGCAAACCCGAAGACAACTTTTATAACTACCCAGTTACGGAGTAGCGTTTGGCAGTCCCTAAGAAAGCGACTACACATGTTGGAATCCATGATGATCTCAGGTCTAAGGACATTACACCAACACTACTTGGGACCAACTAATTACACATTAATTCCCTGTAGTGTCTCAATGTGGGTCTATCCAACAATGCGTTCTCTAGCACATGTTCAAGTTTATTGATTTGGTATCTCCATACCATGATCCATGAGACATGATCATCAACTAATACACATGTTGATCTTAGAATCATATTCGTTCCATAGATATGATATATGATCAGGGATTATTTAGAAATAGATTCATATAAATAGTCTTATGAATAAGTCACATACTTATTGATCAATACAAGTTATCTATTTCATGGAACGAAATAACACTTTATTCATTAATACATAAACATTGACCATGATATCCAATATCTCCATGTTGCCTCTAGGGCATATCACTAACTGGTCGGCAGTCCTCCGAGGGGGGTGCTTAAAGGAGGTGAGTTAGTGGTCAAGAATGCACTTCCTCTCAGGACCTGGTGGTCGACTCAAGTCACTATGATGAGCCAACGATCAAGAGATGCGAGATTTATACTGGTTCAGCCATCTAGAAGAATAATAGGCCTATGTCTAGTGTTCTTTGATGGGGTGGATGATGAGCAAGGTTTACAAGAGAGTGTTCTTGGGGCTTAGAGCAAGCTGGCCAAGAACAAGCAAAGAACTAAGAATGATTTGTTCTCAGATTCTCGATCCCCCTTAGTCCGTCCTGCCCTCCCTTTTATAGCTCAAGGGGAGCAGTTACAAGGGACTTAGGGGCCAAGAAAGCTAAGACTAAGGATCTAAAAAGGTGTGTACAAACTACATCTAAAAGAGGTACATGGTGATGATCTTTGGGCCCTGCACGCCGTGGGTGTCTTGTGCCTTATCCTGCCTTGGGGCCCCTCCTCTGCAGATATCACCTGTACTGTGGTATCGGGTGACCTCATTCCTTGCCAGGTTGTCCCCTCCTCGCCTTCTAGCAAGCCAAGTTTTGTCCCGATGAGGCCAAAAGTCGGGTCGAGGAGTTGAGGTCGAGAAAGGAGTGCCGAGGTAGGACTGAGGGGAGGTCGGGGCGGCCGACCCCGAGGGGAGGTCAGGCTCCTGACCTTATTCGAAAGATTTCGTAGATCGACTCCAGCTTGACTTCAACTCTGGTCCGACTGCTACCCCAGGGTGACACCTCCCATAGCAGCCCCCGAGCGTAAGGAGGAATGAGACATCCATCCTTAGGATCTAAGGTCCTCTCCGTCATCTTCGCAGGGTTTCCCAAAGGCGTTGCAGCATGGCTTCAGCGGGTTTCCGTAATCTTGCACTCAAGCTTCAGCCGGTGTAGCCCCGAGCCTAGGGTCGAATAGTACATCCAAGCCTAGGGTCCAGTCTGTGGGTGTTAATGACCAAATTTGGCAAGCAAATTATCAGGTTCGGATCTAAGGCCGAAGCCGATTTGAAGAGAATTGAGTTCTTCTAGAGACAGAGTGCACGCCAAGTGTAGATCAAATCGGCTAAGGGGTTTATCGATTAGTGATCGAATCGGCTAAAGTGACGATCGGCTGATACCGAATCGGACAATACTGATGTAGCTGATTTCGATAGGGATAGCTAGTACGACCAATCCCGAGGAGAAGACGTTGGAGTTATCTTCGGATTCGTGAGGATTGCCATACATGGATAGAGTTCAGGAAAGACAATTATATTTATTAAATAGGATATGTTTAATAGTTTCCTTGTAGATAATGTCGAAGGCAGTTTGTTTTAGGCATATCTGTAATTCAAATTGTAATAGAGACAGGAATCGTGTCAGTCACGAACTTATCTTGTATATGGGTACAAATACAACCCAGGACCGTGTAAATTAACAAGAACCAAGTTCAATACAACCTTCGGCGCATTTCCACTTTTTCTTTTCGTTTGTTTCGACAAGTTCTTACTTCTAGTTGGGCTGCATCGTTTGATCTCCAATGAAAAGGTAAATCTTATCACAGCGGCTTGCGTTCTCGGGACTAGTGCTTCCATCATTATGATACTCTAATCTTGTTTATGTAAATCGTTGATTTATCATATAAATTGTATAACCTAGATCGGTAATATGATCTAACCCTAATCGGCTAGTCTCTATTATTAGACAGCAGCCGATAGGGTTAGGTTTTGTCGTCGATTTAGATTACATAGTGTATCCACCATCTCGAAAGGTGTTCATAGATTCGTATAGATCTTATGTTTGTTTTTACACTTAATGCTGCATCGGTTAGGTCTGACCTATTAAGTCGTTTTCATAATCATAAAAGATCTATCTTATCTCATGATCATTACTAGAGATAGTATCGGAGTTTCAGCCAATCTTATCTGTTTTAACTGTCTTGTATGTTTTATATTTACTTGATATGTTAAAGTTGCCCTTTGTATTAAGATCTCAGTATAATCAAATATGTTCAGCTTGTTATCGGTCTGTTAAGTTATCTTAACACTCAATCGGTTCCTATTTAATATATTTGATCTATAATGGTATGTTAGCATAAAGTGGTATCGGAGTACTAGCCGATACTCTTTAAATCCATGACATCGGCTATGTTATAAATATACATAATTTGCATATTGAAGTGCCTTTAGATTTAAGTGATTTATACTATCTCAGTAAACTACCGATCTATCCCAATCACTTGGTTTAAACACATTTCGATATTTAGATTATGTGTTATGAATATCTTCAGCCGATCCATTAGGTTTAATTATCTTAGCCGATTCGTGCATACCACGTCGGCTTAACACTAGATGATACGTCATCGGCCTCCAACCGATCTTCTATCGTTTGCGGACCAATACTTGTTTCTTTATTCTTGTTAACTGCAGGATCAAATCAATCGGCACGCCTACGAACCTAAGAAGCAATACTTTGGACCTGCACTAGAGTAAAGCAAATCTCTCGGGCCAATGAGCGGTTTTCCAAATCAACTCCGTACGATTTGGAATCAACACGCTTCTTTGGCACGCCCAGTGGGACACGAGTGCAAGTCAGACACAATGGTCGACATCAAGACTTCTGAGATTGACCAAGAAAATATCATTCTGATCACTATGGACAAATTGACGCCCGAGCTGGAGGAGCTGATGAACGGTCAGGCACCGTCGTCCAAAGATATAAGATAAAGTCACCAGGGGATAATGAGCCCGAACCAAGAATAAGGACGTAAAGCAGGAGGAGAGCCCGGAACTCAACAATCTGCAGGACCGGTTCGACTACGCCGTGCATCATTCACTCATCAATCAATCGGGCATCCTTGTCAACACCCTGAAAAACATGATCAAGGACGTGGTCGATTCCAGGGTTGCCGAATATCAGGCTAAGGGCCGAATTTTCCTCCCTGAAGACAAATTCCCATTGTACAGGACTTTTGGCACGGATGGACTGTAGTCTGTCTCAGCCATACCCCTAGGTCAGCCAATGGCATCGGCATCCGGGAAGCCGATTGTTTCATCATCGGCTCAAAAGCAACCAAGTGTTCCGCCCTATACTTGTCTAGGCAACAACCTCAAGCACGGTGGGCAAGACATCCTTTGGTTGCTCAAGACCAGATTGCGGCCATGTTCAATACGAATCGGCCATCAGTTGAGCCAATTCCACGAGTGCCAATAGGGTCATTCTCTCCAAACTTGCAGCAACACCCTATTGGTCCCTAGCTCGATCATGATCAGCCGCCCCACTGGGTACATCAGCCTCCTCAGCACAACATAGGTGGCAATTTTCATTCACAATATCTACCTCATTCACCCCAGATGCAGTATCGATACATATGAACATGTTAGTCGATTTTTGGCCTAGTGTGGTGAGGCATCGGCTACTGACACCTTGAGGGTTAGGCTCTTTCCTCTTTCTCTCTCCGGATCGGCTTTCACCTCGGTTTTCATCTTTACCCTATAATTCGGTGCAAAGTCAGGGCCGATCTAGAGAAATAGTTTCACGATACTTCTACAATGGTATTCATGAGATGAAACTGTCCGATCTGACAGCCACCAGGCAAAAACACAATGAATCTATTCAGGACTATATTCAAAGATTCAGAGATATGAGGAACATATGTTACAGCTGGGTCCTGTCAGACTCCCAACTAGCCGATCTCGCTTTCTAGTAAGGGAAAGGTTTTTGGCTCAGGACTTCGAGAGTTTAGCTCACATGGCCTAGGAAGTATAGACACATGAACAAAGATTCCACGAGGCCAAGAAAAGCTCTTAAGAAGATCAACAATGTGACATATTCTTCTGAATCGAAGGAAGATAGCGACTCCAAAGCGGGAGGATCCGATTGGGCTAGGAACAAGAAGGTTATCACCTGTCAATGGGTCAAGAATTCGGCCAAAGAGGAAAAATATGATTTTGACATCACCAAGGCCAACAAAATTTTTGATCTGCTGCTTCGGAAGAAGCAAATTCAGCTACCAGTTGGTCACGTGATCTCATCGGCTGAGGAACTCAAAAAGAGAAAATACTACAAATGGCACAACACGGGGTCTCACAACACTAACGATTGTAAGGTGTTCCGACAACATATTCAATCGGCTGCCAAGGTTGTCAGAAAACATAGGCAGGGAGATGATCGGCCGATGAAAATTGATGGTAGTCCCTTCCATGTCAACATGGTCCATACAAGTGGAAGAGCACGATAGAGGGAGTTATCGGCACCAACTCTGCAGGGTCATCAACATGTCCCAAAGAAGATATGACAGGCAAGAAGACGTCGATAGCTTTGATCCTCATTGGGGCTATGCTTTTTTCGATTCTGTTGGAACGAGTTCATGAGGTTGCCATCAATCGAAGACTGTTCGGCATGCGATGATCGTGGTGCTGATCACTCTGGGGAGTGTAGCCGATCCCATTCTGAGAGGAATTGGCTGCCACAAAAGAAACTCCCTGTTCACCAAAGGTTGGGTCCGATTCATCAAGATTTTTTCCAAGATGATGCTTATGAAGATGAATACAAGACCATGAACCCACAATGGTGCCCTTCTCATACTTTCACTAAGACTCAGAAAAGGAGGGCACAACGGATGAAGAGCAGGGGCCGACTGCAGGAGGTGCAGGCTATAATTGACCATCGGCTGAAGAAAAACAAGAAGCAACAGCGCCCAAGGAAGGAGCGGCGTGTCAAGAGCAAGGTCGTTTCAGCCGATGAAGCTCAAGCCGACAAGGTAAAAAGATTGGCCAAAGGAAAAGTTGTAGCCTCCACATCGGTCAACATGGTTTTTGTGCTGCCAGCCGAATATGAAGCAGCTCAGGCCGATGTGGACATGGTTGAGAAATCACTGGCCAAATTGTTATTATCCCCAGAGCAAGCTATCTTCGAAAAACCAGAGGGGACAGGGCCTCGGTACCTTAAGCCACTTTACGTTAAGGGATATATCAATGGGAATCTGATGTCCAAGATGTTGGTCGATGGAGGAGCTGCGGTGAACTTGATGCCCTACACCACATTCAAAAAATTGGGCAAGAGTTCTGACGACCTCATCAAGACCAACATGATATTGAATGATTTTGGAGGCAATCCATCGGAAACCAAAGGGGTTTCGAATGTGGAGCTGACGATCGGCAACAAGACTATGCCTACAACCTTCTTTGTCATCGATGGGAAGGGATCATATAGCCTGCTGCTAGGAAGGGGCTGATTACATGCCAATTGCTGCATCCCTTCTACCATGCACCAGAGCTTAATTCAATGGCAAGGCGACAAAGTTGAAATCGTGCAAGCCGACAGGTCAGTAAACGTTGCCAATGCCAACTTAACCCTTTGGGAGATGGATGGCATTGATTGCTTGTCCGGCAAAGTTTGGGAAGTCGATTATCTAAAAGTATTTGATTCTGAAATACAACCAATTGGAGACGAAGAGCCCCAACTACTGCTTTGAGGGCGTCGTGGAGGGATCAAGCGTCTACACAAAGGACACTGTAGATGATCTCAATGGGAAGCTACGACAAGATTTATGTCAGCCGACGACTTAGAAGAAATTGATATAGGCTCAGGAGATAGGCCTAGGCCGTCATTCATTAGTAAAAATTTGTCTTCTCAATTTAGAACCAAGCTTATAGAACTTTTGAAGGAATATAAAAATTATTTTGGTTGGGAGTATTTTGAGATGTCAGGGCTTAGGCGATCAATTGTTGAACATCGGCTCCGTATCAAACCTACACATCGGCCGTTTAAGCAAGCACCTAGAAGGTTTAAGGTTGATATGTACGATGCTATCAAGGCCAAAATTACTCGTTTGTATGACGCCGGTTTCATTCGAGCTTGCTGATACGCTTAGTGGGTCTCTAACATAGTTCCAGTGATCAAGAAGAACGACAAACTTAGGGTGTGCATCGACTTTCGAGATCTCAATAAAGCCACCCAATGCATATTGCCGATTTGTTGGTTGATGCTGCTTCAGGGCACAAGATCATAAGTTTTATAGATGGCAATGCAGGATACAATCAAATTTTTATGGCAGAAGAAGACATCCACAAGACAGCTTTCAGATGCCCTGGCGCAATCGGCTTGTACGAGTGGGTTGTAATGACCTTTGGTTTGAAAAATGTGGGAGCTACATATCAGAGGGCCATGAATTACATTTTTCATGATTTAGTCGGCTTATTGGTCGAGATATACATTGATGATGTGGTTGTGAAATCCAAAGAAGTTGATGATCATATAGCTGATTTGAGAAAAGTCCTCGAGACAACAAGGAAATATGGCCTGAAGATGAATCCTACAAATGTGCTTTTGGTGTGTCCGCTGGACAGTTTTTGGGTTTTCTTGTCCATGAAAGGGGGTTGAAGTAACTCAGAGGAGCATTAATGCAATAAAAATATTCAGCGGACACAGGACAAGAAGCAATCGCAATCACTGGTCGGCAAGGTAAAATTTATCATAAGATTTATATCCAATCTATCGGGGAAGATGGAGCCATTTACACCTTTGCTCCGGCTGAAAGCCGACCAGCAGTTTACTTGTGGGGCAGAGCAACAAAAGGCTTTAGACAATATCAAGGAATATTTGAGTGCCCCTCCAGTATTAATTCCTCCACAGAAAGGGGTGCCTTTCCAGTTATACTTGTCAGCCGATGAGAAGTCAATCGGCTCGGTATTGATCAAGAAGTTCAAGGGTAAAGAGAGAGCAATTTTCTATTTGAGCAGAAGGCTTCTAGATGCTGAGACAAGATATTCCCCGATGGAGAACTTATGCCTATGCCTGTATTTTACATGCACGAAGGTAAGGTACTATCTACTATCCAATGAGTGCACGATAGTCTGCAAAGCCGACGTGGTCAAGTATATGTTGTTGACTCCAGTGCTAAAAGGAAGCGTTGGCAAATGGATCTATGGCTTGACAGACTTCAATCTCAGGTATGAATCACCCAAGGAAATCAAGGGATAGGCCATAGCCGATTTCATTATTGAGCATCGTGATGACTCAATCGGCTCAATCGATATAGTTCCTTGGACTTTATTTTTTGATGGATCGGGTTGTACTCATGGCTGCGGTATCAGCTTGGTTATCATATCACCTCGGGAAGCAAGTTTTGAGTTTGCTTACACAATCAAGCCCTATGCTACCAACAACCAAGCTGAATACAAAGCAGTCCTCAAAGGATTGCAACTTTTGAAAGAAGCTGAAGCCGATTTCGTGGAGATCATGGGTGATTCCTTGTTGGTCATCAATCAGCTAGCTGGAGAGGCACGAATGCAAAAATGATGCATTGATGGCCTACTACGAAAAATGCCGAGAGTTGATGGAAAATTTTCGGCTAGTAACCTTGACGCATATTCATCGAGAGTAGAATGCTGAAGCTAATGATTTGGCTCAGGGGGCATCGGGATACAAGCCGATGGTCAAGGACATCGAAGTTGAAATTGCTGCAATTGCAGCCGATGATTGGAGGTATGACGTTTATAATTATCTCAAGAATCCCTCTCAATCGACTTCAAGGAAATTGCTTTACAAGGCCTTAAGATACGTGCTACTTGACGATGATCTATACTATCGGACGATTGATGGAGTGCTACTAAGATGTTGTTGATGAGAAAATTCTCTCACGTGCTGGCCTGGGAGATCTGCTTAGCTCCAGTGCAGGTCCGTCCTTGGCTACCTGTTATGATCTAGACATTGTTCTGGATTCTATGCCGTATATGATAACTTGCGCAGTTTATAACATGAAACCTAGAGTGTCGTAATGATGAAAGCACTAGATTCGACGAAATAAACCACTAAATGACAAGCATTTGCCTTAATCAGGGTTCGAATCAATGCAGCCTGAAGCCGGATCAAGAACTCGTCTAAAAGAAAATAGGAGGCGATGCGCCGAGATTGTATTGATTGTGATTCATTGTTTACAGGGGTCTCGAGTCCTATTTATACCCAGGAATAAAACTTCCCGTGCAAGACACGGTTTCTATCTAATCTACTATACATGGTACGACAATATCCTAGGACATGGTCCCATGCCGCATTACAATAGGAAATCTAAATAAATCCCTAGACTAGAGATAAAATTGCCGTTACATGACTCTATCCATAGATGGCAATATCTTTTAACGCGCAATTTGGGAACCGAATCCAACTCCTTATCTATACGCTTTCCATCGGGATTGGTCCCACTTCAACCCTGACTCAGAATTGGCTATCGGCTATCCTAGTCGGATTCACTCTCAGCTGACTGGCTCCGTAGCCGATTCGGACTCAGCCGATTTTGTTTCCGTCTCTTCTCGGATCGCATACCTTCTCTGATTCCACTTCAATTTCTGCTTCAATATTGGGGATTAGGTTACCAAATTTGGTCGTTAACACATGCCCCCAAGTCTGCGATATGAAATGTTGCGGATTTCAGACGATTCAAATCCCAGGCGCAATCCTAGCGTGACGCTGCCTTGACCGTTACAAAAATTCTTTAAATACCGCCCTTAAAGCCACCAAACAAGTCACGCCGTCAAACGAATAGCTACCTCAGCAGACATCCTCAAGCTCTCCGGCGACCCGTCCAGCCTTCAAGACCCTCAGCGATGATTTCCTCCTCCGGCGACCTCCGCTCACAAGGTAGCTTCCTCCATCGCTGCCGCTGCCACATCGGCTGCCACACCTGCTTAGTTCCCCGAGGTACGCCCTAATCGGCTAAAAACCCCTTCTTTACCGCCTTGACATATAAATCTGCATTCTAGGGTTTCGATTTACGAACTTGTGCTTTACTATTGTAGCACCTGTCCCACCAGATAACCATCCCCAGCCTTGTCCAGATCAATAGATACTTTCTAGGGCCTATCGGCAACAAGGACCCCACTGAGATAATAATAGCCGAATCCGATAGGATGCCCTACAACATGAAGAAACCCTCTCTGAGTCACTGGTCTGGAACCTTTAAATATTGGTCGTCCATGGATAAATCCTAGCCTGAATGGTATAAGAAGATGCAATTGGTCAAGCAATCCCACTGGGAAGAAGTAGGGACAACTCAGTGTTCAGCTCTATCGATGGCCGATATGGAAAAAGATGAACCGCTGATGTCGGCCACGACTTATTTCTGGAATGATACTCTGAATGCCTTCATGTTTCAACAAGGTCCAATCACCATTACCCAACCCGACGTAGTATTGACTATTGGACTAAACATCTTGTCATCGGCTAACCTTGAAGAACTGACTAGAAAAGGCCAACACCAGTTCAAGACCAAGGCCATAGGGGGATGGAGTGGTTACGTGGCCATGAACATGAGGGATGGACCAGTCGGCCCTAGGGAACACGCCGCATTTCTTATGATGTGGCTAGAAAAATTTGTGTTCTGCGGCTCAAGTTGTGGCCGACTGCCAATTGGCAAGTTGTAGCCGAGGCCCTGGTAGACAAGAAAAAGATCCCTCTGGGCAAGTACCTTCTCGGCTACTTATATCAAACCCTCCACCAAGCAGTTGCCAAGATAGTCGCCGATGCCTCTATCAACACTGGGGGTCCATGGTGGTTTCTTCAGATCTTGCTAGTATTGATGACCCAAAAAGTAGCCAGTCGGCCATCTCTGACTGAAGCACGCTTCCCGCGACTAGAGCCGACTAAAGATGATGAGGGAAATGAAATAACCACCATGAGATGCCTGAGCTACGGAGAAGTAGCGGCCATGCATGCCGGATCAAAACAATCGGCCAAACTGCTAGCAAAGTGGTTCGTGTCCTTATATGATGGATTTGCTAAGGACAACCGCTGCTGGTATTTCTACAGAGATCGGTCACTCTTCGAGCTGCCTGTCGAATTCAACTTGGAGGAGATCAACTCAGATGACTACCCCAAATGGAGAGAACTGTTCACAACTGCCATTACGCCTTGTATTCTGCCAACTGGGATCCTTCAGGGCCGATCAGTTACAAAGAGTTATGAATTCTACTACCCTGTATCGTCTCCCAGGCAACTCGGACTTGAGCAACTGCCCATCGGCTGCTATTACGCCGATAAGATTGAAACAAGGGGAATCGTAGACCAGGCCCAAATTATGAGCAAATTGATGGATATAGCCATTCCCCCCTTGGCAGCATTGACACCATGGTGCATGCCTACAAGAAGAGCGCAGCCTACGACCGTTGGTGGGTCGAAACCAAGCACCACATTTTTCACCAACGGTCCTTTTACTACGTCACCCTGCTGCTGCCAGATGAAATCCCTTCGGTGAGTCCTGCTAACACTTGAACTTCTTCCCTCTTGCAGGAAACAGAAAGAGAACAGCGGACGGTGAGTAACTCAGGCATTCCAATCGAGTATCGCCTAGGCGTTCTGTCAAATGGATGCGGGCTAGCTCCATCGGCCATTGGCTGGGACGCGCCCAAATTGAAGACCTTGTTGCATGGACAGACACGCCAGCCGCTGGCCCGACAAAAAAGAACTACCCCAAGCGCGAAGCCATCGGCTGCACCTGCCAAGAAGCAAAAGAAAAGACAGCCAATCGCGCCAGCTGACAGCCTCCCGTCGGTGGATCCCAGCGTCGACCAATTCCTCAACGAGGAGGTTGCAGACGAAGAAATGTCAGCGGTTATTGGAGCAGCGGCTGAATCAAGTGATTCGAGCCATAACTTGATCAGTCCTCTGAAGGGTTACGCGGAGGCTACGCTAGCCGAAAACAAAAACTTTTTACCGCGCAAACCAGGAACACTTGCAAGTAAGGGCCGATAGATCGTTACCGATTGGAGAGTGCAGCGGAAACAGCCAATCAGGGCTATCCGATCTGGAACTGTGCTGGCCGATGACAGCCGATTCCCGGGGACAGCCGATTCACCAATGAATCGATTCGCAGATGCCGCAGCCGATCCGAGTCGTCCGACTGTGTTCTTGCGCCTTGCTCCGACGCGCTCGACCGCAGCCGATTCCTCCACAGCCGATCAACAGCGCGCAACGTTGCAGCGCCTCTACCGGTATCCACATGTTCGGGGACAGAACGCCGAACACTGTGTGCTAGCACGCGATGCAAGGCTAGGGTTTGGCTCGAAAGTGGGGAGGGTTTCCGTGGAGTTTGATCTCGGCGACTTCTGTTGCGGATTCGGTTTAAAGTGATTCAACGATGTGTCGTAGCTCTCCACCCTCGCCCCTTTATATAGAGTTGGCCGACGGGACTAGTGACCGATCAGGACTCTATTTCAAATCGGATCCTATCCGAATCTCATAGAGTCGGCCGCCCATACGTCGTAAGCCCATAGGACTCTATCCGATCGGATCCCTATCCGATCGAGCCGTATCCGAGTCCAACTCGAGTATCTATTCTATCCCCTTAAGCGTGCGACCCGTAGGTTCAGGTATACTCGGTTTCGGCTATAGTCTAACTTAGCCGATCGTCGGCTCGAGTCCAACTCAGCCGACCGTCAACGCGGCGCCTAGCAAGCACATATTGACACCATAGTATACAAGAATAATATCGGCTCGAACCTGTCATGTGTACACAAATCCCCTTTGCCTCACGATACCGGTTAAGCAATAGGCAAGATGTGTGCCATCCCTTCAATAGCTTAACCATTCACTCGAACCGTATTGGATTATCGTCCGTTGATTGACTCCTCAATCAACTTAGCATGGCCATGCATTTCCATAATCCATTACCTCGAGGGCCCAAAGATATATCTCCAAAGGAGGGGCAAGTTCCATCTTGATCACTCATATCCCACTCCATGTTTCATAGCAAACCCGAAAACTACCTTTATAACTAGCCATTACGGAATAGCGTTTGGTAGTCCTAAAGTAGGCTACTACACATGTTGGAATCCATGGTGATCTCGGTCTAAGGACTTTGTACCAACACTACCCGAGACCAAATAATGGCACATTAATTCCGTAGTGTCTCATGGTGGGTCTATCCAACAATGTGTTCTCCAACACATGTGTCCATGTTTATTGATTTGGTATCTCCATACCCATGATCTATGAGACATGATCATCAATCAATAAACATGCCGATCTTAGAATCATATTTGTTCCAACAATATGACATATGATCGGGATCGTTTAGAAATAGATTCATACATATCGAGTCTCATAAATAAGTCATGTACTTATTGATCAATACAAGATGTCTATTTCATGGAACCGAATAACACTTTATTCATTTATACATAAACACCGACGTGATATCCAACATCTCCATGTTGCCTCTAGGGCATATCACTAACAATCTCCCACTTGCACTAGAGTCAATCATGTAAGTATCTAATACCCATTGCTCTTGTGTGCGCCTCATGCTTCGGGCGAGGGAGAGGTTTTGTCGGCGGATCGGCTATGTTGAGATCCGTGTGCACTTTGTGTATCTTGACATCACCTCTGTCCACTATCTCGCGGATGAGATGATATCGCCGAAGTATGTGTTTGGACTTCGATGTGACCTCGGCTCCTTGGCTTGCGCAATGGCTCCACTATTGTCACAATAGAGAGACATTGGACCGTCGCACTAGTCATCACACCAAGATCGAAACGAATTTCTTGATCCAAACGCCTCCTTTGCGGCTTCGAAGCGCAATGTACTCGGCCTCCGTTGTAGAATCAACAACGTATCCCGCTTGGAACTCTTCCAGTGATCGCGCCTCCGTTCGGCAAGAACACGAACCCGCATTGCGATCTATAATCATCCTTGTCTGTTTGGAAGCTAGCATCGGTGTAACCACTTACAACGAGCTCTTCTTCACCTCCATAGACTAGGAACATATCCTTAGTTCTTCTCAAGTACTTAAGGATATTCTTTACTGCGATCCAGTGACCTTCACCGGATCTCGACGGTATCTCGCTCATAGCACTCAAAGCGTACGAGACATCCGGGCGTGTACAAAGCATGGCATAGATGATGGATCCAATTGCCGAAGCATATGGAACCATACCCATCTTATTCCGCTCGTCATGTGTCCGAGGACACCGATTCTTGCTAAGATTAATACCATGTGACATGGGCAAGAAACCTTTCTTGGAATCATGCATGTTGAACCTTTTCAACACCTTGTCAATGTATGTACTTTGGCTTAATCCAATTAGCCTCTTGGATCTTTCTCTATAGATCCGAATGCCCAATATGTATGCTTGCTCTCCCTAAGTCTTTCATGGAAAAACTATTTTTCAATGAAGACTTGACGGACTCTAGCATAGGGATATCATTTCCAATCAACAATATGTCATCCACATATAAGATTAGAAATACAATTGCGCTCCCACTCGACCTTTTGTAAACACAGGCCTCTTCTTCATTTTTGATGAAACCAAACTCTTTGATTACTTCATCAAAACGAATATTCCAACTCCGAGATGCTTGCTTCAATCCATAAATGGATTTTTGTAGCTTGCATATCTTTCCGAGCGATTCTGGATCGACAAAACCCCGTGGTTGTATCATGTATACATCCTCGCTTAGGTTTCCATTTAGGAAAGCCGTTTTGACATCCATCTCGCCATATCTCATAATCGAAATATGCAGCAATCGCTAGGATAATCCGAATAGATTTAAGCATTGCGACGGGCGAGAAGGTTTCATCATAATCAACTCCTTGAATCTGTTTAAAACCTTTCGCCACCAATCGCGCCTTATAGATGTGAATATTTCCATCCATATCGGCCTTTTCCTTAAAAACCCATTTACACTCAATGGTTTTGACACCATCGGTGGATCAACCAAGTTCCAAACTTGATTGTCGTACATGGATTCTATTTCGGATTTCATGGCTCCAAGCCACTTGTTAGAATCGGGTCCCACCATCGCTTCCTCATAGGTCTTAGGTTCATCGTTGTCCAACAACAATATATCACGTTGTTCCGCACTTTGTGTACTGTCGGGTGCACGACGTGATCTTTCGACCTCCGTGGGGCGGTGTATCTACAACCGGTGGCGCAACACTTTGCTCCTCCCGTTGTGGTTCCGTGGTCGCCGAAACGTTTTCGGTGTTTCTTGAACTTCTTCAAGGTGCACCCTGCTCCCACTAACCCTTCTTGAAAGAAACTCTTTCTCCAAGAAGACACCATGTCGGGCGACAAACACTTTGCCTTGTTCCCGATTATAAAAGTAATATCCCTTAGTTTTCTTAGGATATCCCACAAAGAAGCACTTTTCGATTTGGGTGTGAGCTTGTCGGAGTAAACGTTTTACATAAGCCTCACATCCCCAAATTTTGAGAAAAGATAAACTAGGGGGTCGCCCGTCCATATCTCATATGGTGTCTTTTCAACCGACTTAGATGGAACTCTATTTAGTGTGAGCACAAATGCTTCAAGAGCATATCCCGGAAGGATAACGGAAGATCACTTTGGCTCATCATCGACCGTACCATGCCCAACAAGGTGCGATTTCTCCGTTCGGACACCCCATTCCATTGTGGAGTTCTGGCGGAGTCAACGTGGAACAATTCCACAATCTTTCGATGATTACCAAACTCTTGGCTCAAGTATTCTCCTCCAAGATCGACCGTAGAAACTTGATTGTTTTCCCTAAATGATTCTCGTACTTCATTCTGGAATTCTTTGAACTTTTCAAAGGATTCGGACTTATGCCTCATTAAGTAGATATAACCATATCTACTAAAGTCATCGGTAAAGGTAATGAAGTACGATAACCACCTCGGCCGTTGAGCTCATTGGTCCACATACATCGGTATGTACGAGTGCCAATAAGTCACTTGCTCTCTCACTATGTCCCGTGAAAGGTGCCTTTGTCATCTTACCAAGTAAACAAGACTCACATGTCTCAAATGATTCAAAATCAAAAGAGTGAAGCATTCCATCCTTATGGAGCTTCTCCATGCGTTTCTTATTTATATGGCCTAAGCGACAATGCCGGATAAATGTGGGGTTTATATCATTAGAGAGTTGCCTTTCGTATTAATGTTATAGATGGGAGGTGCTTCAAGATTCAAAACGTATAATCCATTCACCAATGGAGCATGAAAATAGAACATATCTCTCGAGATATATTGAACAACCATTGTTCATTGATCTAAAATCATATCCTTCCGCTTGCAAACATGAAGCGGAAATAACGTTTTGACATAGTGTTGGAATACAATAACAATTATTCAATTCCAAAACTAATCCGAAGGTAGATGAAGTGGTATTGTGCCGACAAAGAATCGTAGCAACGCTTGCTCCATTGCCGACGCGCAGTTTCACCTCGCCCCTTCTCAATCCTCTACTTCTTCTCATTCCCGCAACGACTTGCAAATATGAGCTACCGATCCGGTATCAAATACCCAAGAGTCGGTAGGTGAAGTAGCAAGATTAATGTCTATAACATTAATACCAAGCGAAGTCGTACTTTGCTTCTTTTTGAGATCCTCCATGTACTTCTTGCGTTCCTTTTCCGTGGCTCTGTCTCCTTGCGAGAAGGAAACGGCATCGATGTCGCCGACCCCTTCTTGCCCTTCTTTGCATTAGAGGCACTTGCGATCTCATCGGGAGTTAACTTCCTCTTGGTGCAAAGTCTCTTGACAGTGTGTTTGCGCTTAGCCTTCGCATCATCATCACATGATGACCGTTTTTTGGATACTCTCCTCATGTCTTTAGCATCCCATGCAATTCAGCCAAGGTTCTATCCATATTGTGCATGTGATAGTTTAATATGAATGGCTCGAAGCTCGGAGGGAGCGACGGAGAATCACGTCTCGTAGCCAACTCTTGGCTAAGAGGAAAACCTAGTTTCTCAAGACTCTCGATATAGCAAATCATCTTTATCACATGCGGATGACGGGATTCCCTCAACAAGCCTGCACGCAAACAAGGACTTTGAGGTGTTGAACCTCTCGGCCCGAGCTTGGTTCTCAAACATGCCACGCAGTCCCTGAATAATAGTGTGAGCATCGCTGCTCTCATATTGCTTCGAAGCTCTGGGGGACATTGTAGCAAGCATGAGACAGCTTATATCTAGGGCATCATTAGTGTGCTTCTCGTAAGCTCTCCGTGCGGTGCGGTGGCATTACTTGGCAAATCCTCGGGATAGGGTACTTCAAGAACGTACTCCTTACGCTCTTGCTTGAGAACAATTCTCAAGTTGCGATACCAATCCATAAAGTTTGTTCCATTTAATTTTTCCTTTTCGAGAATAGATCGCAAATTAAAAGTACTGGGTGTAGTATTAGCCGCCATTTATTCTACAACAGAAAAAGCAAAGTTTAGCACAATGTTTATGCTATGTCTATTGTTAAACAATTTAACATTAGACTCCCATTACGTATTTTCCACCTTCCCTCTAGGTTACGTATTGGGTCAAGATCCACATGTTAGTTAATTTTCTAGTGAGCTTTGGCATCACTGCTAGAAAATTAGTAACATCGGTAAGCAACTCCTTGCTAATCACATCTCTATGTGACTCTTGTTGTTGGTTTGGCATCTCCATGCCCCGGCGCCAACCTATGCCCCAAGGCCCAAAACTGTTTTGATAGCCTTGTTAAGTAAACCAAATGCTCCTGCATGTATATGTCGGTGCTGAGGATCTCCATCTTCGGCACCATCTTCCAATGTGCATGATGCTTGATTTCTTCAAACTAAGCTACTACTATAGAAGCTCTAATTGAAGATTACATCGACTCGCGGGCGTGAAAGAATATTACAAGCATTGCACGTATGAAAGAATATTACAGGGATTGCACATATGAAAGAATATTACATGCATCACATGCATCTCATACATACAATAGGGCCATACCATCTCAAAGCATTCTCTGCAAAAACAAGTTAGGCGTAGAAACGTTTTCTACCTACCGCAGAGATACGGCACCGAGACGACCTATAAGGGATACGCCCACGGCAGCGCCCGGAACAACACACGAAATTCATAGATCCAATCTATGAAATCGCTTACGGAAACCATGTCGGCATAATCATATTATGTCGTCCCGATACACTATCAAGGGAGATGGTTTGTGTAGGTGTGAGGCAAGAAACAAGATCGGACTGCGAGATAGCTTCGGCATAATCACATTATACCGTTCCGATACACTATCAAGGAACGCTATCTCGAAGCCAACTCAAACCGAGTTATATGGAAATTGCTTCGACGTAATCACATTACGCCGTTCCGATACACTATCAAGGAACGCAATTACCATTAACTCTCCTCAACGAGATCCCATAAAACCGATTGATCTAATCAACCCGTGCACAAAACTTGTTCCGATCCAATCTAAAACCCAAACTAAGAAAGATTAGCTCGATACCACTGAAGGGTTACGCGGAGGCTACGCTAGCCGAAAACAAAAACTTTTACCGTGCAAACCAGGAACACTTGCAAGTAAGGGCCGATAGATCGTTACCGATTGGAGAGTGCAACGGAAAGCCCAATCGGGGCTATCCGATCTGGAACCGTGGCTGGCCGATGACGCCCGATTCCCGGGGCAGCCGATTCACCAATCAACCACCGCAGATGACGCAGCCGATCCGAGTCATCCGACGTGTTCTTGCGCCTTGCTCGACGCGCTCGACCGCGCCGATTCCTCCACAGCCGATCAACACGTGCAACGTAGCAGCGCCTCTACCGGTATCCACACGTTCGGGGACGAACGCCGAACACCCGTGTGCTAGCACGCGATGCAAGGCTAGGGTTTGGCTCGAAAGTGGGGAGGGTTTCCATGGAGTTTGATCTCGGCGACTTCGTTGCGGATTCGATTTAAAGCGATTCAACCGATGTGTCGCAGCTCTCCACCCTCGCCCTTTATGTAGAGTTGGCCGACCGGGACTAGTGACCAATCGGGACTCTATTTCAAATCGGATCCTATCCGAATCTCATAGAGTCGCCGCCCATACGTCGTAAGCCCATAGGACTCTATCCGATCGGATCCCAATCCGATCGAGCCGTATCCGAGTCCAACTCGAGTATCTATTATATCCCCTTAAGCGTGCGGCCCCGTAGGTTCAGGTACACCCGGTTTTGGCTATAGTCTAACATAGCCGATCGTCGGCTCGAGTCCAACTCAGCCGACCGTCACACGGCGCCTAGCAAGCACATATTGACACCATAGTATACAAGAATAATATCGGCTCGAACCTGTAATGTGTACACAAATCCCTTTGCCTCACGATACCGCTTAAGCAATAGGCAAGATGTGTGCCATCCCTTCAATAGCTTAACCATTCACTCGAACCGCATCTGGATTATCCGTCCGTTGATTGACTCCTCAATCAACTTAGCATGGCCATGCATTTCCATAATCCATTACCTCGAGGGGCCCGAGATATCTCTCCAAAGGAGGGGCAAATTCCATCTTGATCACTCACATCCCACTCCATGTTTCATAGCAAACCCGAAAACTACCTTTTAACTACCCATTTAATAGCGTTTGGTAGTCCCAAAGTAGGCTACTACACATGTTGGAATCCATGGTGATCTCAGGTCTAAGGACTTTGTACCAACACTACCGAGACCAACTAATGGCACATTAATTCCGTAGTGTCTCATGGTGGGTCTATCCAACAATGTGTTCTCCAACACATGTGTCCATGTTTATTGATTTGGTATCTCCATACCCATGATCTATGAGACATGATCATCAATCAATAAACATGCCGATCTTAGAATCATATTTGTTCCAACAATATGACATATGATCAGGGATCGTTTGGAAATAGATTCATACATATCGAGTCTCATAAATAAGTCACGTACTAATTGATCAATACAAGATGTCTATTTCATGAAACTGAATAACACTTTATTCATTTATACATGAACATTGACGTGATATACAACATCTCCATGTTGCCTATAGGGCATATCACTAACATCCTCCAGCCGATAGTCCGCCAGTTCCACGTCCTCCCATGAAGAAATAGCCGGTAAGTCCTCATTCTGCTATATTCGGCTTTAACATAATACTACCTTGTACTTAACCGAATATATTTTGTTTAGGTCAAGAAGTTGGCTCGTCGTCCTCCGCGTCACGCTCCACAAGTAACCGTTTCCTTCGACTTACATTTAGCTTACCAATCCTAGCCGATTTAACAACTGACACTTGTCTTTTCTTTTGTAGCCTCCTCCATCTCCGTCGGCTGCGCCCCAGGTGTCAAGCGAGCGCACGACATCGGTTGTGGGCGGCCAAGAAATTAGGGATGTCACAATGCTGGCCGGTGAGGCAGTTGGTGCAGCAACTTCGGCTAGTGATCCCATTGAAGAGGACACCGCTCCCGTCGACCTGGCCGAAGTTGGAAAGGAGGCCAATCCGATGCCTGTAGCGAGAGTAAGTTTTACCCCAATCCTTCTCCTCGCAATATCTCGAACAATCGGCCGCTCCGATCATAGCTTAACCCTTTTGTTTTCTTTGTGCAGCCTCTGGCCGACTTGCCCTCCTTTGATATCGAGGAATTTCTTGGTGAGGAAGAAGGGGAAGCCACTAGTCCGGACAAAGCCCCAGCCGACGAGCTAAAAGAAAAACTTCAAGACATACGCCGTCGGCTGGACATCGATATAGACAGGCTGATGGAAGAATGCGGGTCGGCCAAGTCTCGATTCTTCGAAATTGAGGGCTAGCTCCCTGAAGATCCAGCCGCCAATGTCTCTGCTGCCGTCTGTATCGATCTGCATCGACCAAGGCTTAGGCACGCAATGCAACGCATGATTGAAAGGCTTGCCCAAGCAGTTGTAACCGCCAAGATCCAGGACACTGTCAAGAACGTGGAGGCTGAAAAGGTAAAGTTGAATGAGCTGAAGGCCGGCCCAACCACCTCTCAGGCCTGGATCGCCAGCTTGAAGGCCGAAGAAGTCGACTTGATGAGGCGGCTAGAACAATGCTGAGCCAACATTGCTGCTGAGGAACAGGTGCTGGCCGATTTGCTGAAAGCTACTGAAGACCAAACAGGCAAATTGACGGCCATCATCAAGTATCTGAAAGAACTTCATAAATCAGCTAAAGTAATCCCTGACTCCAATGCTGAAGATCAGGCGGTGGTTGACGAAATAAAGGCGATCCAAACTACTGCCATCTCGGCCATAGATGCATTCTTGGCCTTGTAACTTAGACTTGAACTCTGTATACTTGATGTAATCAGCCTGAATTGGCTTTTTATGTAATCGGCTTGTACATTGGTTTTACTTTTTGATTGCCAATACTTCTGAATACTTCAAAATGCGTTGAAAGCCTGAAAATTTTCTCTTGGTATCTGCCTTCTTGATTGATGTATGTACGTGCCGCCCTAATTTTGTTGACGTCCGCGGTGTTGACAAAATTACTAACTTGACACAATCCTGCTACTTGTATCATCTTCATCGGCTGAACCTAGCCGATTGTAGAAAACTAGCGGAAAAACTTAGTGTAAAAAATGACCTAAAGACGATTCTTGCACAAGTAAAGACATCGGCTAACACGAATCGGCAGCAATCAGAGCCGAATCATGAACTGATCGAAACACTTGGGTAGTATTTTTTAAAATATTTGCCATTCAGAGCCCTTCCAAATACCTCTCCATCCAATCCTTCTAACATATAGGCCCCTTTGGAGACACATCTGTGGATCTTGAAAGGCCCTTCCCAATTTGGAGACCACTTGCGGAATTTATTATCTCTTGATCCATCGGCAGTACCAACTTCCAAAGAAGCTCACCCTCTTTGAAAGATTTAGGCACAACCTTCTTGTTGTAGTGGCGGGCTACTCGTTCCTTATCTCTTGTTACTTTTTCCAAGGCCCTCATCCTTGATAAAACTAGGTCTTCCGATTCATCCACCATTAAGTTATAATAGTCATCGGCTGTGAGCTGGTCTTGTAATTGAATCCGTCTTGAGCCGATGATGTTTTCCCATGGTAGAATTGCTTCATGCCCATAGACCAATTTGTATGGAGGGACTTGGATGGATCCATGGCATGCCATCCGATAGGCCCACAATAACTCGGCTAATCGATTGTGCCATTGTTTGGGGTACTCAAAAATCTTCCTCTTTATCAATTTGATCAAACTTTTATTTGAGGCTTCTGCTTGCCCGTTGGCCTGCACATAGTACGGAGAAGAATTAAGTAACTTGATCCCCATGTCGTCGGTAAACTGAACAAACTCGTCCGATATGAAGATAGATCCCTGGTCTGTCGTTATTGTTTGTGGACACCAAATCAGTAGATGATATGCTCTTTAACAAACTCGATTGCGTCCCTAGTATCAACCTTTTTCAAAGGAATTGCCTCCACCCATTTTGTAAAATAGTCTGTTGCCACCAGAATGAATCTATGTCCTTTGCTCGAGGGTGGATTAATCTGGCAGATCATGTCGATACCCCATCCTCTGAACGGCCAACGCTTTATGATTGGGTTCATAGCCGATGCTGGTGCTCTTTGTATGGCTCCGAATTTCTGACAATATTGGCAACCTTTGTGATATTTGAAACAGTCCTCCATCATCGTCGGCCAAAAGTACCCTGCCCTCCGAAGCAACCACTTCATCTTGTGAGCCAATTAATGCGTGCCACATATCCCTTCATGCACTTCTCCGATAGCCACCTTGGCTTGATCGGCGCTAAGACATTTGAGCAATACACCATCGATCGTCCGATAGTAGAGATCTTCATCGAGTAAAACATACCTTAAAGCCTTGTATCGCAAATTCCTTGAAGCCGATTGAGAAGGGTTCTGTAAATAGCGGTAGACCTCAAACTTCCAATCGTCGGCTGTCATGGAAGCAACTTCTATCTCAACGTCTTTTATCATCAGCCTATAGCCTGATGCCCCTTGAGCTAAATCATTGGCTTCTGTATTCTGCTCTCTAGGGATGTGTTTCAGTGTGACTAGCCAAAAGCTGTCCAGCAATTCTCGGCATTGTTGATAGTAGACCATCAGCGCATCGTTCCTACATTCATACTCTCCTAACAACTGGCTGATGACCAACAGTGAATCTCCCATTATTTCGATGGTGTCGGCTTCGACTTCTTTGAGAAGATGCAATCCCTTGAACACTGCTTCGTATTTGGCTTGATTGTTTGTAGCATGAGGATTGATTGAGAAGGCGAATTCAAAACTTGCCCCGCTTGGTGAAATAATACTAAGCCGATACCGTATCCACTTGTGCATACCGATCCATGAAATGTTAATGTCCAAGGCATGATCTCGACTGAGTCGATAGAGTCATCTTTGTGTTCCACAATAAAAATCGGCTATAGCTTGTCCTTTAACTGCCCTGGGTGCCTGATACCTCAAATCGAACTCTGTCAAAGCAAAAATCCACTTTCCAATACGTCCCTTTAACAGTGGAGCCGACAGCATGTATTTGACTACGTCGACTTTGCATACTATTGTGCACTCGTTAGATAGTAGATAATGCCTTAACTTTGTACATGAAAAATATAGGCACAAACAGAACTTTTCCATGGGTGAATACATTGTTTCTGCGTCCAACAGCCGTCGGCTGAGATAAAAGATAGCCTTTTCCTTGCCTTCAGCCTCTTGGATTAAGACTGAGCCGATTGATTTATCATCGGCTAATATGTACAGCTTGAACGGTATCTCTTTCTGTGGAGACATTAGAACTGGGGGTGAGCTTAATTTATCCTTGATGTTGTCCAATGCCTTCTGTTGCTTTGCCCCTCATGTGAATGCTTGGTCGGCCTTCAGCCGAAGTAGTGGTGTGAACGGCTTCATCTTTTCTGAGAGATTGGCTCTAAACCGCCTGATAAAGTTGATCTTGCCGATCAGATATTGCAGTTGGTTCTTGTCCTTCGGAAGCTGTATTGTCCTGGTGGCGTTAATACTTCTTGGTGTGACCTCGATGCCTCTTTCGTGAACAAGAAAACCCAAAAACTGCCTGGCCGACACGCCGAACGCGCATTTCAACGGATTCATCCTGAGGCCATACTTTCTTGTTCGCTCCAAACCTTGTCTAAGATCGGCTATGTGATTTTCTGCTTCCCTGGATTTGACAACGACGTCATAAATATAAATCTCTACCAGGGAGCCGATCAAATCATGAAAAATGTAATTCATGGCCCTTTGACCAGTTGCTCCAGCGTTTTTCAACCCAAACATCATCACAACCCATTCATACAAGCCGATTGCTCCTGGGCATCTGAAAGCAGTCTTGTGAATATCATCTTCTGCCATAAAAATTTGATTGTAGCCTGCATTACCATCCATGAAGCTTATTATCTTGTGGCCGGAAGCAGCATCCACTAGTAAATCGGCTATGGGCATTGGGTATTCGTCCTTAGGTGTAGCCTTGTTTAAGTCCCTGAAATCGATGCACACCCTAAGTTTGCCATTCTTTTTCATCACTGGAACAATGTTTGAGACCCACTCGGCATATCGGCAAGGCCGAATGAATCCAGTGTCATATAGCCGAGTGATTTCGGCTTTTATTGCATCATACATGTATGCCTTAAATCTCCTAGGAGATTGTTTGAACGGCCGATAACCTGGCTTGATAGGCAGCCGATGTACAACAATAGATGGGCTAAGACCAGGCATCTCGAAGTACTCCCAAGCAAAACAATCTTTATATTATTTTAATAAATCAATAAGCTGGGATCTACAGTGAGAAGATAAATTTTTCCTAATATATGTCGGTCTAGGCCTATCTCCAGAGCCGATATCTACATCTTCTAGCTTGTCGGCCAACATAAATCCTTGCCCAAGCTTGCCATCGTCGTCGTCCATGGTGTCCTCGCCGTAGACGCTCGAGCCCTCCACAACGCCTTCAAAGCAGCAGCTCTGGCTCCTCATCTTCGATTGGCTGTATGGCAGAATCGGACACTTTAAGAAAATCGGCTTGCCAGATTTTCCCGGACAAACAATCGATGCCATTGATTTCCCATAATGGCAAATTGGCATTAGCGACGCTTACTGACCTGTTGGCTGGCACAATTTTGATCTTGTCGTTGTCCCATTGAATCAAACTTTGGTGCATGGTGGAAGGGATGCAGCAATTTGCGTGGATCCGAGTCCCTCCCAAGCAGCGGTGTAGGACCCCTTCCCGTCGATGACAAAGAAGGTCGTGGGCACGGTTTTTTGCCGACGGTCGCTCCACGTTGAGTACACCTTTGGCCTCTAATGGGTTGCCGCCGAAGTCTTTAAGTATCATATTTGTCTTGATCAAATCTTCGGCTCCCTTGCCCAATTTTCGAAAGTCACATAGGTCATCAAATTTACCGCAACCCCTCCATCGACTAGCATCTTGGACATCGGCTTGCCATTGACAAATCCCTTCACGTAAAGTGGTTTGAGATGCCAATTTTCGGTCCCCTCTGGTTTATCAAAGATGGCTTGATCTGGGGACAAGGCTAGTCTGGCCAAGGTATCCTCTACGCTATCTGCATCGGCCTCAGTGATGTCGAACTCAGCTGGTAATACGAAAACCATATTTACCGATGCAGTAGTTTTTCCTTTACCTTTGGCTGCCCTCCTGGCTTGATCGGCTGGGCTTTCTTCGGCTTGGCTTTCGCCGGCTGGTGCGGTTTCCTTCTTGGGCTTCCACTGTTTCTTGCCCAGCCGACGACGCTGATCCCGAATCATCTGCCGAACTTCTTCTTCCTGTCCCTGGCGTTTCAACCTTTGGATTCTTCTCTTCTGAGTAGTGAACAGGTCAGAAGGGCACCATTGGGGGTTAGCCAATTGATCATCATCGGCTGCTTCTTCGTCGTAGTATTCGTCATTCTCATCTTCCTCGAAGAAGTCTTGATGGATCGGCCCAAGCCGATCATCGACAGACTGTCACGTCTGGTTCAGCCGCATGGCCCTAGGGACGAATCGAGTTGGGGATCGGTGGGTCTCTGTACTCGTCATGGCGGTGCTCACTGCAGACCGGGCAATTTTCAATCGTCGGCAGCCTCATCCCCAATTCCCAACAGAATCAGAAAAACTCACATTGCCAGTGCGGATCACAGTCGCTGTGATGCCTAATGAAGCGAGGACCTGCAGCCTCTGGCTCCCTCACATAAGGCCTGTCGCACCGAGCTTCTTCTTCCCGCCAAAACCGCTGTTGAAAGTGGCGTCGGCTGTCCATGTGGATCGGCCGTTGATCAGCCGATCGGCCGGCGGGACGCACCATGTGGATTGGTGCGGCTTGGTCTCTAGTCGGCTTCTTCTCTGCCTTAACCCCTTTGAGAGTTTCGGCTAAGCTGTTCGCCATTCTATTCTGTCGATCAGCTCGCTCGGGGTCGGCTTGAACCATGTTGACCGGGAAAGGGTTTCCGTCTACCTTCATTGGCCGAGGTGAATCGGCGAATTTGAGCTTCCCGGCCTCGATCGCCGACTGGATTTGCTGCTTGCAAACTTTACAATCATTAGTGGCATGAGAGGTGGAGTTATGCCACTTACAGTATTTCTTCCTCTTGAGTTCGTCAGCCGATGGGATCACATGATTTTCGAGAAGCTGTATCTACTTCTCCTTCAGCAGTAAATCGAAGATCCTATCAGCCTTTCTGATGTCAAAATCGTCTTTCTCTTCCTTGGCCGTTTTCAGCAGCCATTGACAGACGATAGCCTTTTTATTCTTGGCCCATTCGGCTTGTTTATGAGTAGGACTCGACGATGACGTGGGCAACCTTCTGCCTTCCTTGATTCCTAGAATTGCTGCTCGTGGGCTGTCAAAATGTTGAGCCGAGAACCTTTCATGGATCAGTGGCAACAGTCCGTGGAAAGCCAAATCAGCTAACTAGGAATCGGACAGCATCACGCTGTAGCATCGGTTCCTCATCTCCCTAAACCTCTGGCTGTAGTCCTGAACCGATTCTTCGTGCTTCTGCCTGATGCTTGTCAGGTCCGACAACTTCATCTCGTGATTGCCGGTGTAAAAGTAGCTATGGAATTGCTTCTCGAGATCGGCCTAGCTCTGGATAGAGTTTTAGGGCAAAGAAGAAAACCATGTGAAAGTTGATCCCGATAGTGAGAGAGGGAATAGACAAACTCTCAGGGCGTCTGTAGCCGATGCCTCTCCAACACTGGGCTAAGAATCGACCGACGTGCTCGTACGTTGAAGTGTTGTCCTGCCCCAAGAATTTGGAGAAGTCCGGGACCTTGTATCGGTTGGGCAACGGCACCCTCTCAAAATGCTCTGGGTATGGATACCGATACATGTTCCCAGAATCCTTCGGCTTAAGGCCAAATTGATCGCGCATGACGTCGGCAATCAAATCGGCCCAAGTCTTGTTGTCTTGAACCGGTTGTATCGGCTCATATTGATCATAGTGCATATGTGCTTGCCGGTACTGAGGCGGCGTTTGAGGCCGATTATGCCGATCTTGGTGGCCTCCCTGGTACTAATACTGGAGTGGGTTGCCAGCGGGAAGCGGTCGATTCACCGGGGGTGTCTGTGGTTCTGGAAAGAGCTGTCGGCCACCAGCGTTGTATTGAGCTCCTGGAATGGGATTGGCAATCGGCTCTTGCTGCCGATTGAGATTGAACATACATGCTAGTTGCTCCTGGGGGAGATGTTGTTGCCGGTTCAAAATAACGGGTGATGGCCTTGAAGCCGATGCAGATGCAGTCGGTTGATTGACTCCTCCTGGCGGTCCTGGCTGTATCAGAGGCGAGATCGGCCGGTTCTGGGTCGCCAATACCCTGTAATTGGGAAACTGGCCGTCTGTGAAGTAGGTTGGCCCCCGCTGCAGCTGATCGGCAATTTTGGAATCGACCACAGTGGCAATCATGTTATTCAGAGTGTTGACCAAGATGCCACTTTGATTGACGAGTGCGTGCTGTACAGCCGAATCGATCTAGTCCTTCAAGGTGTGCAACTCCGAATCGTCTTGCTCCTTTTTCAGCTCCTTCATCTTGTGTTTGCCTTTTTCCTCGCTTGAGGACGATGCCTTGAAATCGTCCATGCTGAACTTGTATTTCTGGAGGACGGATCCAGATCGGGTCTGGACGAACGAGCGCACGTAGTTGGCCTGCAGTTCTTCTACCATCTTCTTGTAGTCGGTCTGGTGTTCAGCTGACAGTTGCTCCATCGTAATTGGAGTCACGTTCTCTTCAGTGATCTCTAAGTTCTTGATGCTAACCATCACAGCCGATGCTTGGTGATCTGCTGATTGTCCCACCAGGCGTGCAAAGAGGCGTGTTGATGCGAAAATTATCTCACGCACTAGCCTGGGACATCTGCTTAGCTCCAGTGCAGGTCTGTCCTTGGCTACCTGTGATGATATAGGCGTGCCAATTGGTTTGATTTGCTAACCAATAAGAAAGAATAAAAAGATACATGCGTTAAGGTTAAAGTTAGATCCTACCGAATCGGCTCAGGAAACCAATCTGCATATAATTGCTTTCTCGAAGCATATTTAAACTAAGTGACTGGGATAGATCGGCTATGTCGAGACAGTATGAATCACTTAACCTAAATATACTCCAAGATAATAAATATATGCGTTCATAACCTAGCCGATGCTGCAGGTCTAATGTAAATCGGCTAATACTCCAATATATCTTATAAAAAGATATCGATCTGACCTAAATGCGTTAAATATAGATCAATCGGTTGTCGGTGATGCCAACAGACTGATACTGGCTTAAGGAATTTAACTAGATCGAGGTCTTAATATAAGAAGCGGCTCTAATAGATCTAATAGCAAATAATACTAAAGAAATATTAGAACAGATAAGGCCGGCTGAAACCCCGGCATTGTCTCCACAAATTTACATGTTGGCCGAATAGATCATAATACTTCTAAAAGCAACTTAATAGGTTATGGATGATGCAACATTAAGTACAAAAAGATAGCATTGGATCTATATGGACCGATGTAAACCCTGCAAGACGATAGATACAACATATAATCCAGGTCAACATTTAGATCTAGCTCTATCGGTTGCTCCTTCCTGAGAAGAACAAGCCGATGGCAAGATAGATCTAGACATTGCTCTAGATTATATGCCGTATATGATAACTTGCGCAGTTTATAACATGAAACCTAGAGTGTCGTAATGATGGAAGCACTAGATTCGACGAAATAAACCATTAAACGACAAGCATTTACCTTAATCGGGGTTCGAATCGATGCAGCCCGAAGCCGGGTCAAGAACTCATTTAAAAGAAAATAGGAGGCGATGCGCCGAGATTGTATTGATTGTGATTCATTGTTTACAGGGGTCTCGGGTCCTCTTTATACCCAAGAATAAAACTACTGCAGGATCGAATACCCAAAGTAAAGCCAACCAGGGGGGCTGAATGGTTGATATAACCCAAAAAACAAGTTTTAGCGGAAATAAAACTTCACCTCTGATCTGGAGCAAGTCGGTCTGACCGGTGAGTTGAGTTGGTCTAACCGCCGTTTAGACAGCCACACCGAGAAAGAAGAAAGCACAAAGAATTCTCCAACAAGATTGATCTTTCTTGAATCTCTCTTTGTTTACAAAGTGCAGACAAAGCACTCCTCACAGAATCTCAAGCTAAACTTGAAACCTTAATTCGAAACTCTCTAAAACTTGAATTCAAAGCGATACCAACAGGCCATGCCCCCCTAACTATTTATACATAAGACCCGCAGCCAAAAGCCACGAATCCAACTCATATAGAAAGTCCTAAACACCCAAGAAACCTTCCCATATAAGTAAAAACTTGATATAAACCAACCGTCACAATCTTGGTCTTTCCAAAACCGAAATTCCGCTTTTCATACGCACACAATATCTCCATCGTATGCCATATAGAAATATCACCAATTATGTGCACTAATCTCTACCCTTCAGCATCCCGCATGATCTCCATCTTGGACGTCACCTTATCTCCAAGTTGACTCCAACTCGATCACCGGCAACACTTTCCCGAGGTGTAAAGATAACCTGCACACAATTAAACAAAGAATACCATATCCGAGCACAAGCTATCTCCAACTTGACTCATTGTTAGCATAAATGAACATACACGTGCATAGGAACACGAAACTCCCATGTATATGCAAGGAAACAAACCAAAACCAAAACCAAATCGAAATCGGCAGCGGTCGGACTCGACTCGACCGGTCGGCTGCTTGCCTGCCTGGGCTCGACCGCACGAACACCTCCGGTCGGGCGGCAAGATAAGCCCGATCAGCCAGTGTACATGCAAGGCCGACGAACATTGTTCATTGTCCAAAAATTCAACTTTTCCAAAACCATTTTGTCAATAAATCTCCAAATAACAAAACACACAAAGCAATAATCCCAGATGCCAATTGTTCATCATCAAACGAAGAATCAAACACACTTTAATTTTATAATCTCCCCCTTGATGAATACATTGGCAAACAAAATAAAAAGTGTTGTTTTGGTGTTTTGAAATTAAAAACAAAAAAGATAAAAAGCATTTGAGTGCTCAAAAATCAAAGAAAATTTGTCCCCCTTTTGAAAAGAAAGAAAATCCCTTGATGCAAAAAAAACTTGCACTTTGCCTTTGTGACTGTTATTCTCCCATGAAAAAATCTTCCCTGTTCTCCCCCATGTGATATTTTATCAAAAACAACATTTGTTCTTCCCCTTTTGACAATGTTTTTATCAAGCATAAGAATTATTGTTATGAATGTTCAAGAGCTTAGCACCTTACATAAAGTAAGTCATGCCATGTGTTGCAATAATACGAAGATAAACTCAACAATTATATAGCAAATATGCACTAGAGTATAAGCATGAATCAAAGAATTTAAAATTAAGATCAATAACGCAATAAAAATTTATGCATTCAAACGATTTATAATGCAACATCTTTACAAGCACATAGGTTGAAAAATAAACCCAAATATATATACCTATTGCAACCATTACTCTTTCTCAAATTTACCTTTTTGCACACAATAATCAAGAGAATTTTTGTCATATTGATTTGAGCCAAAAATTTTCTTTGCCCATATTTTTTTCTCTCAATTATTCTGGTTACGTCCTTGTCGTCAAGTCTATTTCCAAGGATTCGGCACCGATTATTTTTGCTCACTTCGAATACGTCCTTGTCGTCAAGACGCTTCCAAGGATTCGGTATTCATTTTTCTCTCAAAGATAATATTTTATTCTCTTTACACAATGAGAAATTTTAAAGCAATTTGAGGAATAATAATTCAACATAATATATATAGAAGCATTTATAATCCAACACATGCACTAGTATCAATATTGCATATTTCTTTAATTCAAGTATGACTTTAAAGTGCCATACATTATTTCACTTAAATATAAAATCTAGATCACATAAAAATACTAGAATACATACAAGCTATTCTAGTGACAAATAAACCTTCATAATATTGCTAGCATGCTCATGAACAACAATATGTATGGATAAAGCTCTCTTTTCAGGTTATTTTAATCATGTATAGCTTGATAAAACAAAGAGCACAAAAACTCCCCCTCAAAACATGCCAAAAGGATGAATGATTCCCAATTCCCCTCGAAGAAAAGCAAAGCGAGAAGAATCCAATGGTTTTGTAAAAATATCAGCAAGTTGCAATTTTGTGTAATTTCAATTCAACATCCTTCTTCTCAACATGATCTCGCAAGAAGTGAAAGCGAATATCAATGTGCTTAGTGCGTGAGTGTTGAACAGGATTCTTAGCAATGTTTATGGCACTTGTATTATCACAATAAAGAGGCACTTTTTCAAAACAAGACCATGATCTTTCAAGGTAGAAATAAGCCAAAGAATCTATGAACAACAACTAGCAGCAGCAACATATTCAGATTCAGCAGTGGATTGAGCTACACTAGATTGTTTCCTAGAAGACCATGCAATCAATGATGTTCCAAGAAAATGACATGTTCCACTAGTACTTTTTCTATCAATTCTACAACCCGCAAAATCAGCATCGGAATATCCACTTAAGCAAATAGAAGATTAAGTAGAATACCAAATTCCAACTCATGTGTATGATTCAAATACCTCATAATGCGCTTGACCGCTTGATGATCTGAAGCACGAGGAGAAGCTTGAAAGCGTGCACACAAACACACAACAAACTGTATGTCTGGTCTAGAAGCAGTTAGATACAACAAAGATCCAATCATGCTTCTATACTCTTTTTGATCCACAGCTTCACCATCTTCATCGGGATCAAGAACAGTAGTAGAACCAATAGGTGTAGATATTGGCTTGTAGCTCTCCATCTTAAACCTACGCAAAAGATCTTTGGTGTACTTTGTTTGATGGACAAATGTACCTTGAGGTGTTTGCTTAATTTGTAATCCCAAAAAGTACGACAGTTCACCCATCATACTCATTTCAAATTCCCTGCACATAGCCTCGGCAAATTCTACAACCAAAGAGTGAGTTGAACAACCAAAGATGATATCATCAACATAAATCTGAACGAAAAGTTGATTTTCACCATGCTTAAGAACAAAAAGCATTTTTTTCAATTTTTCCCATTTGAAAACCTTTTACAAGCAAAAAGTTCTTAAGTCTATCATACCATGCTCTAGGTGCTTGTTTCAAACCATACAAGGCTTTTGACAATTTAAAAACATGGTTGAGAAAATCAGGATTTTCAAAACCCGATTGTTGTTTAACATAAACTTCCTCCTGTATAAAGCCATTAAGAAAAGCTCTTTTAACATCCGGATACAATTTAAAACCTTTGGAAGCAGCAAAAGCTAGCAAAAGTCTAATTGCCTCAATCCTAGCAACAGGAGAAAAAGTATCATCGAAATCTAAACCCTCCACCTGAGTAAAACCCTCAGCAACAAGTCTAGCCTTATTTCGAACAATCAAACCATCCTCATTTTGTTTATTTTTGAAAATGCACTTGGTTCCATTAACATTATGTCCAGAAGGAGGTTCAACTAAAGACCAAACTGTTTCTTTCAAAATTTTCAAGTTCTTCATGCGTGGCGTTAATCCACGATTCGTCAGTTAATGCATGAGTAACTTCTTTGGGTTCAAAAGAAGCAACAAAAGCAGAATTCACAAAATCACGCGTAGTTACCTTAGATCTCATCATTCGCTCATGTAAATTACCTATCATTTGTTCCGGCGGATGTTGTCGCTGAATGTGAAAAGGTGCAGTGATCTCAGAAGTTGATTCACGTTCTGGTTCAGCACTGGTCGTAGTCCCCGACGAATCCTCTTGATTGGAATCAACAGAATCCGAAGCAGTCGGCCCATGCCGGTCTGACTGGGCCTCTGGCCGGTCTGATCGGGCAGCCTCCTCCGGTCTGACCGGCGGCACTTGGCCGGTCAGACCGGGCAGGTTGACTTCATCGTCTTCATCATTGCTTTCATCTTCGAAGATGCTGCCATCCTCCCCCTGAGCCTGTGGCAATGTACCTCAAAATTCTGGTCTAGTACTGGGACTAGCGTCATCAAAAGTGACCTCACAAGTCTCAACAATTTTGCTAGTCTCCAAAATAAGTACACGATAGCCACGAGTGTGTGCGGGGTATCCAAGAAATAAACCACCGGTTGAACGTGATTCAAACTTGTCCAAATTTCCAGATTTTAAAACAAAGCACTTGCAACCAAAAACACGCAAATGTGAAACTTGGGGCTGACGACCAAATCAAAGCTCATAAGGTGTTTTCGAAGTTTAAATTGCAAGAAAATACGATTAGAGACATAGCAAGCAGTGTTAATAGGTTCGGCCCAAAATTTTCTAGGAGTGCGATATTAATCTAGCATTGTCCTTGCCATCTCAACCAAAGAGCAATTTTTTCTTTCGACAACGTCATTTTGTTGAGGAACACGATGAGAAGAAAATTGATGTTCAAAGCCTTTTTCATTGCAAAATTGTTCAAAAGAAGCATTTTTAAATTCACCACAATTATCGCTTCTAATTGTTTTCAAAGAATTGGGAAATTCACAATTTAAGCAAAGAACCAAACTCCGAAAGTGTCCAAAGGCCTCATTCTTGGTTGCCATGAAAAAACCCAAGAATATTGAGAAAAGTCGTCAACAACAACCAACACATACCATTTTCCTCCGACAGATTGCACTCTAGCTGGACCAACAGTGTCCATGTGTAAAAGCTGTCCCGGTGCATCCTTCAGCAACAAAAGAATTGGTGTGTGTGAAGAAGCAACCATTTTACCATGACGACATGGTGCACAAACCAAATCACAATCCCTTTTGGGTTTAGGCAAACCACAAACAAGATCCAAACCACTTAATCGAGTTAAATGATCAAAACAAACATGCCCAAGTCTGCGATGCCAAAACATCAAATCTTTGTTGAATTTCACAATTAAGCATGTTACAATAGGAGAAACAGAGTTTTCAAAATTAGCTTTAAAAACTCTCCCATAACGAGAAATGTTCAAAACAGAATCAACACAAGAATCAAATATTTTAGTTCCAGTTTTCTTGAAATGAACTTCAAAGTTCTCATCAACAATTTGTGAAACTGAAAGTAAATTGTACTTTAAATCCTCGACCAAAGCTACCTCTTTTAATTCAAATTTGTCACTTACCTTGACGGATCCGGTAGCAAGAACGACACTTGTTGAAGCAACCCCAAAGATTATCGATTCTGTCTTGGATGGCATCTTGAGGGAGGAGAACCAATTTATATCTCCGGTCATGTGCCGCGAACAACCGGAGTCCACGATCCACACGTTCTCCTTCCTCGCCACGAAAACCAACACAACAAAAGATGTCAAAGTCTCAGTATTGGGGTTAGTCAAAAGAAATTTAGGAATCCAGTACTGAGACACACGACCAATAGATCCAATAGGCACAAATCCACGAGCAAAAATAATTTTGGAATTTTCAGAAAAATTCCTTCGGGGCCGGTCTGACCGCTGGGGTACTGCCGGTCTGACCGGGCACCATCGCTGGTCTGACCGAGGCAGTGCCGATGGTCTGACCGGGTGCCACGGGCGGTCTAACCTGTGGACCAACTGCTGTCTGACCAGCCTTCCCGAGGGAAAGCCAGACTTTTGCTACTTTGATTTTGCAAAATTATTCTCTCATTTCTTTTTCTGTTTTCGTGCTAATCTAAAACAAAAACCAACAAGATGACCATCTTTACCACAAACAGAGCAAGAAAATTTTTCTTTAGTGGTAGATGGTTTTGAAAAATTAGGTTTAGTTTCTTTTAGATAAATAGAAAGAGATGACAAATTTCCAACAGATTTAAAAGTTGTTTTCATGGTATTAGGTTTTGTCAAGATTTCACCATTCTCAGTAATTCTTAAAACATTCGGAGGATTTTTGGTGAAATAGTCATGAGCATCAAAACCTATTCCCTTATTGTCGCTACACACTTTAGATTTGTCCAAAATCATGTTAAGTTGTTTCTTACCATCGAAAATTTTTGCAAAGAACTTTTCAAGTAAGAAACTTCTTTTTCAAGATTAACACAATTTTCACAACCAATCATGACATCTTTACCTTTCCGACATTTAGAGCAAGAAGCTATCTCATCTTGTTTAACCATATCTTCCATGTGCTTAACATGAGCTAAAGCATCTTTTAATTTCAATTCATTAGCATCACAAGTTAAACAAGGTTTAGTAGCCAAATCATGTGAATCTCTAAGTTTTGAAATCTCAAGCATTAAAACCTCACAATTTTTGCAATCATCATCATTAGGAATAAGAGATTTCAATCTAGCAATTTCAGCATTCAAAGATTCAATCACAAATTCTTGTTTTTTAAATATCTTTTCACATTTTTTATTCTTTGTACTTAAAACAAGAATTGCTTCCTCAAGCGAGCTTACCTCATTGTCTTCCTCTTTAGAATCTTCATCTCCACGTGTCATGAGACAAACGCCGGAGATGTTCTTGCCCTTCTCTTCTTCGCTATCGGAGTCTATGTCGCTTAGTGGTTCAAAAGCGGCATAGACTTGGCTCAACACCATCTTGATCATCTCCTTCGAGCGCCTCCCCTTGCGCTTGTCGTCCTTCGCCTTCTCCCTGCTCTTGTCCTCCTTTTTGCTTCTCCCAAGCTTGGGGCAGTTGGAGCGCATGTGGTCCAAGGCGCCGCATTCAAAGCACCGAGGTGGTCCTCCCCTTTTCCTGAACCTGACTTTGTTCATAGCTCGAGAAAGTTAGTTAGCAGCAAGAGCCAAATCCTCCTCCTCGAATTGCTCAAGTTGTTCATCGAACATGGCATTAATCAAAGCAAGAGCACTTGGAGACGATGAAGATGCAACATCATAAGAAGTTGAAGAAGAAGAAACCAAAGCATTTGACTTGGACTCAATTTTTCGAGAAAGGATGTTCATCTCATGAGTTTTGAGTTTAGTGTAAAGAGAATCCAAAGTCAAAGTAGCCATATTGACATATTCTTGAAGTGAAGTCACTTTCATCTCCCAAATAGACATGTCAAGACCATTCAAAAAGTGACGAGAAATCTCAGACTGTGGATAATTAGTGTCATAAGAAGAATCAACAGATCTAAGAATGCTCAAGATTTTATTAAACCTACCACGATAGTCATCCAAAGCTTCAGTAGGTTTCATCTCAAATTTTATGTATTCCTTTTTAAAAAGGTCTCGACGAAGTTCTTTTATATTAGTAGTTCTTTTATATTAAGATGTGAAACACGATCAAAATCCGAACGAGAAATCCCATTTAACAAAATATTGTGAGCTTTGCAATTGTTATTAAACTCGGTTTTCAAAGCATCAGAATTAATCGCTTCGGGAATAGTGTAGGGAAGAGCAACCTTTTGCCACACATCATAGTCTTGAGCCCTGATGTAAGATTGCATCTTACTACACCAATAAGCGAAGTCGGTTCCATCAAAAACATGCGGCTTAGTGGAAAATTTAACCGACATGGCAAAAAACTTTAGATCGATAAAAATCTAAAACAGAAAAACCAAGCTCTGATACCACTTGTAGGATTGAATACCCAAAGTAAAGCCAACCAGAGGGGGTGAATGGTTGATGTAACCCAAAAACAAGTTTTAGCGGAAATACAACTTTACCTCTGATCTGGAGCAAGTCGGTCTGACCGAAAGTGTGATGTCGGTCTGACCGCCCAGTAGTGCCGGTCTGACCGCCCGATATACGCCGGTCTGACCGCCCGTGTAGCCGATCGCCATGCCTTAGCCGATTCCCCGAATGCAGCCGATTGCCAATGAAGCCCGGTCTAACCGCAGTCGTGTGTGCGGTCTGACCGGTGAGTTGAGTTGGTCTAACCGTCGTTTAGACCGCTGCACCGAGAAAGAAGAAAACACAAAGAATTCTCCAAGAAGATTGATCTTTATTGAATCTCTCTGTGTTTACAAAGTGCAGACAAAGCACTCCTCACAAAAATCTCATGATAAACTTGAAACCTTAATTTGAAACTCTGAATTCAAAGCGATACCAAGAGGCCACGCCTCCCCTAACTATTTATACACAAGACCCGCAGCCAAAAGCCACGAATCCAACTCATATAGAATGTCCTAAAAACCTAGGAAACCTTCCCATATAAGTACAAACTTGATATAAACCAACCGTCACAATCTCGGTCTTTCCAAAACCAAAATTCCACTTTCCATACACACACAATATCTCCATCGTATGCCATACGGAAACTTCACCAATTATGTGCACTAATCTCTACCCTTCAGCATCCCGCATGATCTCCATCTTGGACGTCACCTTATCTCCAAGTTGACTCGAACTCGATCACCGGCAACACTTTCCCGAGGCGTAAAGATTACCTGCACACAATTAAACAAAGAATACCATATCCAAGCACAAGCTATCTCCAACTAGACTCATTGTTAGCATAAATGAACATACATGTGATAGGAACACAAAACTCCCATGTATATGCAAGGAAACAAACCGAAACCAAAACGAAACGAAATCGGCAACCGGGATGCTCGGCCGGTCGACCGCAGCAACCGCCGTGGCCCGACCGCCTGCACACCTCCGGTCAGACCGGTAGTACACGCCCGGTCAGACCGTCTGTGGCAGCCGACTGAACACTGTTCATCGTCCAAAAACCAAAACCACTTTTTCAATAAATCTCCAAAGATCAAAACACAAAAAGCAATAATCCCAGATGCCAATTGTTCATCACCAAATGAAGAATCTAACACACTTTGATTTTATAGATACATGTTAGCCGATGTGTTTACATCGCCTTTAGATGGCCGATATGGCTCATATCACCCTTAGTCTCTTCACATTTATCATAATCGGTTATGATGGCCGATATAAGTTATGTCGCCCTTAGTCATTTTATTCCTATCATAATCGGTTATGCTTTAACGTATACATGATGGCTGATTTTGTGTGTTGTCCTTGAGCTATAAATTTATCAATGATTAGTTGACATTGTAAAATTAGGGGGGCATATGTCATACACAAGTGAAACCAGGTGGACTTCGAAATTTTTGTGGACTTCTAAAATTTGCAAGAATAGATTATGAGAATCGGCAAAGATTATGTTACAGGATGTGAAGATGTGGAGCCAATTTTACAAAGTTGCCGACACAAAAGATTATATTAAAAGTGTTTGCAGGAATTCACAAAATGTCTAGGTCCTAGGCTATTCCAATCGGCTTAATGAGATAGAAAGTAATTTATGGCCAATATTGCTTTGCACCAGACTTGATCCACTTCTTCAATAGCCTTGGCATCAGCTGCATCGGTTCCCGGGATTGGCTTCAAGGCTTTTGTGAGATGTGCCAGATTTTTCATTGAGGCGTTTAGCTTTGACTTTTGATCTTTGATGGCTTTGGGGAGATTGGCAATGCATTGTTCTTCCGACGATTTGTCGATCAAGCTTGGCAAGCTCGGCTGCCACTTCTTCTCTTCGCTGGCGTAGCCGATCAAGGTTGGTATTGGGCTCAGTCGTCATCTCATCCATCTTGGCCTTCTCAGTGATAATTGCTTGCCGATTGGCTTTGACAGTTGCCTCCAGGGCCTTCTTTTCTTGCCGATCGGCTAATCTTTGCATGGCCGTTTCAAATTTGTGTTGATTTAGCTAAAGGTAAGCAGCCGGGGAGATAATGTCAACCAATTGATCTGGGAGCTGGACTTGGATCTCTTCAAATCTTCCACTTATTGCTCCGCAGTCGGTGACTAGGAAGGCAAGGGAACACTCCAGACGCTTGGCTATATCTAATATAGTTGCCCTCAGGTCATCGGCTATACGGGCTAAGGTCTTGTTGGTATCTTCCTCCTCATCCACGAACTCCTTAATATCAAATGGAAACAGATCGGCTAGAGTCTGCAGAGCGAAACTTAAGATGGTTAAGTGCCCGACAAATTTAAACAGCCGATTTAGAGTCAAGAAGAAAGAACTTACTGGGTTAACGGGAGTCGATGCGACTTCTTCCTCAATGTTGTGGATGCCCCTAGCCGATGGAGTCCTTTTGCTTGATACTTGGGGGACAGGTGTTGAAGCGTGAGGAGGCTGTATGCAAAGAAAGACAAGTCTGACTAAGCATCGGTTAGTTTAAGAATCAAAAGGAGTTTGAGGCCAAGGTTACCGATGGAGTCGGAGCCGGTTTTTTCCTCGAAGCCAACTTCTTTTTCTGCAAGACAGAATTTAATGAAGGATTGCATATGAATTTGAAGTAGGAGGATTCTTGATAAATACATACCGACTAAGGTCGAGGTTGAGGCTGATGCCTTGGAGGACTTGGCGTTCCTTGGGGTGGGTCGTCGGCTGGTGATGTTTGAGAGGTTGCTCTCGGTTCATCTACTTCAGCAGCGGCTTCATCAATGGCTTATTCCATTTCTTCTTAATTCAAGAAGGCCTCTAGGTCTGGATCTATGCCCGGTATATCGTCGGCTGTGGTTTTCTTTTGTTTCTTCAAAGGTTTCTTCTGCACAGCCGATGGGGCAGCAGCCGATGGTTTGGCCCTCTTCTTCCTTTGAAGTGCCTCGTGGGTTTGGCCATGCAGTGGGGAGGTTGCCTTCGGCACATTATAGCCGATTGCCAAAGGGGCAAGACCACAAATTGGGATGAGTCCAGTAGCATATTGGATGGCAATCCTGAGGTTGCTGATATGTGGGGGAGATAAATCGATAGTCTGCAAACAAAAAGAGTTAGTCAAATGATAAAGAAGGACAGCCAATGATAAATAACAAGTGATGAGGGAGAAGTGTTTACCTCTGGGATCAGCTCCGGATATACATGGAAGCCGATTGGTGAAATTGATGTTTTTTTCCATTCACTCTACCATCGGCTGAAGGCTGCAGTCCTTGTGATTACCAACTCAATGTTGTCTATACTGCCAGGGGGGCCTTCAATATTCAGCAGCCTATCCATCATGAGGCCTGAGCCAATTTCACCTCTGGTTTCGATTTTATCGGTGAAGTACAAACTAACCGGCAAAGGTCCCATGCCCAGTTGTACAAACTCATAGGATGATAAAACTCATATGTAACTTGTACATTCCTTCCTTGATGTATGACGACGGGGAGGATGCAAGGTGAGATAGCCGATAAGAAAATTTCCCTGGACTTCTCAAATTTCTCAGAGTTTATCTGGTCAAATCTAAAGTGACTGGGAAGTTCCAAGTCTTCGGAGTTCTCATAGGCAAACCAAATTCTTGAGGTTCTTGGGAATCAATCATAGAAGTTGCCAAACCAATTTCTAAAAGGATCAGCTAAGAGCTTGGATCCTGAATATGATGATGCTGCCTCTCCAAATGACATGCATCGACGTGTTGTGATTTCATCGCCATCTTCATCTGTGGTTGGTTGTGCTAGTGGGAAGCTGGCGTCTTGCAATTCCGGCCTTTGAGCAACCTTGTATGTGTGCAAGTTCAACCATGTTTGCAGCAGCCACCAAGGACCTCCAGTGCCGATAGCCAAGTTGGCGGCAATTCTGGCCGATGCATTGTTCAACATCTGATATAGGTACCCTAGCAGATATTTTCCTAAGGGAATATGCCTCTTCTCTACTAGGGCTTCGGCTATATGTTGTCAGTTGGTTGTGGGGCCACAGCTTGAACCACAGAATACAAACTTTTCCAGCCACATAAGAAGGAAAACTGCGTGTTCCTTGGGCTCCACTGGGCTGGTTCCCATTTTCAGGCTTATGAATTTATTCCAACCTCCAATGGCCATGGTCTCAAAAGAGTATTGGCACTTGATGTTCAGGCTGATAGGGCTAGCCGATGATGTGATGTCAAGGCCTGTGATCATAACTATGTCCAATAGAGTGGGGGTCATCGGTCCTTTTGTAGAACAGAAAGGAATTTAGTGTATTGGACCAGAAGTAACTTGCAGCCAATAGCAGGGGCTTATCTTTAGGCATGTCGGCTATTGTTAGGGCTAAGCATTGTGCTATCCCTAGTTCCTCCCAATGGCTCTGCTTGCTAGCCGACACCCTATTATACCATGTTGGCCAGGTTTTATCGGTTGAAGGCCACGATTTGAAAGTGCCATTCTAGTGCGTCAGATTGGGTTCGATAACCTAAAAGGGATCCGGTTGGTTTCGGCATTAATAAACTCTGAGGGGTCTAGATTGCCGATGGCCCTAAGTGGTACTGATTGGAATGGTTGAGGTTGGGAATTGCCATCTGATGAGTAAGGTGCTACAATGAACAAGGAAGGAGAAAAGCAAATTACAAAGGGCAAACGCCAGATTGCAGAAAAGAAAGGAATTAAAGCCGATGGAGTTTACCTTTGGGAATTCAGCCGACGGCACCGTAGAGGGTGCGGTTGAGGTTGACATTGCCAAGGATGGGTTTGCCGTTGCACGGGGATGCCTGCGAGTTCGTCGAGAATGCCAGGGAGGTCGCCGGTGCGGATTGGAACTGTTTGGGGCTAAGGCGGAGGCAAAAGTGACGGTGTGAAAAGCTCTATGACGGTGACTGTTAATTAAAGAAACGTGGTGATGGCCAAAATGGAAAAGCCCCGAAATCTCTCCAAGATAAGATTCGGGAAATCCACAATATTAACAATATAGCGGACTTGGGGGCATGTGTTAACGACCAAATTTGGTAAGCAAATTATCAGGTTTGGATCTAAGGCCAAAGCCACTTTGAAGAGAATTGAGTTCTTCCGGAGACAGAGTGCGTGCCAAGTGCAGATCAAATCGACTAAGGGGTTCATCGGTTGGTGATCGAATCTACTAAGGTGACTATCGGCTGATACCGAATCGGACAAGGATAGTTGATGTGCCAGTTCCGATAGGGATAGCTGGTACGACCAATCTTGATGAGAAGACGTTGGAGTTATCTTCGGATTCAGTTAAAGTGCTTCGTGAGGATTGCCATACATGGATAGAGTTCCAGAAAGGCATTTGTATCTATTAATTAGGATATTTTTAATAGTTTCCTTACAGATAATGTCGGAGGCAGTTTGTTTTAGGCATATCTGTAATTCAAATTGTAATAGAGATAGGAATCGTGTCTGTCATGAACTTATCTTGTATCTGGGTATAAATACGACCCAAGACCATGTAAATTAACAAGAACCAAGTTCAATACAACCTTCGGCGCATCGCCACCTTTTCTTTTAGTTTGTTTCGACAAGTTTTTACTTCTAGTTGGGCTGCATCGTTTGATCTCCAGCGAAAAGGTTAATCTTGTCACAGCGGCTTGCGTTCTCGGGATTAGTGCTCCCATCATTATGATATTCTAATCTTGTTTATGTAAAACGTTGATTTATCATGTATATTGTATAACCTAGATCGATAATATGATCTAACCCTAATCGGCTAGTCTCTGTTATTAGACAGCAGCCGATAGGGTTAGGTTTTGTCGTCGATTTGGATTATGCAGTGTATCCACCATCTCGAAAGGTGTTCATAGATTTGTATAGATCTTATGCTTCTTTTTATACTTAATGCTGCATTGGTTAGCTCCGACCTATTAAGTCATTTTCAGAATCATAACAGATCTATCTTATCTCATGATCATTACTAGAAATAGTATTAGAGTTTCAGCCGATCTTATCTATTTTAACTATCTTGTATGTTTTATATTTACCTAATATGTTAAAGCTGCCCTTTATATTAAGATCTCACTATAATCAAATATGTTAAGCTTGTTATCGATCTGTTAAGATATCTTAACACTCGATCGGTTCCTATTAAATATATTTGATCTGTAATGATATCTTAGTATAAAGTGGTATCGCATTACTAGCCGATACACATTAAATCCATGACATCGGCTATGTTATAAATATACATAATCTGCATATTCAAGTGCCTTTGGATTTAAGTGATTTATAATGTTTTGGTACACTACCGATCTATCCCAATCACTTGGTTTAAATGCATTTTGATATTTGGATTATGTGTTATGAATACCTTTAGCCGATCGATTAGGTTTAATTATCTTAGCGGATTCAGTGCATACCGCAAATGCTTAACACCAGACGATAGGTCATCGGCCACCAGCCGATCGGCTATCGTTTGCAGACCACCGTGTGTGTACCCCCTTTTTGTCTCGATACCGTTTCTCTGCGATAGGTAGAAAACGTTCTACCCCTAACTTGTTTTTGCAGAGAATGCTTTAAGATGGTATGGCCCTATTGTATGTATGAGATGCATGTGATGCGTGTAATATTTTTTCATATGTGCAATCCCTGTAATATTCTTTCATACGTGCAATGCTTGTAATATTCTTTCATGACCTACGAGTCGATGTAATCTTAAATTATAGCTTCTATAGTAGTATCTTAGCTTGAACAAATCAAGCATTCGGCACTTGGAAGAACGGTGATGAAGATGGAGATCCTCTACACCGGCATGGAGATGGAGATCACCATGTGAAGAGGGGCCACACTATTTCATTAATTGCTATTCTACCTGCTTTCATATATTGATATGTTTGTTTGATTGGATAGTATCCCTCACAAAATTAAGTAGTAATGATGCCCTTGTTTGCGTGCAGGCTTGTTGAGGGGAGTCCCGTCAGTCCGCATGTGATAAAAATGATTGGCTACATTGAGAGTCTGGAAAAACTAGGTTTTCCCCTTAGCCAAGAGTTGGCTACTGATGTGATTCTCCAGTCGCTCCCTCCGAGCTTTGAGCCATTCAAATTAAATTATCACATGAATAGTATGGATAAGACCTTGGCCGAATTACATGGGATGCTAAAGACGGCTGAGGAGAGTATCCAGAAAAACAGTCATCATGTGATGATGATGGAGAAAGCTAAGCGCAAACCACCTGTCAAGAAACTTTGCACCAAGAGGAAACTAACTCCCGATGAGATCGCGAGTGCCTCCAATGCAAAGAAGGGCAAGAAGGGGTCGACGACATCCGATGTAGTTTGCTTCTATTGCAAGGAGACAGGTCACTGGAAAGGAACTGCAAGAAGTAGATGGAGGATCTCAAAAAGAAGCAAAGTGTGGCTTCTGCTTTAGGTATTAATGTTATAGACATTAGTCTTGCTACTTCACCTACTGACTCTTGGGTATTTGATACCGGATCAGTAGCTCATATTTGCAAATCGTTGCAAGGAATGAGAAGAAGTAAAAGCTTGAGAAGGGGCGAGGTGAACCTGCGCGTCAGCAATGGAGCAAGTGTTGCTACAATTGCTGTCGGCACTACATCTCTTCATTTACATTCAGGATTAGTTTTGGAATTAAATAATTGTTATTGTGTTCCAACTCTATGTCAAAACGATATTTTCGCTTCATGTTTGCAAGCGGATGGATATGATTTTACATCAATGGACAATGGTTGTTCAGTTTATCTCAGAGATATGTTCTATTTTCATACTCCATTGGTGAATGGATTATACATTTTGAATCTTCAAGCATCTCTCATCTATAACATTAATATAGAGAGGCAACTCCCAAATGATACAAACCCCACGTTTATCTGGCATTGTCGCTTAGGCCATATAAATCAGAAACACATGGAGAAGCTCCATAAGGATGGATTTCTTCACTCTTTTGATTTTGAATCATTTGAGACATGTGAGTCTTGTTTACTTGGTAAGATGACAAAGGCACCTTTCACGGGACACAGTGAGAGAGCAAATGACTTGTTGGCACTCGTACATATTGATGTATGTGGACCAATGAGCTCAACGGCCAGAGGTGGTTATCAGTACTTCATTATCTTCACCGATGACTTTAGTAGATATGGTTATATGTACTTAATGAGGCATAAGTCTGAATCCTTTGAAAGGTTCAAAGAATTCTAAAATGAAGTACAAAATCATTTAGGGAAAACAATAGTGTTTCTACGATCAGATCGTGGAGGGGAATATTTGAGCCAGGAGTTTGGTAATCATCTGAAAGATTGCGAAATTGTTCCACAGTTGACTCCGCCAGGAACTTGACAATGGAATGGGGTGTTTGAACGGAGAAATCACACCTAGTTGGACATGGTGTGGTCCATGATGAGCCAAAGTGATCTTCCGTTATCCTTCTGGAGATATGCTCTTGAAACAACTGCGTTCACACTAAATAGAGTTCCATCTAAGTCAGTTGCAAAGACACCATATGAGATATGGACAGGGCGCCCCTAGTTTGTCTTTTCTCAAAATTTGGGGATGTGAGGCTTATGTAGAACGTTTACAGTCTGACAAGCTCACACCCAAATCTGACAAGTGCTTCTTTGTGGGATATCCTTAGGAAACAAAGGGATATTACTTTTATAATTGGGAACAAGGCAAAGTGTTTGTCACCCGACACGGTGTCATCTTGGAGAAAGAGTTTCTTTCAAGAAGGGTTAGTGGGAGCAGGGTGCATCTTGAAGAAGTTCAAGAAACACCAAAAAATGTTTCAGCTACCACGGAACCACAACAGGAGGAACAAGATGTTGCACCACCTGTTGTAGATACACCAGCCCCACGGAGGTCTGAAAGGTCACGTCATGCACCTGACAAGTACACAGGTGCGGAACAACGTGATATATTGTTGTTAGAAAACGATGAGTCTAAGACCTATGAGGAAGCAATGGTGGGACCTGATTCCAACAAGTGGCTTGGAGCCATGAAATCCGAAATAGAATCCATGTATGATAGTCAAGTTTGGAACTTGGTTTGTCCACCTGATGGTGTCAAAACCATTGAGTGCAAATGGGTTTTTAAGAAAAAGGCCGACATGGATGGAAATGTTCACATCTATAAGGCGCGATTGGTGGCGAAAGGTATTAAACAGATTCAAGGTTTTGATTATGATGAAACCTTCTCGCCCGTCGCAATGCTTAAGTTTATTCGGATTATTCTAGCGATTGCTGCATATTTTGATTATGAGATATGGCAGATGGACGTCAAAACGGCTTTCCTAAATTGAAACCTAAGTGAGGATGTATACATGATACAACCTGAGGGTTTTGTCGATCCACAATCGCCTAGAAAGATATGCAAGCTACAGAAATCCATTTATGGATTGAAGCAAGCATCTCAGAGTTGGAATATTCATTTTGATGAAGTAATCAAAGGGTTTGGTTTCATCAAAAATGAAGAGGAGGCCAGTGTTTACAAAAAGGTCAGTGGGAGCGCAATTGTATTTCTAATCTTATATGTGGATGACATATTACTGATTGGAAATGATATCCCTATGCTAGAATCTGTCATATCTTCACTAAAAAATAGTTTTGCACGAAAGACTTAGGGGAGGTAGCATACATATTGGGCATTCGGATCTATAGAGATAGATACAAGAGGCTAATTGGATTAAGCCAAAGTACATATATTGATAAGGTGTTGAAAAGGTTCAACATGCACGATTCCAAGAAATGTTTCTTGCCAATATCAGATGGCATTAATCTTAGCAAGAATCAGTGTCCTCGGACACATGATGAGCGGATAAGATGGGTATGGTTCCATATGCTTTGGCAATTGGATCCATCATGTATGCCATGCTTTGTACATGTCCAGATGTCTCGTATGCTTTGAGTGCTACGAGAAGATACCAGTCAGATCCAAGTGAAGGTCAGTGGACTATCGTAAAGAGTATCCTTAAGTACTTGAGAAGAACTAAGGATATGTTCCTACTGTATGGAGATGAAGAAGAGCTCGTTGTAAGTGGTTACAAAGATGATTATAGATCGCAATCTGGGTTCTTGTTCTGCCTAAACGGAGGCGCTATCAGCTGGAAGAGTTCCAAGCAGGATACTGTTGCTGATTGTACAACGAAGGCCGAGTACATCGCTGCTTCAAAAGCTGCAAAGGAGGCTATTTGGATCAAGAAATTTGTTTCTGAGCTAGGTGTGATGACCAGTGCAACTGGTCCAATGTCTCACTATTGTGATAATAGTGGAGCCATTGCGCAAGCCAAGGAGCCGAGGTCACATCAGAAGTCCAAACACATACTTTGGCGATATCATCTCATCCGCGAGATTATGGACAGAGGTGATGTCAAGATATGCAAAGTGCACACGGATCTCAGCATTGATGATCCGTTGACAAAACCTCTCCCTCAGCCGAAACATGAGGTGCACACAAGAGCAATGGGTATTAGATGCTTACATGATTGACTCTAGTGCAAGTGTGAGACTGTTAGTGATACGCCCTTTCAATGGCCGCGACCTCAGGGGTCGACATGCACTTCACCTCGTCCCACCTGACCCACGGAGGTGGTCAGCGGTCCGCACTTCTTGGCGAGTGCCGCTCAAGCTCTGCTCGCTCCTTTCCTCGATACTTCCTCGGGATGTGGGGCTCTGGGGCGAGAATTTCCTGCCATTTGGCATGCTCTGTGTGGGTGAAGCTCTCGACGATGGAGATTATATCCGCCAGAGAGGGCGGCCGATTCCTCACGAGGAACCGGAATAGCTCGGAGGGCTTTCGGAGGCTCTCGGAGAAGATGTGCATGACGTCCTCTTTGGTGAAGCTCGCAACGGTGTTCTAGCGTTCCGAAAAGCATTGGATGTAGTCCTGAATGGACTTGCTAGCCCCCTGCCAAACTTGGCGGAGGTGATAGCGTGAGGCGGGACGCTGCCAAGTGCCCTGGTAGTTGGCAATGAAGGCATCACAGAGGGCGTCCCAAGAGTCTATAGAGCCCTCGGGAGCCCTGTCAGCCAGTTAATGGCGGTTGGAGCCAGCATGACCAAAAGGTAGTTTGACATCATGTGGGCATCGCCATTTGCTGCTCGGACAGCTGTGCAGTACAACTAAAGCCACAAGGTGGGTTCGGTCTTACCATCGTAGGGATCAGTCCCAGTTGGGCAGAACCCCTTGGGTCATGTTACCTGCCGGAGGCTAGCAGTGAAGGTCACGAAGCCATTGTGTCGCGGTATGGCCTCGGCGTCGGCAGCGCCATCGGGAGGGTCGTGTGCCCGGTCGTAGTTGTCCCTGAACCACAACACCTAGCACCTCCAGTTCGCGACGTGACGCTCGATGGTGTTGCGGGCATCAGTCTTCTGTGTGATGATCTCATGCATGTCCCCAGCGTAAGAGCTACCCTGGTGCTCCGTCGCACGGGCATTCCTGGGCGGCCACCCAAACCACCAGGAACGACCTCGTCCATCGTGGCTCGACATTTGGAGGGGCATGGCGAGGCAGAGTGGCAAGTGCTTTGCTGCTGCCAAGACCTCGAGCGTCGCGTGCTCCTCGTTGGGCTGGCGGGCGACCGCCTATGTCATGGCCTTTGCCTTCTGCACCTCCGGAGAGTCGGGAAGGCCGTTGAGCGCTCGCTCGATGGCCACCAAGTTGGCCACTGGCATTGGGAAGACCTGTTGTCCCTCAAACTTCATGGTGAAGTCGGACTCCAGGCTCCGGGGATGGATGCGAGGGCGTTGGGGCTACTCGCGCCGTGCAATCCATCCCGCATTGCGGTGACTGTGGGCATTGCGATGGGCATCGGACTCCTGGGAGCCTGTGACCTCATCCTCGAAAACCATGCACACTGTCATGATGAAGTTCGACGGCCAGCGGTTGCCCGGGACGAAGACGGGCCCGCGTAGCCGTTTCGCTGGCGCCAAGCTTGGAGGAGAAACTTGGCGGGCGATGTTCCAGAAGCTCTTCGTCCCGGGGTGTGTGGGGGTCTGCCGGGCGACGCACGAAGATGATGATGTGCTCTCGTGTAGCGGGGAGGCCGGATGTGGGGAGCAGCATCCCATAGGGCGCTCGACCCAGATCCAAGCTAAGCCCACCTTCGAGGCGACCGGGCAAGCAGTCTGGGGCTTGGACCGCCAAGCCTGCGCGGTCGGGCGATCCACGGGGGCCGAGGCCGTCGTGCGTGGAGCCATGCGCCTCAGCCTCCCGGCCTCGTGCTGCCGCATGGCCGCACGCTCGAGCTCACACTAAGCCACCTCGGAGAGGGTGAGGTGACGGAAGTCATCGACGTGGTGGCGGGTGTCATGAAATTAGTGAAGAAAACGACAGTCATCAGGTGACCAAGAACGAAGAAGAAACGGGTAGGTCGGTAGTCCTCCAAGGGGGTGCCCAAGGAGGTGAGCGAGTGGTCGGGAATGCGCTTCCTCACATGACCTGGTGGTCTACTCGAGTCACTAAGATGAGACAAAGATCAAGAGATGCGAGATTTATACTTGTTTAGCCCTCCCAAAGGATAACAGGCCAAAGTCTAGTGTTCTTTGTTGGGGTGGATGATCAACTAGGTTTACAAGAGAGTTCTTCGGGCTTAGAGCATGCTAGCCAAGAACAAGCAATGAAGTGAGATTGATCTGATCTCGGATGCTCGATCCCCCCTCAGTCCGTCCTGCCCTCCCTTTTATAGCTCAAGGGGGCAGTTACAAGGGACTTGAGGGCCAAGAAAACTAATACTAAAGATCTAAAAAGTTGAGTACAAACTACATCAGAAAAAAGGTACATGGAGATGCTATCTGGACCCTGCGCACCATGGGTGTCTTGTGCCTTATCCTACCTTGGGGCCCCTCCTTTGCAGATACCACCTGTCCTATGCTGTCAGGTGACCTCATTCCTTGCCGGGTTGTCCCCTCCTCGCCTCCTTGCAAGCCAAGTTTTGTCCTGAGGAGGTTGGAAGTTGGGTCGAGGAGTCGAGGTTGAGAAAGGAGTGTCGAGGTCGGACCGGGGGGAGGTCGGGCTCCTGACCTTATCCCAAAGACTTCGCAGTCCGACTCCAACTTGACTTCAACTCTGGTCCGAGTGCTACCCCGGGGTGACACCCCCCACAGGCTCTTTAAATTAAGAATGGTGCTTAGGTTAAAAAGTCTTCTTTAATCAAATTAGACATGGTGTCGAGTTTGCTTAATGAACCTTAGAGTTAATTTCATGTTTAGTTTTTAGGTAAGATTCATTTCACTTAAATAAAATAAAGGATTTCAAACCGATGGAATATCTTTTGTTCTCACTTTTTTGTTTGAATATGCAACCCGGGTGCAAGAACAAGTGTTGAGGTGATCTTGTGTTCACATTGTACACTCACATATCAAGATCACCCATGTCCATGCTTCACCATGATGCCTGCAAATTCATGAGACGAGACAAAACATCCATTGCACATTGGTTGTTTGCCTCTACACTCACTGCACACTGGTTTGCACGTTTATCCTCTCATCCCCTTAAATTTTGAGTTTGATAAATTCTCATCGTGTAATATATCTAGAAAAACTAAACTCAACTTTTAAAATGAGCCTGGATAATTCAAACTAGAGTATATGACTTGTCACCAAATATCAAGCATACTCTTTATTCCTCACATGTTACCTTGTGCTTGTGAACATATATCATTAGGAACACATGTCATCTAAGTAATTGATGAATGAGAGATTGCCTGATGAGAGGATCCTTGCTCTTTTCTATTAAATCCTTGGGAATTTTATAAAAAGAAAATATTATAACTTTACATACTCCTCATTGATGTTTTATTCCCACCGGAGCCATATGTCGATCTTCATGATAAAACTTATACATGTGCTACTTCTAATTTTGAGTTTGGTCAAATGCTTAGACCCTTGTTAGAATTCTTTTCATTCTTTCATGATCAAATTCTTAAGCATAACCACAATAGAAATTGCTCTCCCTCGACATTAGAGGTTTAGCCAAAATATTCCATTCATGATCATAAGCAAACTTCTACTCCGGAAGTGTGGGAGGAGTCACCCTGGGGTACCTCAAAAACCCGGCTTGGACCCCAACAGAAGTCAAACCAAGTGTCCTAGGAACGTGACCGAGAGCCCGATCCTCCTTAGGGGTCGGGCATTCCGGCCTTCCCACGAGTCCGACCTCGAGCCCTTCCTTCGACCCTAACTCGTCACCCAACCTCGAGCATCCTCGGGGAGAAACTTGGCAGGCACCACCTGGCGGCACAGGAGCAGGGTCCCAGGGCTGGCAGGAGCACAAGATACCCAAGGTGTACATGACCTAGCAGACCAACATGTACTTTCTCAGATATTCTTTGTACCCCACCTTTTATCCCTTTTAGTCTTAGCTTCCTTGGCTCCCAAGCTCATCTGTACCTACCCTCCTTGAGGTATAAAAGGGAGGGTAGGGCGACAGGGCCAAGGAAGGAGCCAACATCAAAGAGAACTCTAGCACACACCTTTGTAACTCTTGTTCATCATCCACCACAAAGAAAGAACATCACACACTGGACCTAGGCCTATTATCCTTCGGGAGGGCTCAACCAGTATAATTTCTTGCGTCTTGTTTTTTGGCTCATCTTAGGATTCGAGTCAACCATCGGATCCATCAAAGGGCAGCTTCTCCACCGATCTTTCTTCTACCACCTCGGGGACCCCTTGGAGGACTGCCGACCCACCTTGTTGACGTTGGCGCGCCGTGTAGGGGCAATGTTCTTCGTCTGAGGTGGTCCGATGGCTTTTTTCCTTCGCCACCGACTTCATGGCTCCCGCCGGGATGACCTTCGTCTTCGGAACCCTCGTGTTCCGCACGGATGACTTCCATCGCCTCACTCTCTCCTAGGCAGCCTTCGGCGAGCTGGAGCGTGCGGTTGCGCCTCCGCGCGTGGTGGCGAGGCCAAGGCGCGTGGTCTCGCGCCTTGAGGCCTCAGCCCCAAGCCCCGTGCGACCCTTAGGGTTTGGAAACCCAAACCCCTGTCAGCTCGCTCAGCAGTCTTGAGGGCAGATGATGCTTGGACCCGGATCGAGCGTTCGACTCGACTCCACGCCACGCGTCATGCCTCACCATGCCAAGGGCCGTCTTCCTCGCCTTTGTGCGTTGCTGGGGGTATTCCTATGCCTCTTAGCACGGAGGACCCTTGCAGGACCATTCGCCACGCCTCTCTCCCATGCATGACGTCGAGTGAAACGGCTCCATGGACCAGTGTTCATCCCTGGTAACCGCTGGCCCGCCAACTTCATCATGATGGCAGAGGTGGTGTCCAACGATGAGGCCTCGGGCTCTCAGGAGTCCGATGCTCACTACAATGCGCATTGTTCCCCTAACGTGGGGAGGGTTGCACTGCGTGAGCAGACCCGTTGGCCGCACGTTCAGCCCTGGCACCTGGAGTCCGACTTCACGATGGAGTTTTAGTGGCACCAGGTTTTCAGGACGCCGGCGACCAACTTGGTCACCAACGAGCGTGCCGTCAACGGTCTTCCTGACTCTCCACAGATCCGGAAGGCCATGGCCATGACCAAAGCTGCTACCGCGTAGCTTAATGTCCCGGCTCTGTCTGAGCGCCCCCCTAGGAGTGCTCGACACTCGAGGTCGTGACGACAGCAGAGTGCCGATATTCGGCCTCCCCTTGTCCTGTGGTGGGCGCAGCTACGAGGACCATCGTCCCCCCGGGCACGGCACAACACTCCCAGAGTGCTCGCACGACCGAGCATCAAGGGAGATCCCACCCGGGAGACCTGTGCGAGGTGATCGTGCAGAGCATGGATGCCTGCAACACCATCGAGCGGCGTGCTGCTGATCGGAGGCACCAGGAGATACGGCGACGGGACGAGTACGACCTGTTGTACGGACCTCCGGACAGCGTGCCCAATCCAGCACCCCGCCATGACGGCTTTGTGGCCTTCACCGCCAAGCTTCAGCAGGTCACGTGGCCCAAGGGTTTTCGCCCGACAGGGATAAAGACATACGACGGCAAGACTGATCCCACCATATGGCTCCAGTTGTATTGGACAGCTGCTCGAGCCGCAAATGATGACGATCGCATCATGGCCAACTATCGCCTAGTCATACTGGCGCCAACGGCCATTAACTAGCTTGCTGGTCTACTCAAGGACTCCATCGATTCGTGGGATGAGCTTTGTGATGCCTTCGTCGCCAATTATCATGGCATGTGGCAGCACCCAGCCACCTACTATGACCTTGGCTGAGTCCGGCAAGGCCCCACTGAGCCCATCCGGGACTACATTCGATGTTTCTCAGAGCGCCGCAACTCCGTTGCGAGCATTTCTGATAGCGATGTCATGCGAATCTTCTCTGAGGGCTTTCAAAGACCCTCCGTGCTATTCCGCTTCCTCGCTCGGACGAAGCCAACCAACCCGGCCCAGGTATTTACCGTTGCCGAGGGCTTCGCCGATGCTGAGGACGCTGAGAACTAGCTCATGATGCCCGCCGGTTCCCGCCTCCCGAGGGAGTCGAAGGGAAAGGAGCGGGCCGTCCCCGAGCGCCGCTCGCCGAGGAGGTCGGACCACTGCCCGCGTTAGCGGGATTGGCGAGATGATGCAAAATGCCAATCGGCCACGAAAGTTGTGGCCCTCGAGGGGCCGAGCTCGAGAGGGGATCCCTCGGGTGAGACACTCTGGGAAGCACTCGACAAGCCATGCTTCCTCCATCCAGACGGAAACCACACCATCCGGCAGTGATACTACCTCCAAGACCAAATGGTCTGGGAGGCACGAAACCCCCGACCTCTAAGGCCATGGAAGGGGAGGAGCGCTGACCCGTAGCACCAGAAAAGGGACCAACAACGGTAGGACGGCTTCCAGGAGCCGACCCAAACTGTCAACATGATCCTCGGCGACGAGGCGACCTCGAAGAGTCGGCGCCAGTAAAAGCTCATTTCTTGTGACGTTAACACCATCTCGATTGACTCGCCTCAGCACCTTCGATGGTCAGAGGTTCCGATCTCTTTCTCTCGAGCAGACCAATGGACCGACATCCCGAAGCCGGGTTGGTTCCCATTGGTAGTGGACCCAGTGGTGCTCAAGGTGCGTCTCAAGCGTGTTCTAGTCGACGGGGGAGCGACATCAACATCCTCTTCAGAGGTACCCTTCATGAGCTCGGAGTCTCCCTTTCCACCCCTGAGCCTACGGACTCGCCGTTTTATGGCATCGTCCCGGGTCAAGGAAGCCTGCCCCTCGGTATGATTTCCCTCCCTGCGATGCTCGGAATGCGGGAGAACTTCCGCATCGAGTTCGTCGGGTTCTACATGGCCAACTTCGAGATGTCCTACCACATGGTTCTCGGCCGTCCGGCCCTCGCCAAGTTCATGGCGATTCCCCACTACACGTACCTGGTCCTCATGGAGCCAGGTCCCCAGGGGGAGTTCTCCGTGCGAGGTGATGTCACCATTTCTCACGCCTGTGAATCTGAGAGCCTCGCCCTCGGCGAGGCTGTCGACCCGTCAGCCCGGGTAAGCGGATTTCCTCCCTCGTGTGTCGACCCAAAGGGGAAGGAACCAATGGTCGAGGATGACCCAAGTCCGGCACCGCCAGCGTCGAGGCCTTCCACTGGCTCCGCTGAGTACAAGGTCATCTCCCTCTCCGACACCGATCCCTCCAAGACGGTGCTGATCGGCTCACACCTCGGGGAAAAATAGGAAAGCGTGCTTGTTGACTTCCTGCGTGCGAACATTGATATGTTCGCTTGGAAACCGGCAGACATGCCGGGAGTACCCAGGGAGTTGGTCGAGCATGAGCTTCATGTTCCTCCCGACGCCAAGCCGGTTAGGCAACTACTGCGACGGTTCGCCCAGGAGCGCAAGGACGAGATCTGGAAGGAGTTGACTCGACTTCTAGATGCGGGTTTCATTCGGAAAGTGCATCACCCAGATTGGTTAGCCAATCCAGTCCTTGTGAGGAAGAAAAAGGGGAAATGGAGAATGTGTGGTGACTACACTGATCTTAACAAGCATTGTCCTAAAGACCCGTTTACTCTTCCTCACAAGATCAAGTCGTCGACTCTACCGCGGGTTGTTCCCTCCTGTGTTTCTTGGATTGCTACTCAGGCATCATTAGATAGGCCTCAAAGCATCCGACCAGGCGAAGACGTCTTTCATTATGCCATTTGGGGCCTTCTGTTACACCACGATGGCTTTCGGTCTAAAGAACACTGGCTCGACCTATCAACGAGTCGTTCAGCGTTGTTTAGCCAGCCAGATCGGTCGTAACATTGAAGCTTATGTGGATGACGTAGTGATCAAGACGCAGATCCCCGACGATCTCTTTCCTGACATAGCAAAAACCTTCATGAACCTACGCAAGTACCGATGGAAGCTTAATCGCGAGAAGTGCGTCTTCGGCGTGCCCTCTATGAATCTAGGTTTCTTCTTCTCCGAGCAAGGAATCGAGCCATACCCTGAGAAGATCTCTGCGATCCTGAACATGCGAAAGCCGTCCTGCGTCAAGGACATGCATAAGCTCATGGGTAGCATGACATCTCTCGGGAGATTCATTTCCCAACTTGGCGAGCGCGGAGCGTCATTATTCAGGCTAGTCAGGAAGGGCAAAGATTTCTAGTGGTCGGAAGACGCCAACAAGGCTTTTGCTAACTTCAAGCACCTTTTGACTACGCTGCCAATCCTCACAGCTCCGAACCCCAAGGAACAACTATTTCTATACGTCGCCACGACTACCTCTGTTGTCAGCGCGGTGCTGGTCGTCGAGCGCATAGAGGAAGGGCGCACCTATCCGGTCCAGAGGCCCGTTTATTATGTATTCGAGGTCCTCGGGAAGTTGAAGACACGCTATCCCCAAGTACAGAAGCTATTGTACGCCATCCTCATCACCACCCGGAAGCTGCGACATTGTTTCCAAGCTCACAAAGTGGTGGTGGTGACTGGGTTTCCCCTCAAGGACATCATTCGGAATCGTGAGGCTACTGGATGGATAGTCAAGTGGGCCATTGAAATGGTCGAATTCTCCATCGATTACAAGCCACACAACGCCATCAAGTCACAGGTCTTAGCCGACTTCGTGGCCGAATGGACAGGGATCTAGCTCCCGCCGACTTCCGAGTCACGCCCGACCTAGACCATGTATTTCGACGGCTCCCTTAGCATTGACGGAGCTAGAGCTGGCGTGCTTTTGGTCTCCCCGAAGGGTGAGAACATCAAGTACGTCCTCCAGTTATTGTTCAAGGCGTCCAATAATGCCACTGAATACGAGGCTCTCCTCCATGGTCTTGGGATCGCCAAATCCATTGGCGTTTAGCGCCTCATGGTTTATGGGGATTCGAAGCTAGTCATTAGCTAGGTCAACAAGGACTGGTTCTGTTTGAGCGGGAAGATGGACGCCTATTGCGCCGAGGTCCGCAAGCTCGAAGGCAAGTTCACAGGCCTTGAGTTCCACCACGTCTCCCAAGACGCCAACTCGATGTCTGACCAGCTGGCCAAGTTTGGATCCTCCCGAGCGACGGTGCCGCAGGGGGGTCTTCATCCATGAGCTGCACAAGCCGTCGATCAAGGACTCGGATCACTCGGAACTGGCCCCAGCACAACCAGCTAAGTCAGTACTTGCCATCACCGACACCACTGATGACTGGCGTCAAGAACTCATAGACTACATCACCGCCAAGGCGCTCCCGCCCGACAAGGTGAAAGTCGAGCGTGTCGCCCGACGCAGCAAGCAGTACGTCGTAGTGGGCCACGAGCTGTTCAAACGTGCGGCATCCACCCGAGTACTCTTGCTGTGCGTTCCTCGGGACCGCACGTCCCAGATCCTCAAAGAGATTCATTCGGGCATCTGTGGTAACCACACGGGCGCAAGGACGCTAGTCGGCAAGGCCTTTCGAGCGGGATACTATTGGCCAACTGGCAATGAAGATGCCAAGGAATTAGTCCAACGCTGTCAGGGATGTCAATTCTTCGTCAAACAGCACCACCTTCGTCAAACAAGCCCTTCAAACAATCCCGTCATCGTGGCCCTTTGCATGCTGGGGGCTCGACATGGTCGGCTTGTTCCCTAAGGCACCAGGGGGTACACTCAAGTTTTTGTCACAATCGACAAGTTCACGAAGTGGATTGAAGTGCAGCCACTGAGAACTTGCACCGCCCAGAAGGCGGCCGAGTTCATCAAAGGCATCACCTTCCGCTTCGGCGTCCCGAGGGAGATCATCGCCGACCTCAGGACGCATGTCACCGGAAATGTTTTTTGGGACTTTTGTGAAGAGAGGTGCATCGAGATCAAGTATGCCTCGGTGGCACACCCCCGAGCGAACGGGCAGTGCGAGCGTGCGAATGGCATGATTCTGTAAGGCCTAAAGGCCCGGGTCTTTGATCTGCTTTGGAAGCATGAAGGCCGCTGGTTGCGTGAGCTCCTAGCCGTCCTCTGGGGCTCCGCACTCAGCTGAGCCGAGCCGCAGGACGGTCCCCGTTCTTCCTGGTCTACGACTTGGAGGCCGTTCTCCCGGTCAACATGTTTCATGAATCCCCAAGGATTCGATTGTACGATGAAGGGATGGCTGAGCAAACGCGGCCGAGGATATCTACAGCCTCAAAGAAGAGCGTATGGCCGTCGTAATCCAGATGGACAAGTACTAATAGGCGCTTCGCCGATACCACGACCGCAATGTCCAGGGAAGATCCTTCAAGGTCGGCGACCTGGTTCTTCGAAGAGTTCAGTCCACCGACCACATGAACAAGCTCTCCCCCCATAGGAAGGCCCCTTCATCGTCTCCGCCGTCACGCGTCTGGGCTCATACAGGCCAATTTGCGAAGATGGACAGGAAGTGCCAAATTCCTAGACCATTGAGAACCTGAGGTGATTCTACGCTTGAACATCCAAGTACCCAACCCCGATCCCTTCAATTGTGCAAATTTTGGTTATCTGTAAACGCCACCTGCAGATTGCATACCCGATCCCCCGAAAAGGTTCGACGGCTCGGAAGCCCTCCCGAGCAGTATTGCCAACCGCGTTGATCCCTTCTCACGTAGTTACCCTCATGGCAAAGCCTAAGCGGAGCGGCCCTTAATTAAGGGTTTTAGAGAAGTTGTGCCACCTGGTGAGCTTGAGCTGCTCAGGGGCTCATTCATTACCCGCTTCAACTGAACGTGGTCGGCTCAGCCTCGAGTCCCTCAGGTAGTGACTTCATTCCTATCCGGGGCTGGCTGGGGTCACGCTGGTTGTGTTTTGGATAAGTGCCGGTGAGTGAGCTCGGGGCTCGAAAACGTCCGGATCCTGTGTATACAACTAAGAAGCCAGGAGCCCGACTTGGGCCACCCGGACAATGTCTGTTGATGGCCCGACTCGCTCTACTTTGAGGGTTAGACACAGAGAGATCGGATGGATGTCGACGACCTCGCGTTCACCCGATACGTACACAACTAAGTGACTTTGCTTGACCGAATGCTGCACCCTTGAAATGGCCATTGGGCATAGTCGGGATTCGTTCCGCCGGCTTCCGTCGCTTAGTCATGAGAGTTATACACGTATCGAATGATCGCTGATCCTCCCCCGCCTTCCTATTAGTCCTGCACTAGGGTGAGTCGATCCGAGTAGACTGAGGAAGCCCTCGGAACCGTCCATTAAGGCCCAAAGAACACTCGGCGTCGGAGGCCACTCAGGAGACGAATAGAAGGCTGTCTCCTCGCGCTCCAACCTGCTCTGAAGATGAAGGATCTGCTTGGAGTTTTATCGGTAGCCCTCTGGACTTGGTCAGTTGACGGCCGAGAACGCTCGACAGGATCTACTCCTCCTCGCAGATGTCCTTGAGTTTGACCGGAAGCCTTCTGGCCGTTGGTTCATAGATGGCCTTGGTCACTCGATGTAAGCTATCCTAAGGTGATAACCCTTCCCGAGTTTTGACCATTTTGCCCTTCGAACTCAGACCATTTAAGGACGAGGTTGCTCGGATGATCTGTCGCATAGTGGTGTGTTGGGTGTCCAAAATATATATATAAAGCTACTTTGGACATATTGCGAGTCGAAGAGAGCATACAAAGAAGACTAACAAAAGTTTTCTTCATTTCTCGTGGGGTGATGATCATACATAGGGCCCGAGGTCCCCCTAACATACAGCAATATCGACGCGTCACCCTCTTTTACTATCAGCTCGACAGACCGGGCCGAGGGTGTGCACATGCTGGGATGATTGGAACAACAAGGCCAAAGGTTTTTTCTAACCTATAGGACCATGTTGCTCACAATCTTATCTGCTGCCAAATCTACGGAAGCATATATATCATCGATGTCGCCCGACTCGATGCCGGCAGGCCACCCCTCGGCGATCGCGTCGATGTCTGCCCAGGAGTACAGCTTCTGTACAATGCCAAGGACGTGCGTCATCGCCGTCTTGGCTACCCCCTGAGTGTAGCGCCGGAGAAGCTCCTGGCCACTCAGTAGACGCGCTTGAAGAACACTGTCATTCGGGATGAACGACGACGTGTCTGGATCGATCTTGACGAGGAGTGTTCAGGCCACCTCCGAACAGATTTCCCATCGCTTGTTGGTCATCTTCTGGTTGTCCCCGAGTCGATGAAGCCGACGACCGGCTCCCGCCAGTTGCCCTGGTCATGAAACAGGTCGGCTGAGACATGCTCCTACCTCGACAACAAAGAAATTGAAGAAGACAGTACTTATGGATAGCCTCCGCCCGCGCGGCTTGGTCCTCGGCCATTTTGGCCAAGGCATTGTCCCTGGCTGCATCGGTGGCCGCTAGCTTCTTCTCCAGCTCCACCGCCGCCGCCTTCGACGCCGACGCCCTCGCTTCTGCATCATCGAGCTCCCCGGCCAAGTCCCGGATGAGGGCTTGGGTCCGCTATGAAGATGTCACGGGCACTTCAGCTCCGCCAACAGATGACGACCCGACAATGTGAGGGTCAGTCCCCAACGGCTTCTTGTCAGCAATGTCGGTTAGCGGTGGTAGTGCCAATAAAACGTGACCATGGTGCTCACCTAGTGGACACTATGAACTTCACAGCACCCCAGCGTGCAATCTTGGGGGCAAGTCGTGATGCTTGCCTGCCCGCCTCCCCATGGACGCTCAGCCCTACCTCTATGGAAGCAGTTAGCTTTCGCTTCCCTTTCGGCTCGGTCGTTGTAACGGGAAGGCGTATCTCCACAATCTCCAACTATGGAATAACTCCAAATTCCTGTGACGGCATCAACACATGGTAGGTGAAGCTCTACTAGAGGAATGGAGGAAACATTCAGGCAAGGGAGTGAGGTTAAGCCTACCTGCCGTTGTCAATTCTCAGGGCTCCCAATCAATCTCCAACCATCACTGGAACTCAACGATGAGGCCATGAGCCTAAGACTGCTTAGAGGAAGAAGAAGGTTGCAATGTAGAGGCGGGAGAACTGAGAAATTTCCTCTTCCTCAAAATGGAGAAGTAAGATGGCATAAGGAGAAGAGCCCACTACAATAGTGTTTATATAGGGAGATGGGGTTGGGATCGCTGGCATGGTTTTCGGAAAACGTGCAGCGTCATTCATGGCCAGCGCGGAACATCCGAAGCACCTCTTGCCCATCCAACTCCTTAGCTTGACATGTCGACTTTGGGTAAAATACGGGCCATCGGATCTTCAGAAGGGCGAGTGGCGTCTTCACAACTTCCATCATTCTCTCTGAAGAACTCGTCGAAAGGTCACACCACCTTTCCCATCTCAACTATCAGCGTCGCCTGACACTTGAGAAAGGGTGGGATGCCAAAAGATTCGATGTGATGCAGCGATACTCCCAATCCTCGTGCCATATTCAAGAAGTAGCAGAGAATGTAAGAAGACTTTTCTTTGATACTAGCAAAACCCCATTTGGATCAGATTTTTTTTTGACTCGGGGCTGGCTTCTAAGCTAGCCCTCGGTTGAGGTCGGGACTACCATGTGCCCTCGGGCAGTAGTCTCAACCATAATCATGTTCTTCGCTGCCCCAGGGTGGTGACCTTGACGACTCGAATGTGGGATTCCGAGCTCGCCCACAAGTGAGGTCGGGGCTACCTCGAGCCCCAGGGCCTGTAGCCCCGAGCACCTCACCCATCCTCCCTGCCTTTGGGTAGTGGACTCTCTGACATGGGGGTTGAAAGCCAAGTTGCCTCCCCTTCGGTCGAAGCAAGGACCGCCAAACGCCTTCGGGTGGTAGAACTGTTCGTCTTGGCTAACCCCATCTGGTGGGCCTCGAGCGTCACTCGAATCATTGGGAGATTGGTGAAACACTCTTGATGATTTGACCCTAGGCTAGGATGTGCCATCCGATCCTAGGCTCGGGGGCTACACCTGCCAGGTGCACCAAGGCGGTGCACCTACAAAATCTCGATTCACAAGAACTGATAGGAATCGACACCTTGGAAGAAGGCTTGACTCTAAGGCCGAATGTTTCATTCGCCCTTAGGCTCGGGAGCTACACCTGGCTGGTGCACCTAGGCGATGCACCTACCAGAACCTTAGCTCAAAGCTCCGAGGATCCCTTGAAGACTACACTCCAAAAGAACTCTGACCCTAAGGATGGATGCTTCATTCCACCTTAGGCTCGGGGGCTACTGTGGGAGGAGTCACCTCGGGGTACCTCAAAAAACCGGCTTGGACCCCAACAGAAGTCAAACCGAGTGTCCTCGGGATGTGACCGAGAGCCCGACCCCCCTCGGGGGTCGGGCATTCTGGCCTTCCACCGAGTCCGACCTCGCCCCATTCTCTCGACCCTGACTCGTCGCCTGACCTCGAGCATCCTTTGGGAGAAACATGGCAGACATGTAGGAAGAAGGAGGAGACAGCCCGGCAGCATCTGACACCACCTGGCGGCAAAGGAGCCGGGTCCCAGGGTTGGCAGGAGCACAAGATACCCACGGTGTACATGACCTAGCAGACCAACATGTACTTTGTCAGATATTCTTTGTACCCCACCTTTTGTCTCTTTTAGTCTTAGCTTCCTTGGCCCCCAAGCTCATCTATACCTGCCCCCCTTGTGGTATAAAAGGGAGGGTAGGGCGACGGGGCCAAGGGAGGAGCCAACATCCGAGAGAACTCTAGCACACACCTTTGTAACTCTTGTTCATCATCCACCCCAAAGAAAGAACATCACACACTGGACGTAGGCCTATTATCCTTCGGGAGGGCTGAACCAGTATAATTCCTTACGTCTTGTTTCTTCGCTCATCTTAAGATTCAAGTCAACCATCGGATCCATTGGAGAGCAGCTTCTCTACCGATCTCTCTTCTACCTCCTCGGGGACCCCCCTTGGAGGATTGCCGACCCACCCGTCGATAGGAAGTTTGCATCCACCATCATTCCTCCAACAAATAAAGACTCCAAATAATTATGATTCTCTATCCTCCCATATATGCCAAATGAAACATGAGCTAAAAGAATATATGTAAAGGTCATGATAGAAAATCATAATGCTCACAAGAGAGGAAACAAAATCTTCTTGACCATGGTAAAAAAAAGAAAAGAAAAGAAAATAGTGTTCTCAGCCATGTTCTCCAAATAAAAGATAGGGAGGAGGATCATACAAAAGGAGTCACCAACCTATTTCCTTTTCTTCTTTCATTTTTCCACTCACATATCCCCATCCACATTAATGCACTAGCTTGATTATGGTCGCATGTTTAGTATTTTTCTTGGATCTAATTCTTGATCATAAGAATAGGCAGCATCAAAGCCTTGGTGAGGAGTCAAACACATTGAGCGATATGAGAGAATCAATTGAGGAGTAAAAGTAAAGTTATGTTTTTATGAGCATAAGGAAAACCCTAAGGTAATTTATCAGAAGAAGTAGAGGTGATTCGAATCAAGGCCGTTCCATTCTTCAATCACCCAAGATGACATGGTAGACACTTCAAAAGTTCACGGGCACAGGTATGGCTTTGAATGCATTGTATGTTTGCATTATACAGGAAGTCCATACTCTATTTGATATCCGTGAGCTTTACTTAGGGACGAGTAAAGGATAAGTGTGGGGTTATTGTTGACAGTCCTTAAATACTGAAATCCAACCGTCAATCCCTGCATAAAACAGATAAAAGATGAAAATCAACATAGAGGTAGGTTTATTTACTAATTCGTTCCACATGTGTTGGTCAATATTTGTATGCAGGTGATTAATACACTGAAACAGAGCAAAAGCATACCTATGTAGCAAAGAAACACAACTCCGACCAATCGACGCTCGCCACGTCAGCATCCCACGGATTGGGGGCCCATAAGTCAGCTTAAACCGACTTAAAGTGGGGCCAAACCACCCTGAACTGCCTTAGGGGCCCACCTAGAAGCCTCTGGTGAAAGGCGGTGGAGAGAAGTGGGGCACAGGTTCGACCGAACCAGCTCTAGCCCCCCTCATCTCCATCTTCCACGTGGATACTCCTGATGCCTCCCAAATGATGGTTATGCACGTTTAGCAGTGAGGAACTAACCTATCAACCATCATTGTCACACTATAAAAGGATCTCACTCTCTTCACTTCAACACACAACACAAGAATATCAAAGCTCATTCCAAAGGTGTAGCCCTAGTTCTCTAGTGCTTAGAAAATAGGGAAGAGAGTGAGGGGTAGTCTGGAGGAGTGTCATGTATCTCGGCACCGACCTTCGATCTTGTACCTCAACGGATGCTTATTCAATCAAGTAAGTGTTTGTGATTTCCTATGGTTGCATTCCTTTACATACGGGATCATCGTCCATTCGTGGGTGCTCTAATCTAAGACCCCTGATGAAGATGAGAGTTCTTGGCAAGGATTAGAGTAGTAATAAATAGCGTAGACGTGGTGTCTAGGCTAGGTTTTACCTTTGTTTGTCGCGTACTCCATGGGTTGTAGATGTAGGAGGTAGGTGGTGATAGCTCTATCCGTCCTTTGTAATCCTCTATGTTCGGGTATGTCGTAGAGCTTTAGGCCGGAGTCACTTGGTAGATCGAGTGTAAGCTGGCGCCCGAAGTAAGTAATAGAGTAAAGTGATTACCATCAGTCTAGAGACTCAACCATAGAAATCCTCTCTATAGCCTGGCCTATAAATTCATGGTGTCCTTGGATGAACCTGACCCTTATATAATCCAGACATGTCCCCTGTGAATTCGATACCTTGGAATACTCTCAGGTGAAGTGCTACATTAGTATTCTATGAGATTGTGGATTAATCTGTGATCGTAAGAAATACCAATAGACTTTTGATGTTGTTAGTGATATGCCCTAGAGGTAACATGGAGATGTTGGATATCACGGTCAATGTTTACATACTAATCAATAAAGTGTTATTCAGTTCCAAGAAATAGTCAACTCATATTGATCAATAAGTATGTTACTTATTTATGAGACTCTTTATTTATGAATATATTTCTAAATGATCCCTGATCATATATCATGTTAATGGAACAAATATGATTCTAAGATCAGCATGTTTATTGATTGATGATCATGTCTCATAGATCATGGTATGGAGATACCAAATCAATAAACATGAACGTGTGTTGGAGAACACATTGTTGGATAGACCCACTTTGAGACACTACAGGAAATTAATGTGCCATTAGTTGGTCTCAAGTAGTGTTGGTGCAAAGTCCTTTGACCTGAGATCATCATGGATTCTAACATGTGTAGTAGCTTACTTAGGGACTACTAAATGCTATTTCATAACTGGGTAGTTATAAAAGTAGTTTTCGGGTCTCCTATGAAACATGTAGTGGGGTGTGAATGATCAAGATGAAATTTGCCCCTCCTTTGGGAGAGATATCTCTGGGCCCATTGAAGTAATGGATTATGGAAGTGCATGGCCTTGCCGAGTTGATTAAGGAGTCAATCAACAGATAGATAATCTAATACGAGATCGAGTGAATGATTAAGCTCTTAAATAGGATGGCGCATGTCTTGCCTATAGCTTAATTGGTATCGTGAGGCAAAGGGATTTGTGCACCCATTATAGGTTCAGCCGAAATAACCCTCCTGTATACTTGGTGTCAAAACGTTCTGCTAGGGGCCGCTGTTGACGGTCGGCCAAGTTGGACTCGGGTCGGAACCATGTATACCTTAGCCTACAGGGTCGCACACTTAACGGGAAAGAACAGGCATCCGAGTTAGACTCGGATACGGCTCAATTGGATAGAGATCCAACCAGACAAGGAGTCCCGATAGGCCTCTAGGCCTAGTCGGCAACCCTACATAAGGAGGCAAGGGGTGGAGGGTTCGTGACACACAACAAACCGCTAAACAGATCTCCTCCTCGGAAACCCTCCCATGTTCGAGCCAAAACCCTAGCCGTGCATCGCGTGCTAGCACACGGGTGTTCGGAGTTCTTTCCCTGGATGTGTGGATACCAGTAGAGACATCACTACGTTGAGGTTTTCTTCGGCGGCATCGAATCTCGCCAAGATTCGAGTTAGTCGAATTCAACTCGGCGGCTTAGGGTCGGGGTCGGCAGGTCGGAGGGCCGGGCAAATCAGATCAGCATCGGCATCGGAATCGGCAAACCCTAACGCCTCTAGGCGGATCGGGCGGTGCGCGTGGATTCTGACGGGGTCTGGCAAGACGACGACGATTTCACCTTCAAGGTCGGGCGAAGTGCTTCGGGGTCAGCAGGTCGACTAATCTGCTCTCGGGGTCAGCTGAGGCGTTCTTGGGGTCGGCTGGGACATTCGTAAGGTCGGCTGAGGTTAGCAAGACTTATTCAAGATCGGATAGCTCTTGATTGGCTATTTCCACTGCACTGCACGCCAATAGGTAACCATCTATGGGCTCTTATTTGCAAGCTATCCTGGATTGTGCGGTAGAAATTTTTGTTTTATGCTATCATAGCCTCTGCGTTCTCCTTCAGTGGTATCAGAGCTAGACTTGCGTAGTTTGGGTTTTAGATTGGATCTAGAATAGGTTTAGCACACGAGTTGATTAGATCAATCGGTTTGAGGGGCTCGGTAGAGGAGAGTCGATGGAAATTGTGTTCCTTGATAGTGTATCGCAACGACATAATGTGATTACGTCGAAGCAATTTCCATAGGACTTAGTTTAAGTCGGGTTCAGTATGGCGTTCCTTGATAGTGTATCTGAACAGTGTAATGTGATTATGCTGAAGCTATTTCGTAGTCCGACCTTGACTGCCGCCTTGCGCCTATGCAAACCATCTCCCTTGATAGTGTATCGGGACGACATAATGAGATTATGCCGATATGGTTTCCATAAGCGATTTTGTAGATTGGATCCCGCCGTGAGCGTACCCCCTTTTTGTCGTCTCGATACCGTTTCTCTGCGGTTAGTAGAAAGCGTTCAATGTCTAACTTGTTTTTGTTGAGAATGCTTTGAGATGGTATGGCCCAATTGTATGTATGAGATGCATGTGGTGCGTGAAATATTCTTTCACACGTGCAATCTGTGTAATATTCTTTCACAACCTGCGTGTCGATGTAATCTTCAATTCATAGCTTCTATAGTAGTAGCTTAGTTTGAAGAAATCAAGCATCCGACATTCAGGAGAACGGTGATGAAGATGGAGATCCTCTACACCAGCATGGAGATGGAGATCACCATGTGAAAGGGCCATACTATTTCATTATTGCTATTCTACATGCTTTCATATATGAGATGTGTTTGTTTGATAGGATAGTATCCCTCACAAAATTAAGTAGTAATGATGCCCTTCCAAATGTTGCCCCTGTCACCGTTATGCTCGTCAATTGGTGTGTCTGCCCAAGTAGAGTGCCATTGTCTATCATAACACGATGGGGTATACGTCAGACATATACATGCGGGAGCATTTGGTTTACTGACAAGGATATCAAAACAGTTTTGGGCCTTAGGCATAGGTTGGGGCCGGGGCATGGTGATGCCACCCAACAAACAATAGTCACATAGGGATGTTATTAGCAAAGTGTTGTTTACCCATGTTACTAATCTTCTAGCAGTGATGCCAAAGCTCACTAGAAATTAATTAACATGTGGATCTTGACCCAATACGTAACCTAGAAGAAAGGTTAAGAAACGTAGTGGGAGTCTTTTGTTAAATTGTTTAATAAAAGACAAAGCATAAACATTGTGCTAAACTATGAATAATTTATGTTGTAGATAATGGCAGCTAATAATGCACCCAGTTCTTTTAATTGCGATCTATACTTGAAAAACAAAAATTGAATGGGACAAATTTTATGGATTGGTATTGAAACTTGAGAATTGTTCTCGAGCAAGAGCGAAAGGAGTATGTTCTTGAAGTTCCCTATCCTGATGATTTGCCTGACAATGCTAATGCGGCTGCATGGAGGGCTTGGGAGAAGCACACTAATGATTCCCTAGATATAAGCTATCTCATGCTTGCCACAATGTCATTGGAGCTTCAGAAGCAATACGAGAGCAGCGATGCTCATAGTATTATTGAGGGTCTACGTGGCATGTTTGACAACCAAGCTAGGGCCGAGAGGTTCAACACCTCAAAGTCCTTGTTTGCGTGCAGGCTTGTAGAGGGGAATCTCGTCAGTCCGCATGTGATAAAGATGATTGGCTACATCGAGAGTCTTGAAAAACTAGGTTTTCCTCATAGCCAAGAGTTGGCTACAGACGTGATTCTCAAGTCGCTCCCTTCGAGCTTTGAGCCATTCATACTAAATTATCACATGAACAGCATGGATAAAACCTTAGCAGAATTGCATGGGATGCTAAAGACCGATGAGGAAAGTATCCAGAAAAATGTTCATCATGTGATGATGATGCAGAAATCTAAGCCCAAACATCCTGTCAAGAAACTTTGCACAAAACGGAAGCTAACTCCCGATGAGAACGTGAGTGCCTCCGAAGCAAAGAAGGGCAAGAAGGGGTCAGTGGTATCAGATGCCGTTTGCTTCTATTGCAAGGAGACAGGTCACTCGGAAAGGAACTGCAAGAAGTACATGGAGGATCTAAAAAATAAGCAAAGTGTGATTTCTGCATCAGGTATTAATGTTATAGAGATCAATCTTGCTACTTCATCTACTGACTCTTAGGTATTTGATACCGGATCAATAGCTCATATTTGCAAGTCGTTGCAGGGAATGAGAGGAAGTAGAAGTTTGAGAAGGGGCGAGGTTAACCTGCGCATCAGCAATGGAGCAAGAGTTGCTATAGTGGCTGTTGGCACGATGCCACTTTATTTACCTTCAGGATTAGTTTTGGAGCTAAATAATTGTTATTGTGTTCCAACTCTATGTCAAAACGTTATTTTCGCTTCATGTTTGCAAGTGGAAGGATATGATTTTAGATCAATGGACAATGGTTGTTCAATTTATCTTAGAGATATGTTCTGTTTTCATACTTCATTGGTGAATGGATTATATGTTTTGGATCTGGAAGCGTCTCCCCTCTATAACATCAATACAAAGAGGCAACTCCCAAATGATATGAACCCCACATTTATTTGCATTCTCGCCAAGGCCATATAAATGAGAAACGCATGGAGAAGCTCCATAGAGATGGTTTGCTTCACTCTTTTGATTTTGAATCATTTGAGACATGTGAGTCTTGTTTACTTGCAAAGATGACAAAGTCACCTTTCACGGGTCACAGTGAGAGAGCGAGTGACTTTTTGGCACTCGTACATACCGATGTATGTGGACCAACGAGCTCAACAGCCAGAGGTGGGTTTCAGTATTTCATTACCTTTACCGATGACTTTAGTAGATATGGATATATTTACTTAATGAGGCCTAAGTCCGAATCCTTTGAAAAGTTTAAAGAATTCTAGAATGAAGTATAGAATCATTTAGGAAAAACGATTAAGTTTCTACGATCAGATCACGGAGGCGAGTACTTAAGCCAGGAATTTGGTAATCATCTAAAGGATTGTGGAATTGTTCCACAGTTGACTCTGCCAGGAACTCCTCAATGGAATGGGGTGTCTGAACGGTGAAATCGCACCATGTTGGACATGCTGCGGTCCATGATGAGCCAAAATGATCTTCCCTTGTCCTTCTGGGGATATGCTCTTGAAACAGTTGCGTTCACACTAAATAGAGTTCCATCTAAGTCAGTTGAAAAGATGACATATGAGATATGGACAGGGCAGCCCCCTAAATTGTCTTTTCTGAAAATTTGGGGATGTGAAGCTTATGTAAAGCGTTTACAATGTGACAAGCTAACACCCTAATCTGACAAGTGCTTCTTTGTGGGGTATCCTAAGGAAACAAGAGGATATTATTTTTATAATCGGGAACAAGGCAAAGTGTTTGTCTGACATGGTGTTTTCTTGGAGAAAGAGTTTATTTCAAGAAGGGTTAGTGGGAGTCGAGTGCATCTTGAAGAAGTTTCAGCTACCATGGAACCACAACAGGAGGAACAAGGTGTTGCGCCACCTGTTGTACATACACCAGCCCCACGGAGGTCTAAAAGATCATGTCGCTCGCCTGAAAGATACACAAGTGCGGAACAACATGATATATTATTGTTAGACAACGATGAACCTAAGACCAATGCAGAAGCGATGGTGGGACCAGATTCCAACAAATGGCTTGGAGCCATGAAATCTGAAATAGAATCCATGTATGGCAATCAAGTTTGGAACTTGGTTGATCCGCCTGATGGTGTCAAAACAATTGAGTACAAATGGGTTTTTAAGAAAAAGGCTGACATGGATGGAAATGTTCACATCTATAAGGCGTGATTCGTGGCGAAAGGTTTTAAACAGATTCAAGGAGTTATTATGATGAAACCTTCTCGCCCGTCGCAATGCTAAAGTCTATTCGAATTGTCCCAGCGATTGCTTCATATTTTGATTATGAGATATGGCAGATGGATGTCAAAACGGCTTTCCTAAATGGAAACCTAAGCAAGGATGTATACATGATACATCCTGAGGGTTTTATCGATCCACAATTGCCTGGAAAGATATGCAAGCTACAGAAATCCATTTATGGATTGAAGCAAGCATCTCGGAGTTGAACTATTTGTTTTGATGAGGTAATCAAAGGGTTTGGTTTCATCAAAAATAAAGAGGAGGCTTGTGTTTACAAAAAGGTCAGTGGGAGCACAATTGTATTTCTAATCTTATATGTGGATGACATATTGTGGATTGGAAATAAAAAACAGTTTTTCCATGAAAGACTTAGGGGAGGCAGCATATATATTGGGCATAAGGATCTATAGAGATAGATCTAAGAGACTAAGTAGATTAATCCAAAGTACATACATTGACAAAGTGCTGAAAAGGTTCAACATGCATGATTCCAAGAAAGGTTTCTTGGCAATATCACATGGCATCAATCTTAGCAATAATCAGTGTCCTATAACACCTGATGACCGGAGTAAGATGGGTATGGTTCCATATGCTTTGGCAATTGGATCCATTATGTATGCCAATGTACACGTCAAGATGTCTCGTACGCTTTGAGTCTACGAGCAGGTATCAATCAGATCCAGGTGAAGGTCACTAGATAGTTGTAAAGAATATCCTTAAGTACTTGAGAAGAACTAAGGATATGTTCCTAGTCTATGCAGGTGAAGAAGAGCTCGTTGTAAGTGGTTACACCGATGCTAGCTTCCAAACAGGCAAAGATGACTATAGATCACAATCTGGTTCTGTATTCTGTCTGAATGGTGGCATAGTTAGCTGGAAGAGTTCCAAGCAGGACACTATTGTTGATCGCGACTTTCGAAGCTGCAAAGGAGGCTATTTGGATCAAAAAATTTGTTTTTGAGCTGGGTGTGATAACCAGTGCGACTGGTCCAATGTCCCTCTATTGTGATAATAGTGGTGCCATTGCGCAAATTAAAGAGCCTAGGTCACATCAGAAATCCAAACTCAAACTTTGGCGCTACCATCTCATCCGCGAGATAGTCGACAGAGGTGACGTAAAGATATGCAAAGTGCACACGGATCCAAATATTTCCGATCCATTGACAAAACCTCTCCCTCAGCCGAAACATGAGACGCACACCAGAGCAATGGGTATTAGATACTTACATGATTGACTATAGTGCAAGTGGGAGACTGTTAGTGATATGCCCTAGAGGCAACATGGAGATGTTGGATATCATGGTCAATGTTTATGTATTTATGAATAAAGTGTTATTAAAGAAAGCTCATAATAGGTTCTTTCAGCGCAAAGCAAGTTTTATTTAGTAAGCGCCACTGCAAAATTTCAGATTATCTCAATAAATTTCAGCAAGCAGGTACTTTGCTAAATTGGGTATTTAGTAGATAGCCATGTACATGAAATAGCTCCACTCTGCATTCCAGGGCTGCAAAGGGAATAATACGTCAGTAATCATCATCCTTCCTTCACATTTCAGGGCAGCAAAGGTCTAAACCATAATTATTCCTCAATTTTGAGCACTTCACAATATTTTTTAGAGAAAGATTGTCAAAAATACAAATCTATACTCACGACATATTCACACGACGCTCGTAACCATGAGCACGGCTAATCGATTAGTTTTAACCCTGCAGAGTGTATACACCTTACCCACATGATGTGACATAATAATCAGTGGGAGTGCAATTGTATTTCTAATCTTATATGTGGATGACATTTGTGGATTGGAAATGAAAAATAGTTTTTCCATGGAAGACTTAGGGGAGGCAGCATATATATTGGGCATAAGGATCTATATAGATATATCTAAGAGGCTAATTAGATTAAGCCAAAGTACAAACATTGACAAAGTGTTGAAAAGGTTCAACATGCATGATTCCAAGAAAGGTTTCTTGGCAATGTCACATGGCATCAATCTTAGCAAGAATCAGTGTCCTAGGACACCTGATGACCGGAGTGAGATGGGTATTGTACCATATGCTTTGGCAATTAGATCCATCATGTATGCCAATGTACACGTCGAGATGTCTTGTATGCTTTTGAGTGCTACGAGCAGGTACCAATCAGATCCAGGTGAAGGTCACTGGATAGCTGTAAATAATATCCTTAAGTACTTGAGAAGAACTAAGGATATGTTCCTAGTCTATGGAGGTGAAGAAGAGCTCGTTGTAAGTGGTTACACCGATGCTAGCTTCCAAACAGACAAAGATGACTATAGATCGCATTTGGTTCCGTATTCTGTCTGAATGGACGTGCAGTTAGCTAGAAGAGTTCCAAGCAGGACATTGTTGTTGATTCTACAACGGAGGTCGAGTACATCGTGGCTTCTAAAGCTGCAAAGGAGGTTGTTTGGATCAAAAAATTTGTTTCTGAGCTAGGTGTGATAACCAGTGCGACTGGTCCAATGTCCCTCTATTGTGATAATAGTGGTGCCATTGCGTAAGCAAAAGAGCCTAGGACGCATCAGAAATCCAAACACATACTTCGGTAGTACCATCTCATCCGTGAGATAGTCGACCGAGGTGACGTAAAGATATGCAAAGTGCACACGGATCAAAATATTTCTGATCCATTAACAAAACCTCTCCCTCAGCCAAAACATGAGGTGCACACCAGAGCAATGGGTATTAGATACTTACATGATTGACTCTAGTGCAAGTGGGAGACTATTAGTGATATGCCCTAGAGGCAACTTGGAGATGTTGGATATCATGGTCAATGTTTATGTACTGATGAATGAAGTAAGTGTTATTCAGCTCCATGAAATAGACAACTCATATTGATCAATAAGTATGTGACTTATTTTTGTGGCACAATACCGTTGTATTGGACAGGCTTAGTCACCTAAACTACCACATCGGGGCATAAAGGAAGCTCCTCTGAGTTATCCGAACTCATACACTTCGGCCTACCAGAATGTAAGGCTAAACCACAAATAGTATATTAAGCTAGGGCTATCGCATACTAGCACATGTGGTTGTACTGTATTCGAGGTGAACATACGTTGAGTGAGGTTCTTAAGGTAGTCTGGGCACACACTCTCCCTATCGGTATACAGCTAGTCACCATATGTATACCACTTGCGGCCCAAACTTAAAATTCACATTTTCACCTTTTTGTTTTGGCAAGTATCATTTTTATCATAACATAATTTTTAGAAGAGAATTTTTAAAACAAAACTTAGATACTTTGCCCAATAAGCATGGGAAAATGATGCTACAAGCAATACTAAGCATAAGGGTAAATCATCCAGGGCTTCAGATTTTCAAACACACATTAACATCTTGATCATTCCTAGGGTTAGGAATTTGGCTAAGTAATTATGTGGAGTTTGATATGGCATGCAACATAGGTGGTTGTACTAATCATCTTTTCCAGGATTTTAGTGTCATTATAACAAACATCATGCAAAGTTTCCTACCATTTTGAAATAACCTCCATAAATCTAGGATCAAAGTGTTCAAAGGGGGAGGTAGGACTTGCCTAGTTCTCCTTTCTCTTGCTCGTTCAAAAACAAGGGATCTTCGAAAAAACGTCGGCGGTTCGTCTAATGCCTACGTATGACAATTTTTGGATTACAAGTATTTATGAAAACTTTCATGATCTAAAATGAATGCATATGAACTGAAAGTGTTTAGTTTAGCATAAGGTACATCTTTTGCTGATTCTACAGAATTTTGGTTCACTTCATTCGGAGCTAGGATGATTTTTCTATGATTTTTACAATTTAAACCTACCCTATATTGCTAGGTTCATAAAAAGAGTTTTTATAAATAAATCTCCTACTGTGTGCAGTTGATTTTATTCCACGATACTAAAAGTCCAGAACCTTGTGGATCTAACAAAATTTGTTCCAAGTTAAAATGTGCCATATTCTATTTTATATGAATTTCCAAAGTTAGGTTCGTTCTCTGTTGAAAAATTCCTTCTCGGATTTAGTCTTTTCCCTTTAATCCGTGTGGGCCCTACATGTCAGTGGTTGTTTAACATTTAAATGTTTGATTTGGCGCCTGACTGGTGGGTCCCGTACATCAGTGGCTACGTGTTAGAGAGAAGCAAAGCAGCGACGCGTGATGACTTTCTCGCCGACGCCCGCGACGAACGGCGGCTGGTCAGCGGCCACGACCAAAAGAGAAAATATAATAGAGTTTACAGCGAAGCTATCGATGGTTCTCTCGCATGCTACCGTGGTCGGAATGGTTGTCGGCAACAAAGCGGGCGGTGTCGTGGTTCGGGAAGATCATGCATGTGAGTTTCGAGCTACTGCCTAGTCATGCATGCACTGGATATAGCTTCCAGAGGTCCTTAGGAAGCTTACCGAGCAAAGACTTGGCTCTGGCGAGGTCTGGGTGAAGATGGCACCGTGCGACGTCCTGAAGCGGTGGCAGCCTTCATCCCGAGCGATCATAGGCAAAGCGTCTCGGTGCTTGGCTATGAAAAAGGGGGTGCGCTCTTGTTTAGGAGGTACTGGTGATGCTTAAAACAAAGGGAATCTAGTTGAGACTTACCAGAGAAGAAAGAAACAGAGTTCGATGGTGGCGGCCAGTGTTGGGGAAGAAAAGGGGGATTTCCTCCTCCGAGCGATTTACGATGATTCCTTTGAATTCAATAAATGTCAGGTATCGGTAATAAGGTGGCGAGAGGATTTGGCCAGTGGTTTACCATGGATGGCTGGCGACAAACAAGCTCGTAGCAGCGGTCGACATAGAGCGCGCGGCGTCCTTGTTTCGGCACGGTGGCGTTCCTGGTTGTCGGCTACACCATCGGGAATGAAAATGGGTCATCATAGTGGGTAGGGAACAAGGATTAGGGAAAAAGCATTGCTCAAGGAAGAAGTTCATCATGCGTCGAATGCGGTTGGATCTTCGCTTGCCGGTGGCGAGGTTTCGTCGGTCGTTCTCGGCACTCTCAAGGTGGACAGCCTCGGCTTCTTCGTGGAATGAGACAAGGGTGAGAGAAAAGCACCAACGGTCGGCCAGTCGGGCTTTTATGCGATCACCGGCGATGGAGGAGAGGCGAGGGCGCTCGCCGCGGCGGCCGACGCGTGCGCCGGGTGCGTGGCGCGCGCGTTCTGGCACGTGGGTCCGTGGCAAAGGATTGTGAGGCTGACTCCGTGGTCCCACAAGCAGTTGGGCCCAGTTGTGTGTGGAAGGAGTGATGGAGAGACGAAAACCTGAAATTTATCTAAGTCTGGATGCCGGGGTGAATTTACTACTTTGGGCTCTGTTTAGATACATTTCTAGGTCGATTCTGGGGCGGTGCCCAATGGAAAAATTGTAAAGCATGACCTAGAATACAATACTGCCAATTTTCACTGCCTGAAGTTCACTGGTTTAAGTTTGGCATTAGCTCAAAGTTGGCACCAGAACACAGTTTGTCATCTTTTGACACTTAGAAAATTTTTTGCATGCCCAAGTCTAGACTTTGAGTTATCTCATTCTTCTAACTCCATAATGTGTTCCTAAATCTTTTAGATGTTTGTTTACGGTCTCCTCTTAGTTCTGTTGGGTGTTTATCCATTATTCTTATTACCCCTTTTGTTTAAATTTTTCATGAAAATTTATGTCCCTATATGCATATGAAACTTAATCAAACAACAGTAACTCACTAAGGAAAACTTTTTGATTCATATTTACATTACACCCTACTTCATGATCTATCAACGATGTGCTTTTGGTGGGATGTGACAGCTCTACCGCCCTTACAAAAGAATCTCGACCCCGAGATTTGTCCTTTCTAAAAGAAGCTAGGGAACTCGGTTCTGAGTTGGTCTTCGCGTTCCCACGTAGCCTCGTCTACTGTGTGATTACTCCACTGCACTCAGAGCATCTTGATGGATTTCCTTCGGGTTCGACATTCTTTTTCTTCAAGGATCCTGATTGGATTTTTGTCATCGACGGAAAGGGATCATATAGCCTGCTGCTAGGAAGGGATTGGATTCATGCCAACTGCTGTATCCCTTTTACAATGCACCAAAGCCTGATCCAGTGGCAAGGCGATAAGATAGAGATTTTGCTAGCCGACAGGTCAGTCAACGTTGCTAATGCCGATTTGCCACTCTGGGAAATCGATGGTATTGATTGCCTGTCCGGCAAAATCTGGCAAGCCGATTTTCTAAAGGTGTCCGATTTCGATATACAGCCCATTGGAGACGAGGAGCCTCAATTGCTACTTTGAAGGTGTCGTGGAGGGCTCGAACGTCTACAACAAGGACACGTGGATGACAACGACAGAAAACTCGGGCAAGGTCTTATGTCGGCCGACGAGTTAGAAGAGGTTGATATAGGTCCAGGAGATAGGCCTAGGCCGACATATATTAGTAAAAACTTGTCTTCTCATTTTAGGTCCAAGCTCATCGATTTATTAAAGGAATATAAATATTGTTTTGCTTTGGATTATTTTGAGATGTCTGGTCTTAGCACATCCATTGTCGTGCATCGGCTGCCTATAAAGCCTGGATATCGGCAGTACAAGCAGCCTCCCAGGAGGTTTAAAGCCGATATGTATGATGCGATCAAAGCCGAAATCATGCGGCTGTATGATGCTGGATTTATTCGGCCCTACCGATATGCAGAGTGGGTCTCCAACATAGTTCCAGTATTAAAAAAATGGCAAGCTTAGGGTATTTATCGACTTCAAGGATTTGAACAAGGCTACCCCCAAGGACGAGTACCCAATGCCTATAGCCGACCTACTACTCGATGCTGCCTCCGGCCACAAAATTATAAGTTTCATGGATGGCAACACAGGTTACAACCAGATCTTCATGGCCGAGGAAGACATCCACAAGACAGCTTTTAGATGCCCAGGGGCAATCAGCCTGTATGAATGGGTCGTCATGACGTTCAGCTTGAAAAACGCTGGAGCTACACATCAATGGGCCATGAACTACATTTTTCATGATATGATCAGCTCCCTCGTAGAAATCTACATAGATGACATCGTTGTTAAATCCAGGGAAATAGAAGACCATATAGTTGATCTAAGGCAGGTTTTGGAGAGAACGAGGAAATATGGCTTGAAGATGAACCCCTGGAAGTGTGCGTTTGGAGTATCAGCCGGGAAATTTTAGGATTTCTTGTTCATGAAAGAGGAATTGAAGTTACACCAAGGAGCGTTAATGCAATAAAGACATTTCAACCTCCCAAGAACAAGAAGGATCTACAGCCTGTGATTAGCAAATAAGTTTCATCAAGCGATTCATAGCCAATCTGTCAGAAAAGATGGAGCTGTTCACACCATTGCTTTGGCTGAAGGCCAATCAAGCATTCACCTGGGGGGCAGAGCAACAGAAAACGTTGGACAATATCAAGCGTTATTTAAGCTCACCTCCAGTCTTGATTCCTCCACAAAAAGGGATACCATTCAGGTTATATCTGTCAGCCGACGAAAAGTCCATTGGCTCAGTTTTAATTCAGGAGGTCGAAGGGAAGGAAAAGGCTATATTTTACCTCAGCCGATGGCTTCTAGACGCTGAAACAAGGTATTCACCCGTGGAGAAATTATGCCTTTGCCTGTATTTTTCATGCACAAAGTTGAGGCATTATGTATTATCCAACGAGTGCACCGTGGTATAGAAAGCCGACGTAGTAAAATATATGCTATTGGCTCTAGTGCTAAAAGGACGGGTTGGAAAGTGGATATTTGCCTTAACAGAATTTGATCTACGATATCAGGCACCCAAGGCAGTAAAAGGACAAGCTATAGCCAATTTCATAGTGGAACACAAAGATGATTCAATCGGCTCAGTGGAAATCATGCCTTGGACTTTAACTTTTGATGGCTCGTTTGCACCAATGGATGCGGAATTGGCTTGGTAATAATTTCTCCAAAGGGGGCAAGCTTTGAGTTTGCTTTTTCAATCACACTCCATGCTACAAATAACAAAGCCGAGTATGCAGCCGTGCTTAAAGTACTACAACTGCTCAAGGAGGTGGAAGCCGATGCCATCGAGATAATGGGAGATTCATTGTTGGTCATCAGCCAGTTGTCATGGGAATATGAATGCAAGAACGACGCGCTGATGGTCTACTATCAAAAATGCTGAGAATTGATGGACAGCTTTCGGCTAGTGACATTGAAGCATATCCCCAGGGAACAAAACGCAGAAGCCAATGATTTAGCACAAGGGGCATCAGGCTACAGGCCGATGACAAAGGATATTGAAGTAGAAATCGCCACCATAATAGTCGACGACTGGAGGTTTGAAGTCTATAGCTACCTACAAAATCCTTCCCAATCGGCTTCAAGGAAATTGCGCTACAAGGCTTTGAGATATCTTCTGCTTAACGAAGAATTATACTATCGGATGATTGATGGTCTGCTACTCAAATGTCTCAGTGTCGATCAAGCCAAAGTTGCTATCGAGGAAGTACATGAAGGGATTTGTGGCACACATCAATCGGCCCACAAGACGAAGTGGCTACTTCGGAGAGCAGGGTGCTTTTGGCCGACCATGCTGAAAGATTGTTTCAAGTATTACAAGGGATGCCAAGACTGTCAAAAGTTTGGAGCTATCCAAAAGGCACCAGCATCGGCTATGAACCCAATTATCAAGCTTTGGCCGTTCAGAGGTTGGGGAATCAACATGATTGGCCAGATCAATCCACCCTCAAGCAAAGGACATAAATTCATATTGGTGGCAACCGATTATTTTACCAAGTGGGTGGAAGCAATTCCTTTGAAGACGGTTGCCTCTGGGGATGCAATCGAGTTTGTTAAGGTACACATTATATACCGATTCAGCGTCCCTCAAACTATTACTACGGATCAGGGATCTATTTTTATCTCAAATGAGTTTGTTCAGTTTGCCGACAACATGGGGATCAATTTGCTCAATTCTTCACCATATTATGCTCAAGCCAACGGGCAAGCAAAGGACTCAAACAAGAGTTTAATCAAGCTAATAAAGAGAAAGATCGCTGAATACCCGAAGCAATGGCATAGCCGATTAGCCGAATCATTATGGGCCTATCGGATGGCTTGCCACGGATCAATCCAGGTGCCTCCATATAAATTGGTCTATGGACATGAAGCAGTTCTGCCATGGAAAAATATCATCTGCTCGAGAAGAATTCAACTACAAGACCAGCTAACAGCCGATGATTATTATAACTTGATGGTAGATGAATCGGAAGACCTTGTCCTTTCAAGAATGCGCGCCTTGGAAAAAGTGACCAGAGAAAAGGAGCAGGTAGCCCGTCATTATAACAAGAAAGTTGTGCCCAAGTCTTTTCACGAGGGCGAGCTCGTTTGGAAATTAATATTGCCGATTGGATCAAGGGATAACAAATTCGGCAAGTGGTCACCCAACTGGGAAGAGCCTTTCAAGATCCACAAATGCGTCTCTAAAGGTGCATACATGTTGGAAGGTTTGGACGGAGAACTATTTGGGAGGGCTCTCAATGCCAAATATCTGAAAAAATATTACCCCATTGTTTGGATCAACTCATGATTCGGCTAATGCCTGGCTGATTCGTGTTAGCCGATGTGGTGGGATACACGCATCGCCTTTAGACCATTTTTCATAAGTTTTTCCCCTCTGGTTTTCCTAAATCGGCTCGATATAGCCGACAGGTCTTGGTTTGTTCGGAATACTAATTTTATCAATACTACAGCCATCATCGACAAAACTAGGGGGCATATACATACACAACATTAGGAACCAGACTTAGCAAGTTTTCAAAATTTTTTTCAAGGCATTCAAAGCTTAGATCAGCAGAAGGAGTAAGATCGAGATTAGCAAGCCGATTACAAAAGATTGTTTATGAAGGATTACGCGGAAGCTACGCTAGCTAAAAAACAAAACTTTTTACCGCGCAAACCAGGAACACTTGCAAGTAAGGGCTGATAGATCTTTATCGATTGGAGTAGATTGCAGCGGATTAGCCAATCAGGAGCTATCTGATCTGGAACTGTGCTGGCCGATGACAGCCGATTCCCGCAAGGCGACAGCCGATTCCTGGGGACAGCCGATTCGCCGATGTCGCAACCGATCCGAGTCGTCCGACCTCGTTCTCGCGCCTCGCTCCGATGCGCTCGACCGTAGCAGATTCCACCACAGCCGATTCGTAGCCGATCAACAGCGCTGCAACGTAGCAACGCCTCTACCGGTATCCACACGTCCGGGGACAAAACGCCGAACACCCGTGTGCTAGCACGCGATGCAAGGCTAGGGTTTGGCTCGAAAGTGGGGAGGGTTTTCGTGGAGATTGATCTCGCCGACTTCTGTTGCGCCAAATCAGATTGATTCGATTTAATTCGATGCGACAACTCTCCACCCCTCGCCCCTTTATATGGAGTTGCCGGTTGGGCCAAGAGGCCCATCGGGACTCTATTTTGAATCGGATCCTATGCGAATCTCATAGAGTTGGCCGGCCGGACTTCGTAAGCCCATAGGACTCTATCCGATCGAGCCGTATCCGAGTCCAACTCGAATGTCTGTTCTTATCCCCTTCGTGCGACCACGTAGGTTCGGGTATACTCGGTTTCGGCTATAGTCTAACTTAGCCGATCGTCGGCTCGAGTCCAACTTAGCCGACCAGTCAATAGCGGCGCCTAGCAGCACATATTGACACCATAGTATACAAGAATATAATATCGGCTCTGAACATGTAATGTGTACACAAATCCCTTTGCCTCACGATACCAATTAAGCTATAGGCAAGATGTGTGTCATCCCTTCAATAGCTTAACCATTCACTCGAACCATATTGGATTATCTGTTTGTTGATTGACTCCTCAATCATCTTAGCATGGCCATGCATTTCCATAATCCATTACCTCGAGGGGCCCAGAGATCTCTCTCCCAAAGGAGGGTCAAATTCCATCTTGATCACACACATCCCACTCCATGTTTCATAGCAAACCCGAAGACTACTTTTATAACTACCCAGTTACGGAATAGTGTTTGGTAGTCCCAAAATAGGCTACTACACATGTTGGAATCCATGATGATCTCAGGTCTAAGGACTTTGTACCAACAATACCTGAGACCAACTAATGGCACATTAATTCCTGTAGTGTCTCATGGTGGGTCTATCCAACAATGTGTTCTCTAACACATGTGTCCATGTTTATTGATTTGGTATCTCCATACCCATGATCTATGAGACATGATCATCAATCAATAAACATGTCGATCTTAGAATCATATTTGTTCCAACAATATGACATATGATGAGGGATCGTTTAGAAATAGATTCATACGTAAAGAGTCTCATAAATAAGTCACGTACTTATGGATCAATACAAGATGTCTATTTCATGGAACTGAATAACACTTTATTCATTTATACATAAACATTGACCGTGATATCCAACATCTCCATGTTGCCTCTAGGGCATATCACTAACAGTTTAAACACAGTTAATGTAATACAAGTTTTGAGATCCAAATCCTATTACATGCCTAAGAATGTTTCTATGGCCGAGATTGTTGAAGTTTTGATGGCCTTCACTTTATCAACCACAGCCAGATCTTCCTCATCGGAGCCGGGGACCACCTTAGCCATCTTATGCAACTCCTTTAGATGCTTGATCGTGGCCGTCAATCTGCTCCTTTGATCTTCAGTTGCTTTGGGTAGATCGGCTACCAGCTGTTCTTCGACAGCGATCTTCCCTCTATGTTGTTCCAACTGCAGCAACAGGCCGGCTTCTTCAAGTTCGAGATCGGCAATCCGGGCCTGTGAAGCCGATGGACCGGCCGTCAGTTCGTTCAGCTTCACCTTTTCAGCTTCCATGTTCTTGACCGTCTCTTCGATCCTAGCTGCTACATCGGCCTGGGCTATTCTTTCAAGCATATTTTGCATCACACGCCCTAACTTAGGCCGATGCAGGTCGATGTAGACGGCCTCAAAGATTTTAGTGGCCAGATCCTCGGGGAGTTGGTCCTCAATCTCGAAGAACCGTGACCTGGCCGATCCGCACTCCACAACCAGGTCCTCCATGTCAATATCCAACCGATTGCGGATGTCTTGAAGCTTCCTCTTGAGTTCATCGGCTATGGCTTTGTCCGGACTGGTTGCTTCACCTTCTTCATCACCAAGGAACTCCTTGGTGTCAAAGGACAGCAAGTCGGCCAGGGCCTGCAAAAGAGATGGAGAGATCAGATCACAGTCAAGAATGGCCGATCATCCAACGACCAAAGAGAAGGAAGGAACAATGGTTACTATTGCTGCAGGAACTGGGGTGACCACTTCCTCGGCCGTTGGGCTCGTTGGAGCGACGGCCTCCCCATCGTGATTGCTGACCGAAGTGGCCACCTCCTCAACGTGCTCGCTGGTCAGTGTAGGATCGAATACCCAAGACTAAGCCAACCAGAGGGGGGTGAATGGTTCGTACACCCAAAAAGCAAAATCTCAGTGGAAATAAAACTTAACCTCTTAGTTCGATGTTGACTGGTCGATCGAGTATTGTGCCGGTCGACCGCTGATCACCTTCGGTCGACCGCCCGTGCGGCTCGGTCGACCGCCCGTGTAGTCGATCACCGAACGTAGCCGATTGGCCTGATGTCGTCGATGCGCCGAGCATAGCCGATGAACGTCGGTTTGACCGTAGTGGTCCGTGCGGTCTGACCGGTTGAAGGCCGCCGGTCTAACCGCCGTTTAGACCGCCGCACCCGGGAAAACACAAATCGAAGAACTCTCAAAGTAGATTGAAACTTTATTGATTCTCTCTGTGTTTACAAAGTACAATCAACAACACTCCTCACAAAATTTCGACTAAAACTCAAAACCCTAAACTTGTCTAACCTCAACTCTCTCTAAAACATGATACAAAGAGGTCACGCCTCCCCTCACTATTTATACACAAGATGTGCAGCCAAAAGCCACGAATCAAACTAATATAGAAAGTCCTAATCCCCTAGGAAACCTTCCCATACAAGTACAAACTTGACATAAATCAACCGTCGCAATCTCGGTCTTTCCAATCTTGAAACATCATATTCCATACGCACACAATATCTCCATCGTATGCCATATGGAAACTTCACCAATCACGTGCACTAATATCTAGCCTTATGTATCCCGCATAATCTCCGTCTTAGACGTCACCTTATCTCCATGTTGACTCCAACTCGATTACCGATAACACTTTCCCGAGGCGTAAAGACTAACTGCACATAATTAAAGAAACCATATCCGAGCACAAGCTATCTCCAACTTGACTCATTGTCAGCATAAGCAACCATACCTACGCATAGAAACACGAATTTTCCATAAGAAAACAAGGAAACAACCCAAAATCAAAACCAAAACCAAATCGACCTGCAGTCGTACTGTGTCGGTTGGTCTGACCGGTGAAACCCACCCGGTCCGACCACACAGTGACCTTTGGTCAGACCGGCAGTACAAGACCGGTCAGACCGAACCATGCAACCAGTAGTAGAGTACTGTTCACGTCCGAAAACCAAATATCTCAAAATCCATTTCGCCAATAACCTCCAAATAACAAAACCAATAATCATAGATGCTAATTGTTAAACACCAATGAAGAATCAAACACACTTTGATTTTACAATCTCCCCCTTGATGAACACATTGGCAAACCAAATAAAAAGTGTTGTTTTGGTGTTTTGAAAATTGAAAACAAAAATGATAAAAAGCATCTGAGTGCTCAAAAATCAAAGAAAATTTCTCCCCCTTTTTAAAAGAAAGAAAATCCTTTGAACTTGAAAAACTTGCACTTTTTTTAACTTGTTGTTCTCCCATGCACTTTTTTTAACTTGTTATTCTCCCATTTGTTCTTTCCCTTTTGACGATGATTTCATCAAGCATAAGAATTATGTTCAGGATTATTGAAGAGCTTAGCACCATACATAGAGCAAGTCATGGCATGTGTTGCAACAATAAGAAGATGAACTCATCAATTATATAACAAATATGCCCTAGAGTATAGTCATGAATCAAAGACTTTATAAGTAAGATCAATAATGCAATCAAAATTCATGAATTCAAACAATTTATAATGCAACATCTTTACAAGCACATAGGTTGAACAATAAATCCAAATATATATACCTATTGCAACTATTACTCTTTCTCAAATTTACTTTGTTGCACATGATAACCAAGAGAGTTTTTTTTATTTATTTGAGCCAAATGTTTTCCTTGCTCATATTTTTTCTCTCAATTATTCCCGGGTACATCCTTGTCATCAAGACTGTTGCCAAGGATTCGATACCCTTTATTTTTGCTCACTTCGAATACGTCCTTGTCATCAAGACTGTTTCCAAGGATTCGGTATTTATTTTTTTCTCTCATAGGTAATATTTTATTCTCTTTACACAATGAGCAATTGTATAGCAATTTGAGGAATAATAATTCAACACAGTGCATATATAAGCATTTATTAAATCAACACATGCACTAGTATGAACATTGCATATTTCATTAATATAAGTATGATAGTAAGTCTCATGCATCATTTCACTTTAAAAATAAAATCTAGATCACATAAAGATACTAGACCACAATAAGCTATGCTAGTGACAAATAAATCTTCATAGTATTGCTAGCATGCACATGAAAATACAATATGTAGGGATAAAGCTCTCTTTTTCTCAATTTATATCATTCAAGAATTGCTTGATAAAAAAGAGCACAAATCTCTCCCTCAAAACATGCCAAAAGGATGAATAATTCCCAACTCTCCTCAAAGAAAAGCAAAGCGAGAAGAATCCAATGGTTTAGTGAAAATGTCAGCAAGTTGCAACTTTGTGTCCAAAAACTTTAATTCAACATCTCCCTTCTCAACATGATCCCTCAAAAAGTGAAAGTGAATATCAATGTGCTTTGTGCGTGAGTGTTGAACAAGATTCTTAGCAATGTTAATGGCACTTTTATTATCACAATAAAGAGGCACTTTTTCAAAAGCAAGTCCATAAGCTTTCAAAGTAGAAATAAGCCAAAGAATCTGTGAACAACTGTTAGTGCTATGCCCTAGAGGCAACATGGAGATGTTGGATATCACGTCAATGTTTAAGTATTTATGAATAAAGTGTTATCCAGTTCCATGAAATAGACATCTTGTATTGATCAATAAGTACGTGACTTATTTATGAGACTCGATATGTATGAATCTATTTCTAAACGATCCCTGATCATATGTCATATTGTTGGAACAAATATGATTCTAAGATCGGCATGTTTATTGATTGATGATCATGTCTCATAGATCATGGGTATGGAGATACCGGATCAATAAACATGGACATATGTGTTAGAGAACACATTGTTGGATAGACCCACCATGAGACACTACGGGAATCAATGTGCCATTAGTTGGTCTCGGGTAGTGTTGGTACAAAGTCCTTAGACCTGAGATCACCATGGATTCCAACATGTGTAGTAGCCTACTTTGGGACTACCAAACGCTATTCCGTAATGCTGGGTAGTTATAAAGGTAGTTTTCGGGTTTGCTATGAAACATGGAGTGGAATGTGAGTGATCAAGATGGAATTTGCCCCTCCTTTGGAGAGATATCTCTGGGCCTCGAGGTAATGGATTATGGAAATGCATGGCCATGCTAAGTTGATTGAGGAGTCAATCAACGACAGATAATTCAATACGGTTTGAGTGAATGGTTAAGCTATTGAAGGGATGGCACACATCTTGCCTATAGCTTAACTGGTATCGTGAGGCAAAGGGATTTGTGTACACATTACAGGTTGAGCCGATATTATTCTTGTATACTATGGTGTCAATATGTGCTTGCTAGGCGCCGTGTTGATGGGTCGGCGAGTTGGACTCGAGCCGACATTCGGCTAAGTTAGACTATAGCCGAGACCGAGTATACCTGAACCTACAGGGTCGCACGCTTAAAGGGATAGAATAGATACTCGAGTTGGACTCGGATACGGCTCGATCGATAGGGATCCGATCGGATAGAGTCCTCTTGTCTTACGACGTATGGGCGGCCGACTCTATGAGATTTGGATAGGATCCGATTTGAAATAGAGTCCTGATCGGTCACTAGTCCCATCGGCCAACTCTATATAAAGGGCGAGGGTGGAGAGCTGCGACACATTAGTTGGATCTCTTTAAACCGAATCGCATGAGAAGTCGCCGAGATCAAACTCCACGGAAACCCTCCCACTTTCGAGCCAAACCCTAGCCTTGCATCGCGTGCTAGCACACGGGTGTTCTGCGTTCTGTTCCCGAACGTGTGGATACCGGTAGAGGCGCCGCTACGTTGCGCGCTGTTGATCGGCTAATTGGTGAATCGGCTGTCCCCGGGAATCGGCTGTCATCGGCCAGCACAGTTCTAGATCGGATAGCCCTGATTGGTTGTTTCCGCTGCACTCTCCAATCGGTAACGATCTATCGGCCCTTACTTGCAAGTGTTCCTGGTTTGCGCGGTTAAAAGTTTTTGTTTTCGGCTAGCGTAGCCTCCGCGTAACCCTTCGGTGGTATCGAGCTAATCTTGCTTAGTTCGGGTTTTAGGTTGGATCTGGAACAAGTTTTGCACACGGGTTGATTAGATCAATCGGTTTACGGGATACATTGGTAATTGCGTTCCTTGATAGTGTATCAGAACGGCGTAATGTGATTACGTCGAAGCAATTTTCATATAACTCGGTTTGAGTCGGCTTCGAGATAGCGTTCCTTGATAGTGTATCGGAACGGTATAATGTGATTATGCCGAAGCTATCTCATAGTCCGATCTTGTTTGCTGCCTCGCGCCTACGCAAACCATCTCCCTTATAGGTCGTCTCGGTGCCGTATCTCTGCGATAGGTAGAAAACTTTTCTATGCCTAACTTGTTTTTGCAGAGAATGCTTTGAGATGGTATGGCCCTATTGTATGTATGAGATGCATGTGATGCATGTAATATTCTTTCATATGTGCAATCCCGGTAATATTCTTTCATATGTGCAATGCTTGTAATATTCTTTCACGACTGCGAGTCGATGTAATATTCAATTAGAGCTTCTATAGTAGTAGCTTAGTTTGAAGATATCAAGCATTCGGCACTCGGAAGAACGGTGATGAAGATGGAGATCCTCTACACCGCATGGAGATAGAGATCACCATGTGAAGGGGGTCATACTATTTCGTGCTATTCTACTTGCTTTCATATGTGATATGTTTGTTTGATAGGATATCATCCCTCACAATATTAAGTAGTAATGATGCCCTTCCAAATGTTGCACCCGTCACCGTTATGCTCGTCAATGGTGGGTGCACAAAGCAGAGTGCCATTCTCTATCATAACACGAGGGGTATATGTCGACATATACATGCGGGAGCATTTGGTTTACTTAACAAGGCTATCAAAACAGTTTTGGGCCTTGGGGCATAGGTTGGCGCCGAGGCATGGAGATGCCACACCAACAACAAGAGTCACATAGAGATGTGATTAGCAAGGTGTTGCTTACCGATGTTACTAATTTTCTAGCAGTGATGCCAAAGCTCACTAGAAAATTAATTAACATGTGGATCTTGACCCAATACGTAACCTAGAGGGAAGGTGGAAAATACGTAATGGGAGTCTTATGTTAAATTGTTTAACAAAAGACATAGCATAAACATTGTTCTAAACTTTGCTTTTTCATTGTAGAATAAATGGCGGCTAATACTACACCTAGTGCTTTTAATTTGCGATCTATTCTCGAAAAGGAAAAATTAAATGGAACAAACTTTATGGATTGGTATCGTAACTTGAGAATTGTTCTCAAGCAAGAGCGTAAGGAGTACGTTCTTGAAGTACCCTATCCTGAGGATTTGCCAAATAATGCCACTGCAACTGCACGGAGAGCTTACGAGAAGCACACTAATGATGCCCTAGATATAAGCTGTCTCATGCTTGCTACAATGTCCCCGAGCTTCAAAAGCAATATGAGAGCACGATGCTCACACTATTATTCGGGGCATGTTTGAGAACCAAGCTCGGGCCGAGAGGTTCAACACCTCAAAGTCCTTGTTTGCGTGCGAGCTTGTTGAGGGGAATCCCGTCGGTCCGCATGTGATAAAGATGATTGGCTACATTGAGAGTCGGAAAAACTAGGTTTTCCCCTTAGCCAAGAGTTGGCTGCGATGTGATTCTCCGGTCGCTCCCTCAGAGCTTCGAGCCATTCATATTAAATTATCACATGAACAATATGGATAGAACCTTGGCTGAATTGCATGGGATGCTAAAGACAGTGAGGAGAGTATCCAGAAAACGGTCATCATGTGATGATGATGCGAAGGCTAAGCACAAACCACTGTCAAGAAACTTTGCACCAAGAGGAAGTTAACTCCCGATGAGATCGCGAGTGCCTCTAATGCAAAGAAGGGCAAGTAGGGGTCGGCGGCATCGGATGTCGTTTGCTACTATTGCAAGGAGACAGAGCCACTGGAAGAGGAACTGCAAGAAGTACATGGAGGATCTCAAAAAGAAGCAAAGTACGACTTACGCTGGTAGTAATGTTATAGACATTAATCTTGCTACTTCACCCTCTCGACTCTTGGGTATTTGATACGGATCGGTAGCTCATATTTGCAAGTCGTTGCGGGGAATGAGAAGAAGTGGAGGATTGAGAAGGGGCGAGGTGAACTGCGCGTCGGCAATGGAGCAAGCGTTGCTACGATTCTTTGTCGGCACAGATACCACTTCATCTACCTTCGGGATTAGTTTTGGAATTGAATAATTGTTATTGTATTCGAACACTATGTCAAAACATTATTTCCGCTTCATGTTTGCAAGCGGAAGGATATGATTTTAGATCAATGAACAATGGTTGTTCAATATATCTCGAGATATGTTCTATTTTCATGCTCCATTGGTGAATGGATTATACGTTTTGAATCTTGAAGCATCTCCCATCTATAACATTAATACGAAAGACAACTCTCTAATGATATAAACCCCACGTTTATCGGCATTGTCGCTCAGGCCATATAAATAAGAAACGCATGGAGAAGCTCCATAAGGATGGATTGCTTCACTCTTTTGATTTTGAATCATTTGAGACATGTGAGTCTTGTTTACTTGGTAAGATGACAAAGGCACCTTTCACGGGACACGGTGAAAGAGCAAGTGACTTGTTGGCACTCATACATCGATGTATGTGGACCAATGAGGTCGGCGACGAGGTGGTTATCGGTACTTCATTACCTTTACCGATGACTTTAGTAGATATGGTTATATCTACTTAATGAGGCATAAGTCCGAATCCTTTGAAAAGTTCAAAGAATTCCAGAATGAAGTATAGAATCATTTAGGGAAAACAATCAAGTTTCTACGATCGGATCGTGGAGGGAATACTTGAGCCAAGAGTTTGGTAATCATCGAAAGATTTTGAAATTGTTCCACGTTGACTCCGCCGGGAACTCCACAATGGAATGGGGTGTCCGAACGGAGAAATCGCACCTTGTTGGACATGGTGCGGTCGATGATGAGCCAAAGTGATCTTCCGTTATCTTTCGGGGATATGCTCTTGAAACATTGCGCTCACTAAATAGAGTTTCATCTAAGTCGGTTGAAAAGACGCCATATGAGATATGGACGGGCAACCCCTAGTTTGTCATTTCTCAAAATTTGGGGATGTGAGGCTTATGTAAAACGTTTACGCTGACAAGCTCACACCCAAATCGACAAGTGCTTCTTTGTGGGATATCCTAAGGAAACTAAGGGATATTACTTTTATAATCGGGAACAAGGCAAAGTGCTTGTCGCCGACACGGTGTCTTCTTGGAGAAAGAGTTTCTTTCAAGAAGGGTTAGTGGGAGCATGGTGCATCTTGAAGAAGTCCAAGAAACACCAGAAAACGTTTCAGCGACCACAGAACCACAACAGGAGGAGCAAAGTGTTGCGCCACCAGTTGTAGATACACCTATTGGGTTACGTGGAGGCTACGCTAGCCGAAAACAAAACTTTTCTACCGCGCAAACCAGGAACACTTGCAAGTAAGGGCCGATAGATCGTTACCGATTGGAGTGTGCGGCGGAAACTGACCAATCGGGGCTATCCGATTTGGAACAGTGTAGCCGATTCTCGCAAGCCGACGGCCAATTCCGGAGACAGTCGATTCGCCAATCAGCCGGTCGCGCCTCGCTCCGAGTTGTCCAACTGTGTTATCACGCCTCGCTCCGATGCGTTCGACCGCAGCCGATTCCTCCACAGCCGATGAACAGCGTGCAACGTAGTAGCGCCTCTACCGGTATCCACACGTCGGGGACGAACGTCGAACACCCGTGTGCTAGCACGCGATGCAAGGCTAGGGTTTGGCTCGAAAGTGGGGAGGGTTTCCGTGGAGATTGATCTCGCGACTTACGTTGCACGCGATGCAATTGACGTGTCGCAGCTCTCCATAGCTCCCTCCTTTATATAGAGTTGGCCGACTAGGACTAGTGGCCGATCGGGACTCTATTTTGAACCGGATCTCATCCGTATCTCATAGAGTTGGCCGTCCATACGTCGTAAGCCTATAGGACTCTATCCGATCGGATCCCAATCCGATCGAGCCGTATCCGAGACCAACTCGAATGCATGTTCTTATCCCCTTAAGAGTACGACCCGGTAGGTTCGGGTATACTCGGTTTCGGCTATAGTCTAACTTAGCCGATCGTCGACTCGAGTCCAACTCAACCGACCCGTCAACGGCGGCGCCTAGCAACACATATTGACACCATAGTATAAAAGAATAATATCGGCTCGAACTGTAATGTGTACACAAATCCCTTTGCTGACGATACCGGTTAAGCTATAGGCAAGATGTGTGCCATCCCTTCAATAGCTTAACCATTCACTCGAACCGTATTGGATTATCGTACGTCGATTGACTCCTCAATCAACTTAGCATGGCCATGCATTTCCATAATCCATCACCTCGAGGGCCCAGAGATATCTCTCCAAAGGAGGGGGCAAATTCCATCTTGATCACTCACATCCCACTCCATGTTTCATAGCAAACCCGAAAACTACCTTTATAACTACCCGATTACGGAATAGTGTTTGGTAGTCCCAAAGTAGGCTACTACACATGTTGGAATCCATGGTGATCTCGGGTCTAAGAACTTTGTACCAACACTACCGAGACCAACTAATGGCACATTAATTCTGTATTGTCTCATGATGGGTCTATCCAACAATGTGTTCTCCAACACATGTGTCCATGTTTATTGATTTGGTATCTCCTTACCCATGATCTATGAGACATGATCATCAATCAATAAACATGTCGATCTTAGAATCATATTTGTTCCAACAATATGACATATGATGAGGATCGTTTAGAAATAGATTCATACATAAAGAGTCTCATAAATAAGTCACGTACTTATTGATCAATACAAGATGTCTATTTCATGGAACTGAATAACACTTTATTCATTTATTCATAAACATTGACGTGATATCCAACATCTCCATGTTGCCTCTAGGGCATATCACTAACAATCTCCCACTTGCACTAGAGTCAATCATGTAAGTATCTAATACCCATTGCTCTTGTGTGCGCCTCATGCTTCGGTTGAGGAGAGGTTTTGTCGGCGGATCGGCTATGTTGAGATCCGTGTGCACTTTGCATATCTTGACATCACCTCTGTCCACTATCTCGCGGATCGAGATGATATCGCCGAAGTATGTGTTTAGACTTCGATGTGACCTCGGCTCCTTTGCTTGCGCAATGGCTTCACTATTGTCACAATAGAGAGACATTGGACCAGTTGCACTAGTCATCACACCAAGCTCGAAACGAATTTCTTGATCCAAACGCCTCCTTTGCAGCTTACGACGGCAATGCACTCGGCCTCCGTTGTAGAACCAACGATATCTGCTTGGAACTCTTCCAGTGACTGCGCCTCCGTTCGGGCGAGAACACGAACCCAGTTGCGATCTATAATCATCCTTGTCTGTTTGGAAGCTAGCATCGGTGTAACCACTTACAACGAGCTCTTCTTCACCTCCATAGACTAGGAACATATCCTTAGTTCTTCTCAAGTACTTAAGGATATTCTTTACTGGCGATCCAGTGCCTTTACTGGATCGCGGTATGCCTGCCGTAGCACTCAAAGCGTACGAGACATCGGGCATGTACAAAGCATGGCATACATGATGGATCCAATTGCCGAAGCATATGGAACCATACCAATCTTATTCCGCTCATCATGTGTCCGAGGACACCGATTCTTCCTAAGATTAATGCCATGTGACATGGGCAAGAAACTTTTCTTGGAATCATGCATGTTGAACCTTTTCAACACCTTGTCAATGTTTGTACTTCGGCTTAATCCAATTAGCCTCTTGGATCTATCTCTATAGATCCGAATGCTAATATGTATGTTCCTCCCCTAAGTCTTTCATGGAAAAACTATTTTTCAATGAAAACTTGACGATTCTAGCATAGGGATATCATTTCCAATATAAGATTAGAAATACAATTGCACTCCCACTGACCTTTTTGTAAACACAAGCCTCTTCTTCGTTTTTGATGAAACCAAACCCTTTGATTACTTCATCAAAACCAATATTCCAACTCCGAGATGCTTGCTTCAATCCATAAATGGATTTCGTAGCTTGCATATCTTTCCGGCGATTCTGGATCGACAAAACCCGAGGTTGTATCATGTATACATCCTCGCTTAGGTTTCCATTTAGGAAAGCCGTTTTGACATCCATCGCCATATCTCATAGTCGAAATATGCAGCAATCGCTAGGATAATCCAAATAGATTTAAGCATTGCGACAAAGTAGAAGATTTCATCATAATCAACTACTTGAATCTGTTTAAAACCTTTCGCCACCAATCGCGCCTTATAGATGTGAACATTTCCATCCATATCGGCCTTTTCATAAAAACTCATTTGCACTCAATGGTTTTGACACCATCGGTGGATCAACCAAGTTCCAAACTTAATTGTCGTACATGGATTCTATTTCGGATTTCATGGCTCCAAGCCACTTGTTGGAATCGGGTCCCACCATCGCTTCCTCATAGGTCTTAGGTTCATCGTTGTCCAACAACAATATATCACGTTGTTCCACACTGTGTACATCGAGCACACGACGTGATCTTTAAGACCTCCGTGGGGTGGTGTATCTACAACCGATGGCGCAACTCTTTGCTCCTCCCGTGTGGTTACGTGGTCGCTGAAACATATTCGATGTTTCTTGAACTTCGTCAAGATGCACCCTCCTCCCACTAACCCATCTTGAAAGAAACTCTTTCTCCAAGAAGACACCGTGTCGGGCGACAAACACTTTGCCTTGTTCCCGATTATAAAAGTAATATCCCTTAGTTTCCTTAGGATATCCCACAAAGAAGCATTTGTCGATTTGGGTGTGAGCTTGTCGACGTAAACGTTTTACATAAGCCTCACATCCCCAAATTTTGAGAAATGACAAACTAGGGGTTGCCTGTCCATATCTCATATGGCGTCTTTTCAACCGACTTAGATGAAACTCTATTTAGTGTGAGCGCATGTTTCAAGAGCATATCCCCGAAGGATAACGGAAGATCACTTTGGCTCATCATCGACCGCACCATGTCCAACAAGGTGCGATTTCTCCTTTCGGACACTCCGTTCCATTGTGGAGTTCGTGGCGGAGTCAGCTGTGGAATAATTCCACAATCTTTCGATGATTACCAAACTCTTGGCTCAAGTATTCTCCTCCACGATCTGATCCTAGAAACTTGATTGTTTTCCCTAAATGATTAGTACTTCATTCGGAATTCTTTGAACTTTTCAAAGGATTCGGACTTATGCCTCATTAAGTAGATATAACCATATCTACTAAAGTCGTCGTAAAGGTAATGAAGTCGATAACCACCTCTCGGCCGTTGAACTCATTGGTCCACATACATCGGTATGTACGAGTGCCAACAAGTCACTTGCTCTTTCACCGTGTCCGTGAAAGGTGCCTTTGTCATCTTACCAAGTAAACAAGACTCACATGTCTCAAATGATTCAAAATCAAAAGAGTGAAGCAATCCATCCTTATGGAGCTTCTCCATGCGTTTCTTATTTATATGGCCTAAGCGACAATGCCGGATAAACGTGGGGTTTATATCATGAGAGAGTTGCCTTTCGTATTAATGTTATGGATGGGAGACGCTTCAAGATTCAAAACGTATAATCCATTCACCAATGGAGCATGAAAATAAAACATATCTCTCGAGATATATTGAACAACCATTGTTCATTGATCTAAAATCATATCCTTCCGCTTGCAAACACGAAGCGGAAATAACGTTTTGACATAGTGTTGGAACACAATAACAATTATTTAATTCCAAAACTAATCCTGAAGGTAGATGAAGTGGTGCTGTGCCGACAGCAATCGCAGCAACGCTTGCTCCATTGCCGACGCGCAGTTCACCTCGCCCCTTCTCAATCCTCTACTTCTTCTCATTCCCCGCAACGACTTGCAAATATGAGCTACGATCCGGTATCAAATACCCAAGAGTCGATAGGTGAAGTAGCAAGATTAATGTCTATAACATTAATACCGGCGAAGTCGTACTTTGCTTCTTTTTGAGATCCTCCTTGTACTTCTTGCGGTTCCTCTTCCGGTGGCGTCTCCTTGCAATAGAAGCAAACGGCGTCGATGCCGCCGACCCCTTCTTGCCCTTCTTTGCATTGGAGGCACTCGCGATCTCATCGAGAGTTAACTTCCTCTTGGTGCAAAGCTAATTGACAGTGGTTTGTGCTTAGCCTACGCATCATCATCACATGATGACCGTTTTTCGGATACTCTCCTCACTGTCTTTAGCATCCCATGCAATTCAGCCAAGGTTCTATCAATATTGTTCATGTGATAATTTAATATGAATGGCTCGAAGCTCGGAGGGAGCGGCGGAGAATCACGTCGTAGCCAACTCTTGGCTAAGAGGGAAACCTAGTTTCTCAAGACTCTCGATATAGCCAATCATCTTTATCACATGCGGGTGACGGGATTCCCCTCAACAAGCACTGCACGCAAACAAGGACTTTGAGGTGTTGAACCTCTCGGCCCGAGCTTGGTTCTCAAACATGCCACGCAGTCCCTGAATAATAGTGTGAGCATCGATGCTCTCATATTGCTTCGAAGCTCGGGGGACATTGTAGCTAGCATGAGACAGCTTATATCTAGGGCATCATTAGTGTGCTTCTCGTAAGCCCTCCGTGCAATTGCGGTGGCGTTATTAGGCAAATCCTCGGGATAGGGTACTTCAAGAACGTACTCCTTACGCTCTTGCTTGAGAACAATTCTCAAGTTGCGATACCAATCCATAAAGTTTGTTTCATTTAATTTTTTTTTTCGAGAATAGATCGCAAATTAAAAGCACTTGGGTGTAGTATTAGCCGCCATTTATTCTACAACGGAAAAAGCAAAGTTTAGCACAATATTTATGCTATGTCTATTGTTAAACAATTTAACATTAGACTCCCATTACGTATTTTTCACCTTCCCTCTAGGTTACGTATTGGGTCAAGATCCATATGTTAGTTAATTTTCTAGTGAGCTTTGGCATCACTGCTAGACAATTAGTAACATCGGTAAGCAACTCCTTGCTAATCACATCTCTATGTGACTCTTGTTGTTGGTGTGGCATCTCCATGCCCCGGCGCCAACCTATGCCCCTGAAGGGTTACGCGGTGGCTACGCTAGCCGAAAACAAAAACTTTTAACCGCGCAAACCAGGAACACTTGCAAGTAAGGGCCGATAGATCGTTACCGATTGGAGTAGAGTGCAGCGGAATAGCCAATCGGGGCAATCCGATCCGGAACAGGTAGCCGATGACACCGATTCCTAGGGACAGATTCACCAATCGGCCGATTCGCGAGCGCCGTAGCTGATCCGAGTCATCCGGCCGTGTTCTCGCGCCTCGCTTCGATGCGCCCGACCGCGGCCGATCCGAAGCCGATCTACGGCGCTCAACGTAGCGCGCCTCTACCGGTATCCACACGTCCGGTGACAAAACGCCGTACACCCGTGTGCTAGCACGCGATGCAAGGCTAGGGTTTGGCTCGAAAGTGGGGAGGGTTTCCGTGGAGATTGATCTCGGCGACTTCTGTTGCACGCGATGCAATTCACGTGCCGGAGCTCTCCACCCCTCCCTCCTTTATATAGAGTTGGCCGACTGGGACTAGTGGCCGATTAGGACTCTATTTTAAATCGGATCTCATCCGTATCTCATAGAGTTGGCCGCCCACACGTCGTAAGCCCATAGGACTCTATCCGATCGGATCTCTATCGATCGAGCCGTATCCAAGTCCAACTCGAATGCCTGTTCTTATCCCCTTAAGCGTGCGACCCTATAGGTTCAGGTATACTCGGTTTCGGCTATAGTCTAACTTAGCCGATCGTCGGCTCGAGTCTAACTCGGAGCAACTGTCACAGCGGCGCCTAGCAGCACATATTGACACCATAGTATACAAGAATAATATCGGCTCAACCTGTAACGTGTACACAAATCCCTTTGCCTCACGATACCGGTTAAGCTATAGGCAAGATGTGTGCCATCCCTTCAATAGCTTAACCATTCACTCGAACCGTATTGGATTATCGTCTCGTGATTGACTCCTCAATCAACTTAGCATGGCCATGCATTTCCATAATCCATTACCTCGAGGGGCCCAGAGATATCTCTCCAAAGGAGGGGCAAATTCCATCTTGATCACTCACATCCCACTCCATGTTTCATAGCAAACCCGAAAACTACCTTTATAACTACCCGATTACGGAATAGCGTTTGGTAGTCCCAAAGTAGGCTACTACACATGTTGGAATCCATGGTGATCTCGGGTCTAAGAACTTTGTACCAACACTACCCGAGACCAACTAATGGCACATTAATTCCCGTAGTGTCTCATGGTGGGTCTATCCAACAATGTGTTCTCCAACACATATGTCCATGTTTATTGATTTGGTATCTTCATACCCATGATCTATGAGACATGATCATCAATCAATAAACATGCCGATCTTAGAATCATATTTGTTCCAACAATATGACATATGATCGGGATCGTTTAGAAATAGATTCATACATAAAGAGTCTCATAAATAAGTCACGTACTTATTGATCAATACAAGATGTCTATTTCATGGAACTGAATAACACTTTATTCATAAATACATAAACATTAACGTGATATCCAACATCTCCATGTTGCCTCTAGGGCATATCACTAACAGCCCCAAGGCCCAAAACTGTTTTGATAGCCTTGTTAAGTAAACCAAATGCTCCTGCATGTATATGTCTGACATATACCCCCTCGTGTTATGATAGAGAATGGCACTGCTTTGGCAGACCCACCATTGACGAGCATAACGGTGACGGGTGCAACATTTGGAAGGGCATCATTACTACTTAATATTGTGAGGGATGCTATCCTATCAAACAAAGATATCACATATATGAAAGCAGGTAGAATAGCATGAAATAGTATGGCCCCCTTCACATGGTGATCTCCATCTCCATGTCGGTGCTGAGGATCTCCATCTTCGGCACCATCTTCCAATGTGCATGATGCTGTATTTCTTCAAACTAAGCTACTACTATAGAAGCTCTAATTGAAGATTACATCGACTCGCAGGTCGTGAAAGAATATTACAAGCATTGCACGTATGAAAGAATATTACAGGGATTGCACATATGAAAGAATATTACATGCATCACATGCATCTCATACATACAATAGGGTCATACCATCTCAAAGCATTCTCTGCAAAAACAAGTTAGGCGTAGAAATGTTTTCTACTTATCGCAGAGCTACGGCATCGAGACAACCTTTAAGGGGGTACGCACACGGCGGTCCCCCTATGAATTCGCTTACGGAAACCATGTGGGCATAATCATATTATGCCGTCCCGATACACTATCAAGGGATATGGTTTGCATAGGCGCGAGGCAGCTAACAAGATCGCACTACGAGATAGCTTCGGCATAATCACATTATACCGTTCCGATACACTATCAAGGAACGCTATCTCGAAGCCGACTCAAACCGAGTTCTATGGATATTGCTTCGACATAATCACATTACGCCGTTCCGATACACTATCAAGGAACGCAATTACCATGAACTCTCCTCAACAAATCCCGTAAAACCGATTGATCTAATCAACCCGTGCGCAAAACTTGTTCCAGATCCAATCTAAAACCCGAACTAAGCAAGATTAGCTCTGATACCACTATTGGGTTACGCGGAGGCTACGCTAGCCGAAAACAAAACTTTTCTACCGCGCAAACCAGGAACACTTGCAAGTAAGGGCCGATAGATCGCTACCGATTGGAGTGTGCAGCGGAAACAGCCAATCAGGGCTATCCGATCCGGAACAGTGTAGCCGATTCTCGCAAGCCGACAGCCGATTCCCGGAGACAGTCGATTCGCCAATCAGCCGATTCGCGCCTCGCTCCGAGTCGTCCGACTGTGTTCTCACGCCTCGCTCCGATGCACTCGACCGCAGCCGATTCCTCCACAGCCGATGAACAGCGTGCAACGTAGTAGTGCCTCTACCGGTATCCACACATCCGGGGACAGAACGCCGAACACCCGTGTGCTAGCACGCGATGCAAGGCTAGGGTTTGGCTCGAAAGTGGGAAGGGTTTCGTGGAGATTGATCTCGGCGACTTACGTTGCACGCGATGCAATTGACGTGTCGCAGCTCTCCACCCCTCCCTCCTTTATATAGAGTTGGCCGACTAGGACTAGTGGCCGATCAGGACTCTATTTTGAACCGGATCTCATCCGTATCTCATAGAGTTGGCCGCCCATACGTCGTAAGCCTATAGGACCCTATCCGATCGGATCCCTATCCGATCGAGCCGTATCCGAGTCCAACTCGAATGCATGTTCTTATCCCCTTAAGCGTGCGACCCTGTAGGTTCAGGTATACTCGGTTTCGGCTATAGTCTAACTTAGCCGATCGTCGGCTCGAGTCCAACTCAGCCGACCCGTCAGCAGCGGCGCCTAGCAGCACATAATGACACCATAGTATACAAGAATAATTTCATCTTGATCACTCACATCCCACTCCATGTTTCATAGCAAACCCGAAAACTACCTTTATAACTACCCAGTTACGGAATAGTGTTTGGTAGTCCCAAAGTAGGCTACTACACATGTTGGAATCCATGGTGATCTCAGGTCTAAGGACTTTGTACCAACACTACCTGAGACCAACTAATGGCACATTAATTCCTGTAGTGTCTCATGATGGGTCTATCCAACAATGTGTTCTCCAACACATGTGTCCATGTTTATTGATTTGGTATCTCCATACCCATGATCTATGAGACAGGATCATCAATCAATAAACATGCCGATCTTAGAATCATATTTGTTCCAACAATATGACATATGATCAGGGATCGTTTAGAAATAGATTCATACATAAAGAGTCTCATAAATATGTCACGTACTTATTGATCAATACAAGATGTCCATTTCATGAAACTGAATAACACTTTATTCATTTATTCATAAACATTGACGTGATATCCAACATCTCCATGTTGCCTCTAGGGCATATCGCTAACAACACCAGCCCCACGGTGGTCGGAAAGATCGCGTCGTGCGCCTGACAGGTACACAGGTGCGGAACAACGTGATATATTGTTGTTGGACAACGATGAGCCTAAGACCTATGAGAAAGCGATGGTGGGACCCGATTCCAACATGTGGCTTGGAGCCATGAAATCCAAAATAGAATCCATGTACGACAATCAAGTTTGGAACTTGGTTGATCCACCTGATGGTGTCAAAACCATTGAGTGTAAATGGGTTTTTAAGAAAAAGGCCGATATGGATGGAAATGTTCACATCTATAAGGCGCGATTCGTGGCGAAAGGTTTTAAACAGATTCAAGGAGTTGATTATGATGAAACTTTCTCGCCCGTCGCAATGCTTAAATCTATTCGAATTATCCTAGCGATCGCTGCATATTTTGGTTATGAGATATGGCAGATTGATGTCAAAACGGCTTTCCTAAATGGAAACCTAAGCGAGGATGTATACATGATACAACCTCAGGGTTTTGTCGATCCAGAATCGCTGGAAAGATATGCAAGCTACGAAATCCATTTATGGATTGAAGCAAGCATCTCGAGTTGGAATATTCATTTTGATGAAGTAATCAAAGGGTTTGGTTTCATGAAAAACGAAGAGGAGGCCTATGTTTACAAAAAGGTCAGTGGGAGCGCAATTATATTTCTAATCTTATATGTGGATGACATATTGTTGATTGGAAATGATATTCTTATGCTAGAATCCGTCAAGTCTTCATTGAAAAATAGTTTTTCCATGAAAGACTTAGGGGAGGCAGCATACATATTGGACATTCGGATCTATAGAGATAGATCCATGAGGCTAATTGGATTAAGCCAAAGCACATACATTGACAAGGTGTTGAAAAGGTTCAACATGCATGATTCCAAGAAAGGTTTCTTGCCCATGTCACATGGCATTAATCTTAGAAAGAATCAGTTTCCTCAGACACATGATGAGCGGAATAAGATTGGTATGGTTCCATATGCTTCGGCAATTGGATCCATCATGTATGCCATGCTTTGTACACGCCCAGATGTCTCGTACACTTTGAGTGCTACGAGCAGATACCAGTCAGATCCAGGTGAAGGTCACTGGACTGCCGTAAACAATATCCTTAAGTACTTGAGAAGAACTAAGGATATGTTCCTAGTCTATGGAGGTGAAGAAGAGATCGTTGTAAGTGGTTACACCGACGCTAGCTTCCAAACAGACAAGGACGATTATAGATTGCAATCTGGGTTCGTGTTCTACCTGAACGGAGGCGCAGTCAGCTGGAAGAGTTCCAAGCATGATATTGTTGCTGACTCTACAACGGAGGCCGAGTACATCGCGGCTTGGGAAGCTGCAAAGGAGGCTGTTTGGATCAAGAAATTCGTTTCTGAGCTTGGTGTGATGACCAGTGCGATTGGTCCAATGTCTCTCTATTGTGATAATAGTGGAGCCATTGCGCAAGCAAAAGAGTCTAGGACGCATCAGAAATCCAAACACATACTTTGGTAGTACCATCTCATCCGTGAGATAGTCGACAGAGGTGACTTAAAGATACGCAAAGTGCACACGGATCTCAACATAGCCGATCCGCTGACAAAACCTCTCCCTTAGCCGAAGCATGAGGCGCACACAACAGCAATGGGTATTAGATACTTACATGATTGACTCTAGTGCAAGTGGGAGACTGTTAGTGATATGCCCTAGAGGCAACATGGAGATGTTGGATATCATGGTCAATGTTTATGTACTAATGAATAAAGTAAGTGCTACTCAGTTCCATGAAATAGACAACTCATATTGATCAATAAGTATGTGACTTATTTTTGTGTCACAATACCGTTGTATTGGACAGGCTTAGTCACCTAAACTACCACATCGGGGCATAAAGGAAGCTCCTCTGAGTTATCCGAACTCATACACTTTGGCCTACAAAAATGTAAGGCTAAACCACAAATAGTATACTAAGCTAGGGCTATCCCATACTAGCACATGTGGCTGTACTGTATTCGAGATGAACATACGTTGAGTGAGGTCCTTAGGGAAGTCTGTGCACACACTCCACCTATCGGTATACAACTAGTCACCATATGTATACCACTTGCGGCCCAAACTTGAATTTCACATTTTCACCTTTTTGTTTTGGCAAGTAACATTTTTATCATAACATAATTTTTAGAAGAGAATTTTTAAAACAAAACTTAGATACTTTGCCCAATAAGCATGGGAAAATGACACTACAAGCAATACTAAGCATAAGGGTAAATCATCCAGGGCTTCAGATTTTCAAACACACATTAACATCTTGATCATTCCTAGGGTTAGGAATTTGTCTAAGTAATTATGTGGAGTTTGAGATGGCATGCAACATACGTGGTTGTACTAATCATCTTTTCCAGGATTTTAGTGTCATTATAACAAACATCATGCAAAGTTTCCAACCATTTTAAAATAACCTCCATAAATCTAGGATCAAAGTGTTCAAAGGGGGAGGTAGGACATGCCTGGTTCTCCTTCCTCTTGCTCGTTCAAAAACAAGGGATCTTCCAAAAACGTCGGTGGTTCGTCTAATGCATACATACGACAATTTTTAGATTACAAGTATTTATGAAAACTTTCATGATCCAAAATTAATGCATATGAATTGAAAGTGTTTAGTTTCAGATTGTTTTTCTTAAGTAAGATTTTTATTTCATTATTTTCTTATCAAAGTGGTAGCTTCTATATAGTCATTTGTAGGTTGAGTGTATAGCTATGTACTTCTTAAATTTGTTCAAGACTAACCTGTAGGGTTGCTGGTATGTCAAATATTTTTAGTCAATAAAACACAGGGAGGTGGTTATAACAAAATTTAGTTTGAATTTTTAGGAGTTTTAATGGGTTCCCTATAATTCTAAGAAATTGGAGTGCACAAGAATAACCCTTTTTTTTAATAAATCTCTAAGTGATTCGTTTATTACAGAAAGTACTTAGTTTCATATTCTTAACATAAGGTACATCTTTTTCTGATTCTAGAGAATTTTGGTTCACCTCATTCGGAGCTAGGATGATTTTTCGATGATTTTTACAAGTTAAACCTACCCTATTTTGCTAGGTTCATAAAAAGAGTTTTTATAAATAAATCACCTAGTGTGTGCAGTTGATTTTATTCCACAGTACTAACGTCCATAATCTTGTGGATCTAACAAAATTTGTTCCAAGTTAAAATGTGCCATATTCTATTTTATATGAATTTCCAAAGTTAGGTTCGTTCTCTGTTGAAAAATTCCTTCTAGGATCTAGTCTTTTCCCTTTAATCCGTGTGGGCCCTACATGTCAGCGGCGGCCGGTGTTGGGGAAGAAAAAGGGGGATTTCCACCTCTGAGCAATTTACGGCGATTCCTTCGAATTCAACCAATGTCAGGTATCGGGTAATAAGGTGGCGAGAGGATTCGGCCAGTGGTTTACCGTGGATGGGTGGCCACGAGCGAGCTCGTGGCGACGGTCGACACAAAGCACGCGACGTCCTTGTTTCAGCACGGTGGCGTTCCCGGTCGTCGGCTACACCATCGGGGATGAAAGTGGGTCATCAGAGTGGGTAGGGAACAAGGATTAGGGAACACGCATTGCTCGAGGAAGAAGTTCACCGTGCGTCGGATGCGGTTGGATCTTCGCTTGCCGACGCGAGGTTTCTTCGGTCGTTCTCCACGCTCTCGAGGAGGACAGCCTCGGCTTCTTCGTGGAACAAGACAAGGGTAAGAGAAAAGCAGCAACGGTCAGCCGGTCGGGCTTTTATCCGGTCGCCGGCGATGGAGGAGAGACGAGGACGCTCGCCGCGGCGGCCGATGCATGCCCCAGGTGCATGGCGCGCGTGTTCTGGCAAGTGGGTTTGTAGCAAAGGATTGTGAGGCTGACTCCGTGTTCCCACAAGCAGTTGGGCCCACTTTTCTGCGGAAGGAGTGAGGAAGCAGTTGGGCCCACAAGCAGTTGGGCCCACTTTTCTCCGTGTTCCTAAGTCTGGATCCCGGAGTGACTTTACTAGTTTGGGCTCTATTTAAATACATTTATAGGTCGATTGTGGGGCGGTTCCCCCAATGGCAAACTTGTAAAGCATGACCTAGATTACAATACTGCCAATTTTCACCGCCTGAAGTTCACTGGTTTAAGTTTGGCATAGGGATATCATTTCCAATCAATAATATGTCATCCACATATAAGATTAGAAATACAATTGCGCTCCCACTGACCTTTTTGTAAACACATGCCTCCTCTTCATTTTTGATGAAACCAAACCCTTTGATTACTTCATCAAAACGAATATTCCAACTCCAAGATGCTTGCTTCAATCCATAAATGGATTTCTATAGCTTGCATATCTTTCCAGGCGACTTTGGATCGACAAAACCCTCAGGTTGTATCATGTATACATCCTCGCTTAGGTTTTCATTTAGGAAAGCCGTTTTGACATCCATCTGCCATATCTAATAATCGAAATATGCAGCAATCGCTAGAATAATCCTAATAGACTTAAGCATTGTGACGGACGAGAAGGTTTCATCATAATCAACACCTTAAATCTGTTTAAAACCTTTCGCCACCAATCGCGCCTTATAGATGTGAACATTTCCATCCATGTCGGCCTTTTTCTTAAAAACCCATTTGCACTCAATGGTTTTGAGACCATCAGGTGGATCAACAAAGTTCCAAACTTTATTATCATACATGGATTCTATTTCGGATATTATGGCTCCAAGCCACTTGTTGGAATCGGGTCTCACCATCGCTACCTCATAGGTCTTAGACTCATCGTTGTCTAACAATAATATATCACATTGTTCCGCACCTGTGTACCTGTCAGGCGCACGACGTGATCTTTCAGACCTCCGTGGGGCTGGTGTATCTACAACAGTGGCGCAACAACTTGTTCCTCTGTTGTGGTTCCGTGGTATTCGAAACATTTTCTAGTGTTTCTTGAACTTCTTCAAGATGCACCCTGCTCCCACTAACCCTTCTTGAAAGAAACTCTTTCTCCAAGAAGACATCGTGTCGGGCGACAAACACTTTGCCTTGTTCCCGATTATAAAAGTAATATCCCTTAGTTTCCTTAGGATATCCCACAAAGAATCACTTGTTTATGGTCTCCCCTTAGTTTCATTGGGTGTTTATCCATTATTCTTATTACCCCTTTTGTTTAAATTTTTAATGAAAATTTATGTCCCTATATGCATATGATACTTAATCAAACAACCATAACTCACTAAGGAAAACTTTTTGATTCATATTTACATTACACCCTACTCCATGATCTATCAACGTATGCTTTTGGTGGGATGTGACATTGGTTGGTGATCATGGTATGGAGATATCAAATCAATGTGTCATTAGTTTCGGCTGAACCTGTAATGTGATGAATATACCTCCAGCCAATCAGATAAGAGTACATGGATTGGAGGGCCCACAAACAAGAGCAAAATCAACATATTTGTGGCTAACCAATGTGCACCATCAAGAGGGCGGTGAAAGTGCTTCGGCAGAACCACTAGTTTGGCCGAACCACCAAAGTGGTCGATCGCCCCTGGCCTCCACGTGTTGCTTCCTCAGGCCTCCCAATGGAGGTTGTGCCTGGTTCACTAACAGTTACTAACTTAAACCTTTGTCATTGGGCACTATATAAGGAGGAGAAGCTCTCACTCTCAAATTGCACAACAAAGTGGAGTACAACTCACCATCATACTTAGGCATTGCTCTAGTAGAGTAGGAAGAGAGTGAGGGGATGCTCCAAAAGGAGTCGCGCAAATGTCGAATTTCTCTTTGGGGATGTTCTGGAGGAGTGCCTTAGAGATGTCAGCATTCTAACATGGGAGTTCCGAAGGAGTGTCGGAGATGTTGGCACTCTCTCCGATCTTTTTCCTCGATGGATGCTTCTTTTATATAAGTATTCATGATCTCATTTGGTATTTATTTTTCTTATTTAAGTAACATATATTCTCATCTTTGTTGGCTCATTGCTTTGCTAAGGTAGAGTACCTTAATCTTCTATAAGCATGGTGCAAATATTAGGGTAGTAATCAATAGCAGTGGTTTCTAGCCTGGAGGTTACCTTTGTAATCCTCCATGTTCGAGTACATCATGGAGCTGTACGACAGAGTCTCCTTGACAGACCATGGGTAAGCCAGTGCCCGAAGCAATTGATGGAGTTTTACCTTAACTTGAATTTAAACAATTAACCCATAGGTATCCTCTCTATTCCAAGCCAACCATTAGTTTTTGAGCTTGGAAGAATCTTGTTCTTAGATTGTACACACACGTTCCTATGTATACGATACCCTGGAACACTCAGGGATGAAAGCTACAATGCTATTTGTGCACTTGCAGATTATTCTGTGCTTGTAATATATAACAACAAGCTTCCTAGCACCCTTGTCGGGGAATGGTTGTTGTATCATCTTTGAACTTGGTTCATCCTTGTATCCCTTCTTTTTTATTTTGTTTCTTTCTTTTCTTTCCGACCATGGAGCTGCCTTCTATTGAAAACATTTTCGCTCTGAAGGGCGAGTTCTATGAGCCACCATCTTCTTCAAACCCATTTTCATATCTAGCCATGAACTCCATCCTTGTTTTCTAGCCATGGTTCGGGAGCAACCCTTCTCATACCATTAGGAAATTGCACTGTAAATGGGGGGGAACTTAAAAGCAGGCTTAGTCTTGCTTTCTTCTTGATATCCCTGATTGTCTCCCTACGGATGGAAATTCTCAGCTTTCAATAGAGCGAGAAGGAGATTGCCTTGTATCCCAATATTTTTGCTGGAGGTTTTTTCACTCGGTAGAAGGTAGGGATTTTATCCTAGAGAACACCTCCTTTGTCCACTATGAAACCCTCAAGGAAGTCAAGCGTACCTGTGGGGAGCCCTCAATTGTTGAATACGAGCCTGAATCTTCGACATCCCAAAATTTAACCTTTGAGCCCTCACCCGAACCTCGGGAACCCAAGGCAGAAGAAATTCAGCCTTTGGACATCCCTTTTCAGTTCCACCATGGAAACACCTCAAACTATTCCTATCAAAAGAGACCACCTGCCCCATGCAATTCCCCTGAACCGGTAGAGGAAAATTTTCTCAGAGTCAGTGAGGGAATAACTACCATCATGAGCGATGAATGGTTCAGTACGGTGGAGCCTTCTCCCGAAATAATTCAGATTAACTCCCCGTCCTTAGCTATTCAATGTCTTGTGAAGGAGGCTATGGTGAATGTTCTAAATAATACCATTGTGAGTGCTAACATTATATCCACAACCTTTGCATAAACATGCTTAGGGTACGAACCGTTGGCACCTACAGACAAAACCTTTGGAGCCTATCAGGTCCTATCATCGAAAGTTATGGGATTCTTTGTGGAGTACTGATAAGGCACGATTATATCGAGGCTATCCAGGACTTCCATGTGTTTCGAGTCTCTGACTCGATCTCCTTATTGGTCATTCCTAGAAAAGCTTCTCTTAGACGTGCCAAGAACTAAAGTCTTCGACATAAAACTCGGGAGATATGTGTTTTCTATCCTAATCTTACGATCGAAAAAAATTACTTCATGAAGCCTATCGCCTAAACGGAGTCGATCAAGGAAGTGTTGGCCTTTTCTCCCTTTGAGACTCCGAGAATCTATCCCGAAGGGTTACGCGGAGGCTACGAAAGCTAATAACAAAATTTCAACCGCGCAAACCAGGAACCTTGCAAGTAAGGGTCGATAGATCGCTACCGGTTGGAGTGGAGTGCAGCGGATATAGCCAATCAGGAGGTATCCGATCAGGAACAATACTGGCCAATCACAGCTGATTTGCTGACCACAGCCGATTCATGAGTCGCCTGATCGTAGCCGATCCGACTATAGCCGATTTGCCGATGCTGCAGCCGATCCGACCACAGCCGATTCGCCGATTCGCCGAGTCGCCCAACTGCGCCTGCCTCGCTCCGATGCGGCCGACCGCAGCCGATTCGCAGCTGCCGAATAGCACCGCAATGTAGCAATGCCTCTACCGGTATCCACACGTCCAGGGATAGAACGCCTAACACCCGTGTGCTAGCACAATATGCAAGGCGGGTTTGGCTCGGAGGTGGGGAGGGTTTCCGTCGAGATCTTGAACTCGCCGACTTTTGAAGCCACGCGTGTTTTAATCTGTTGCGCCAAATTAGATTGATTTGGTTCAATGTGATGCCGCAGCTCTCCACCCTTCGCCCCTTTATATAGAGTTGTCAAGTAGGCCTATAGGCCCATCGGGCTCTATCCGATTGGATCCAGATCTGATCGAGCCGTATCCGAGTCCTACTCGAATGCCTCTTCTTACCCCTTAAGTGTGCAACTTGGTAGGTTTAGGTATACTCGGTTTTGACCCGAGTCCAGCTCGGCCGACCATCAATAGCGGCGCCTAGCAACACTTATTGACACCATAGTATACAAGAATATAATATCGGCTCTGAACCTGTTATGTGTATACAAATCCCTTTGCCACGCGATACCAATTAACCTATAGGCAAGATGTGAGCCATCCTATCAATAGCTTAATTATTCACTCAAACCATATTGGATTATCTGTCTGTTGATTGACTCCTCAATCAACTCGGCATGACAATGCACTTCCATCCATTACCTCGAGGGGCCTAGAGATATCTCTCCAAAGGAGGGGCAAATTCCATCTTGATCACTCACATCCCACTCCATGTTTTATAGCAAACCTGAAGACTACTTTTATAACTACCCAGTTATGAAATAGCGTTTGGTAGTCCCAAAGTAGGCTACTACACATGTTGGAATCCATAGTGATCTCAGGTCTAAGGACTTTGTACCAACACTACCTGAGACCAACTAATGGCACATTAATTCCAACTTAGCCGATCGTCGGCTCCAGTCCAACTCAGCCGACCTGTCAATAGCGGCGCCTAGCAGCACATATTGACACCATAGCATACAAAAACATAATATCGGCTCTGAACCTGTGATGTGTACACAAATCCCTTTGCCTCACAATACCAATTAAGCTATAGGCAAGATGTGTGTCATCCCTTCAATAGCTTAACCATTCACTCGAACCGTATTGGATTATTTGTCTGTTGATTGACTCCTCAATCAACTTAGCATGGTCATGCATTTCCATAATCCATTACCTCGAGGGGCCCAGAGATATATCTCCAAAGGAGGGGCAAATTCCATCTTGATCACTCACATCCCACTCCATGTTTCATAGCAAACCCGAAGACTACTTTTATAATTACCCAGTTACGGAATAGCATTTGGTAGTCCCAAAGTAGGCTACTACACATGTCAGAATCCATGATGATCTCAGGTCTAAGGACTTTGCACCAACACTACTTGAGACCAACTAATGGCACATTAATTTATGTAGTGTCTCATGGTGGGTCTATCTAACAATGTGTTTTCTAACACATGTCCACGTATATTGATTTGCTATCTCCATACCATGATCTATGAGACATGATCATCAATCAATAAACATGCCGATCTTAGAATCATATTTTTTCCAACAATATGACATGTGATGAGGGATCGTTTAGAAATAAATTCATACATAAAGAGTCTCCTAAGTCACGTACTTATTGATCAATACAAGTTATCTATTTCATGAAACTGAATATCACTTTATTCATTTATACATAAACATTGACCATGATATCCAGCATCTCCATGTTGCCTCTAGGGCATATCACTAACAGTCTACCACTTGCACTAGAGTCAATCATGATAGTATCTAATACTCATTGCTCTTGTGTGCACCTCATGTTTCGGCTGAGGGAGAGGTTTTGTCAATGGATCGGCTATGTTGAGATCCGTGTATCTTGACATCACCTCTGTCCACAATCTCGCGGATGAGATGATATCGCCGAAGTATGTGTTGGACTTCTGATGTGGCCTTGGCTCCTTCGCTTGCGCAATGGCTCCACTATTATCACAATAGAGAGACATTGGACCAGTTGCACTGGTCATCACACCCAGCTCAGAAACAAATTTCTTGATCCAAACAGCCTCCTTTGCAGCTTCTGAAGCAGCGATATACTTGGCCTCCATTGTAGAATAAGCACACTATCCTGCTTGGAACTCTTCCAGCTGACTATGCCTCCGTTCAGGCAGAACACGAACCCAAATTGCGATCTATAATCATCCTTGTCCGTTTGGAAGCTAGAATAGATGTAACCACTTACAACGAGCTCTTCTTCACCTCCATAGATTAGGAACATATCCTTAGTTCTTCTCAAGTACTTAAGGATACTCTTTACGGTAATCCAATGACCTTCACCTGGATCTGACTGGTATCTGCTCATAGCACTCAAAGCGTACGAGACATCTGGACATGTACAAAGCATGACATACATGATAAATCCAATTGCCGAAGTATATGGAATCATACCCATCTTATTTCGCTCATCATGTGTCCGAGGACACTCATTCTTGCTATGATTAATGCCATGTGACATGGGCAAGAAACCTTTCTTGGAATGATGCATGTTGAACCTTTTCAACACCTTGTCAATATATGTACTTTGGCTTAATCCAATTAGCCTCTTGGATCTATCTCTATAGATCTAAACGCCCAATATGTATGCTACCTCCCCTAAGTCTTTCATTAAAAAACTATTTTTCAATGAAGACTTGATGGATTCTAGCATAGGGATATCATTTCCAATCAATAATATGTCATCCACATATAAGATTAGAAATACAATTGCGCTCCCACTAACCTTTTTGTAAACACATGCCTCCTCTTCATTTTTGATGAAACCAAACCCTTTGATTACTTCATCAAAACGAATATTCCAACTCCAAGATGCTTGCTTCAATCCATAAATGGATTTCTATAGCTTGCATATCTTTCCAGGCGACTTTGGATCGACAAAACCCTCAGGTTGTATCATGTATACATCCTCGCTTAGGTTTTCATTTAGGAAAGCCGTTTTGACATCCATCTGCCATATCTAATAATCGAAATATGCAGCAATCGCTAGAATAATCCTAATAGACTTAAGCATTGTGACGGACGAGAAGGTTTCATCATAATCAACACCTTAAATCTGTTTAAAACCTTTCGCCACCAATCGCGCCTTATAGATGTGAACATTTCCATCCATGTCGGCCTTTTTCTTAAAAACCCATTTGCACTCAATGGTTTTGAGACCATCAGTGGATCAACAAAGTTCCAAACTTTATTATCATACATGGATTCTATTTCGGATATTATGGCTCCAAGCCACTTGTTGGAATCGGGTCTCACCATCGCTACCTCATAGGTCTTAGACTCATCGTTGTCTAACAATAATATATCACATTGTTCCGCACCTGTGTACCTGTCAGGCGCACGACGTGATCTTTCAGACCTCCGTGGGGCTGGTGTATCTACAACAGGTGGCGCAACAACTTGTTCCTCCTGTTGTGGTTCCGTGGTATCTGAAACATTTTCTAGTGTTTCTTGAACTTCTTCAAGATGCACCCTGCTCCCACTAACCCTTCTTGAAAGAAACTCTTTCTCCAAGAAGACATCGTGTCGGGCGACAAACACTTTGCCTTGTTCCCGATTATAAAAGTAATATCCCTTAGTTTCCTTAGGATATCCCACAAAGAAGCACTTGTTTATGGTCTCCCCTTAGTTTCATTGGGTGTTTATCCATTATTCTTATTACCCCTTTTGTTTAAATTTTTAATGAAAATTTATGTCCCTATATGCATATGATACTTAATCAAACAACCATAACTCACTAAGGAAAACTTTTTGATTCATATTTACATTACACCCTACTCCATGATCTATCAACGTATGCTTTTGGTGGGATGTGACATTGGTTGGTGATCATGGTATGGAGATATCAAATCAATGTGTCATTAGTTTCGCTGAACCTGTAATGTGATGAATATACCTCCACCAATCGATAAGAGTACATGGATTGGAGGGCCCACAAACAAGAGCAAAATCAACATATTTGTGGCTAACCAATGTGCACCATCAAGAGGGCGGTGAAAGTGCTTCGCGTAACCACTAGTTTGGCCGAACCACCAAAGTGGTCGATCGCCCGGCCTCCACGTGTTGCTTCCTCAGCCTCCCAATGGAGGTTGTGCCTGGTTCACTAACAGTTACTAACTTAAACCTTTGTCATTGGGCACTATATAAGGAGGAGAAGCTCTCACTCTCAAATTGCACAACAAAGTGGAGTACAACTCACCATCATACTTAGGCATTGCTCTAGTAGAGTAGGAAGAGAGTGAGGGGATGCTCCAAAAGGAGTCGCGCAAATGTCGAATTTCTCTTTGGGGATGTTCGGAGGAGTGCCTTAGAGATGTCGCATTCTAACATGGGAGTTCCGAAGGAGTGTCGGAGATGTTGGCACTCTCTCCGATCTTTTCCTCGATGGATGCTTCTTTTATATAAGTATTCATGATCTCATTTGGTATTTATTTTTCTTATTTAAGTAACATATATTCTCATCTTTGTTGGCTCATTGCTTTGCTAAGGTAGAGTACCTTAATCTTCTATAAGCATGGTGCAAATATTAGGGTAGTAATCAATAGCAAGTGGTTTCTAGCTCGGAGGTTACCTTTGTAATCCTCCATGTTCGAGTACATCATGGAGCTGCGACGAGTCTCCTTGACGGACCATGGGTAAGCCGCCCGAAGCAATTGATGGAGTTTTACCTTAACTTGAATTTAAACAATTAACCCATAGGTATCCTCTCTATTCCAAGCCAACCATTAGTTTTTGAGCTTGGAAGAATCTTGTTCTTAGATTGTACACACACGTTCCTATGTATACGATACCCTGGAACACTCAGGGATGAAAGCTACAATGCTATTTGTGCGCTTGCAGATTATTCTGTGCTTGTAATATATAACAACAAGCTTCCTAGCACCCTTGTCGGGGAATGGTTGTTGTATCATCTTTGAACTTGGTTCATCCTTGTATCCCTTCTTTTTTATTTTGTTTCTTTCTTTTCTTTCCGACCATGGAGCTGCCTTCTATTGAAAACATTTTCGCTCTGAAGGGCGAGTTCTATGAGCCACCATCTTCTTCAAACCCATTTTCATATCTAGCCATGAACTCCATCCTTGTTTTATAGCCATGGTTCGGGAGCAACCCTTCTCATACCATTAGGAAATTGCACTGTAAATGGGGGGGAACTTAAAAGCAGGCTTAGTCTTGCTTTCTTCTTGATATCCCTGATTGTCTCCCTACGGATGGAAATTCTCGGCTTTCAATAGAGCGAGAAGGAGATTGCCTTGTATCCCAATATTTTTGCCGGAGGTTTTTTCACTCGGTAGAAGGTAGGGATTTTATCCTAGAGAACACCTCCTTTGTCCACTATGAAACCCTCAAGGAAGTCAAGCGTACTCCGTGGGGAGCCCTCAATTGTTGAATACGAGCCTGAATCTTCGACATCCCAAAATTTAACCTTTGAGCCCTCACCCGAACCTCGGGAACCCAAGGCGAAGAAATTCAGCCTTTGGACATCCCTTTTCAGTTCCACCATGGAAACACCTCAAACTATTCCTATCAAAAGAGACCACCTGCCCCATGCAATTCCCCTGAGCCGGTAGAGGAAAATTTTCTCAGAGTCAGTGAGGGAATAACTACCATCATGAGCGATGAATGGTTCAGTACGGTGGAGCCTTCTCCCGAAATAATTCAGATTAACTCCCCGTCCTTAGCTATTCAATGTCTTGTGAAGGAGGCTATGGTGAATGTTCTAAATAATACCATTGTGAGTGCTAACATTATATCCACAACCTTTGCATAAACATGCTTAGGGTACGAACCGTTGGCACCTACAGACAAAACCTTTGGAGCCTATCAGGTCCTATCATCGAAAGTTATGGGATTCTTTGTGGAGTACTGATAAGGCACGATTATATCGAGGCTATCCAGGACTTCCATGTGTTTCGAGTCTCTGACTCGATCTCCTTATTGGTCATTCCTAGAAAAGCTTCTCTTAGACGTGCCAAGAACTAAAGTCTTCGACATAAAACTCGGGAGATATGTGTTTTCTATCCTAATCTTACGATCGAAAAAAATTACTTCATGAAACCTATCGCCTAAACGGAGTCGATCAAGGAAGTGTTGGCCTTTTCTCCCTTTGAGACTCCAGAATCTATCCTGAAGGGTTACGCGGAGGCTACGAAAGCTAATAACAAAATTTCAACCGCGCAAACCAGGAACCTTGCAAGTAAGGGTCGATAGATCGCTACCGGTTGGAGTGGAGTGCAGCGGATATAGCCAATCAGGAGGTATCCGATCAGGAACAATACTGGCCAATCACAGCTGATTTGCTGACCACAGCCGATTCATGAGTCGCCTGATCGTAGCCGATCCGACTACAGCCGATTTGCCGATGCTGCAGCCGATCCGACCACAGACGATTCGCCGATTCGCCGAGTCGCCCAACTGCGCCTGCCTCGCTCCGATGCGGCCGACCGCAGCCGATTCGCAGCTGCCGAATAGCACCGCAATGTAGCAATGCCTCTACCGGTATCCACACGTCCAGGGATAGAACGTCTAACACCCGTGTGCTAGCACAATATGCAAGGCGGGTTTGGCTCGGAGGTGGGGAGGGTTTCCGTCGAGATCTTGAACTCGCCGACTTTTGAAGCCACGCGTGTTTTAATCTGTTGCGCCAAATTAGATTGATTTGGTTCAATGTGATGCCGCAGCTCTCCACCCTTCGCCCCTTTATATAGAGTTGTCAACTAGGCCTATAGGCCCATCGGGACTCTATCCGATTGGATCCATATCCGATCGAGCCGTATCCGAGTCCTACTCGAATGCCTCTTCTTACCCCTTAAGTGTGCAACTTGGTAGGTTTAGGTATACTCGGTTTTGACCCGAGTCCAGCTCGGCCGACCATCAATAGCGGCGCCTAGCAACACTTATTGACACCATGGTATACAAGAATATAATATCGGCTCTGAACCTGTTATGTGTATACAAATCCCTTTGCCACGCGATACCAATTAACCTATAGGCAAGATGTGAGCCATCCTATCAATAGCTTAATTATTCACTCAAACCATATTGGATTATCTGTCTGTTGATTGACTCCTCAATCAACTCGGCATGACAATGCACTTCCATCCATTACCTCGAGGGGCCTAGAGATATCTCTCCAAAGGAGGGGCAAATTCCATCTTGATCACTCACATCCCACTCCATGTTTCATAGCAAACCCGAAGACTACTTTTATAACTACCCAGTTACAAAATAGCGTTTGGTAGTCCCAAAGTAGGCTACTACACATGTTGGAATCCATGGTGATCTCAGGTCTAAGGACTTTGTACCAACACTACCTCGAGACCAACTAATGGCACATTAATTCCAACTTAGCCGATCGTCGGCTCCGAGTCCAACTCAACTGTCAATAGCGGCGCCTAGCAGCACATATTGACACCATAGCATACAAAAACATAATATCGGCTCGAACCCGTGATGTGTACACAAATCCCTTTGCCTCACAATACCAATTAAGCTATAGGCAAGATGTGTGTCATCCCTTCAATAGCTTAACCATTCACTCGAACCGTATTGGATTATTTATCCGTTGATTGACTCCTCAATCAACTTAGCATGGTCATGCATTTCTATAATCCATTACCTCGAGGGCCCAGAGATATATCTCCAAAGGAGGGGCAAATTCCATCTTGATCACTCACATCCCACTCCATGTTTCATAGCAAACCCGAAGACTACTTTTATAATTACCCGCTACGGAATAGCATTTGGTAGTCCCAAAGTAGGCTACTACACATGTCGAATCCATGATGATCTCGGTCTAAGGACTTTGCACCAACACTACTTGAGACCAACTAATGGCACATTAATTTATGTAGTGTCTCATGGTGGGTCTATCTAACAATGTGTTTTCTAACACATGTCCACGTATATTGATTTGCTATCTCCATACCATGATCTATGAGACATGATCATCAATCAATAAACATGCCGATCTTAGAATCATATTTTTTCCAACAATATGACATGTGATGAGGGATCGTTTAGAAATAAATTCATACATAAAGAGTCTCCTAAGTCACGTACTTATTGATCAATACAAGTTATCTATTTCATGAAACTGAATATCACTTTATTCATTTATACATAAACATTGACCATGATATCCAGCATCTCCATGTTGCCTCTAGGGCATATCACTAACAGTCTACCACTTGCACTAGAGTCAATCATGATAGTATCTAATACTCATTGCTCTTGTGTGCACCTCATGTTTGGCTGAGGGAGAGGTTTTGTCAATGGATCGGCTATGTTGAGATCCGTGTATCTTGACATCACCTCTGTCCACAATCTCGCGGATGAGATGATATCGCCAAAGTATGTGTTGGACTTCTGATGTGGCCTCGGCTCCTTGGCTTGCGCAATGGCTCCACTATTATCACAATAGAGAGACATTGGACCATTGCACTGGTCATCACACCCAGCTCGAAACAAATTTCTTGATCCAAACAGCCTCCTTTGCAGCTTCGAAGCGGCGATATACTTGGCCTCCATTGTAGAATAAGCACACTATCCTGCTTGGAACTCTTCCAGTGACTATGCCTCCGTTCAGGCAGAACACGAACCCAAATTGCGATCTATAATCATCCTTGTCCGTTTGGAAGCTAGAATAGATGTAACCACTTACAACGAGCTCTTCTTCACCTCCATAGATTAGGAACATATCCTTAGTTCTTCTCAAGTACTTAAGGATACTCTTTCTGGTAATCCAATGACCTTCACCTGGATCTCGACTGGTATCTGCTCATAGCACTCAAAGCGTACGAGACATCTGGACATGTACAAAGCATGACATACATGATAAATCCAATTGCCGAAGTATATGGAATCATACCCATCTTATTTCGCTCATCATGTGTCCGAGGACACTCATTCTTGCTATGATTAATGCCATGTGACATGGGCAAGAAACCTTTCTTGGAATGATGCATGTTGAACCTTTTCAACACCTTGTCAATATATGTACTTTGGCTTAATCCAATTAGCCTCTTGGATCTATCTCTATAGATCTAAACGCCCAATATGTATGCTACCTCCCCTAAGTCTTTCATTAAAAAACTATTTTTCAATGAAGACTTGGTGGATTCTAGCATAGGGATATCATTTCCAATCAATAATATGTCATCCACATATAAGATTAGAAATACAATTGCGCTCCCACTGACCTTTTTGTAAACACATGCCTCCTCTTCATTTTTGATGAAACCAAACCCTTTGATTACTTCATCAAAACGAATATTCCAACTCCAAGATGCTTGCTTCAATCCATAAATGGATTTCTATAGCTTGCATATCTTTCCAGGCGACTTTGGATTGACAAAACCCTCAGGTTGTATCATGTATACATCCTCGCTTAGGTTTTCATTTAGGAAAGCCGTTTTGACATCCATCTGCCATATCTAATAATCGAAATATGCAGCAATCGCTAGAATAATCCTAATAGACTTAAGCATTGTGACGGACGAGAAGGTTTCATCATAATCAACACCTTAAATCTGTTTAAAACCTTTCGCCACCAATCGCGCCTTATAGATGTGAACATTTCCATCCATGTCGGCCTTTTCTTAAAAACCCATTTGCACTCAATGGTTTTGAGACCATCAGGTGGATCAACAAAGTTCCAAACTTTATTATCATACATGGATTCTATTTCGGATATTATGGCTCCAAGCCACTTGTTGGAATCGGGTCTCACCATCGCTACCTCATAGGTCTTAGACTCATCGTTGTCCAACAATAATATATCACGTTGTTCCGCACCTGTGTACCTGTCAGGCGCACGACGTGATCTTTCAGACCTCCGTGGGGCTGGTGTATCTACAACAGGTGGCGCAACAACTTGTTCCTTCTGTTGTGGTTCCGTGGTATCTGAAACATTTTCTAGTGTTTCTTGAACTTCTTCAAGATGCACCCTGCTCCCACTAACCCTTCTTGAAAGAAACTCTTTCTCCAAGAAGACATCGTGTCGGGCGACAAACACTTTGCCTTGTTCCCGATTATAAAAGTAATATCCCTTAGTTTCCTTAGGATATCCCACAAAGAATCACTTGTCATATTTGGCTATGAGCTTGTCGGACTGTAAACGTTTTACATAAGCCTCACATCCCCAAATTTTGAGAAAAGACAAACTAGGGGGTTGGCCTGTCCATATCTCATATGGTGTCTTTTCAACATACTTAGATGGAACTCTATTTAGTGTGAACGCAGCTGTTTCGAGAGCATATCCCCAGAAAGATAACGGAAGATCACTTTGGCTCATCATGGACCGCACCATGTCCAACAAGATGCGATTTATCATACTCTTGGCTCAAGTATTCCCCTCCACGATCTGATCGTAGAAACTTGATTGTTTTCCCTAAATAATTTTGTACTTCATTATGGAATTCTTTGAACCTTTCAAAGGATTCAGACTTATGCCTCATTAAGTAGATATAACCATATCTACTAAAGTCATCGGTGAAGGTAATAAAGTACTGATAACCACCTCTGGCCGTTGAGCTCATTGGTCCACATACATCAGTATGTATGAGTGCCAACAAGTCATTTGCTCTCTCACTGTGTCCCGTGAAAAGTGCCTTTGTCATCTTACCAGGTAAACAAGACTCACATGTCTCAAATGATTCAAAATCAAAAGAGTGAAGCAATCCATCCTTATGGAGCTTCTCCATGCCTTTCTGATTTATATGGCCTAAGCGACAATGTCAGATAAACGTTGGGTTTGTATCATTTGGGAGTTGCCTCTCTGTATTAATGTAATAGATGTAAGACGCTTCAAGATTCAAAACGTATAATCCATTCACCAATGGTGTATGAAAATAGAACATATATCCGAGACAAACTAAACAACCATTGTCCATTGATCTAAAATCTTATCCTTCCGCTTGCAAACATGAAGCGGAAATAACGTTTTGACATAGAGTTGGAACACAATAACAATTATTTAATTCCAAAACTAACCCTGAAGGTAAATGAAGTGATGTAGTGCCGACAACAATTGTAGCAACACTTGCTCCATTGCCGACGCATAGGTTCACCTCGCCCCTTCTCAAGATTCTACATCTTCTCATTCCCTGCAACGATTTGCAAATATGAGCTACGATCCGGTATCAAATATCCAAGAGTCGGTAGGTGAAGTAGCAAGATTAATGCCTATAACATTAATACTCGAAGCGTAAGTTGCACTTTGTTTTTTTGAGATCCTCCATGTATTTCTTGCAGTTCCTTTCCAGTATTTTTTGAGATACCTGATGTCGCCGACCCCTTCTTGCCCTTATTTGCGTTGGAGGCGCTCGCGATCTCACCGGGAGTTAGTTTCCTCTTGGTGCAAAGTTTCTTGACAGGTGGTTTGCACTTAGCTTTCTGCATCATCATCACATGATGACAGTTTTTCTGGATACTCTCCTCAGCTGTCTTTACCATCCCATGCAATTCGACCAAGGTTTATCCATACTGTTCATGTGATAATTTAATATGAATGGCTCAAAGCTCGGCGGGAGCGACCGGAGAATCACATCGTAGCCAACACTTGGCTAAGGGAAAACCTAGCTTTTCGAGACTCTCAATGTCGCCAATTATTTTTATCACTTGCGGACTGACGAGACTCCCCTCAACCAGCCTGCACGCAAACAGGGACTTTGAGGTGTTGAACCTCTCGGCCCTAGCTTGGTTCTCAAACATGTCACGCAGTCCCTGAATAATAGTATGAACATCACTCCTCTTGTATAGCTTCTGAAGCTCAGAGGACATTGTAGCAAGCATGAGACAACTTATGTCTAGGGAATCATTAGTGTGCTTCTCATAAGCCCTCCGTACAGTAGCAGTAGCATTATTAGGCAAATCATCAGGATAGGGTACTTCAAGAACGTACTCCTTCCGCTCTTGCTTGAGAACAATTCTCAAGTTGCGATACCAATCCATAAAGTTTGTTCCATTCAATTTTTTATTCTCAATAATAGATCACAAATTAAAGGTACTTGGTGTAGTATTAGCTGCCATAATTCTGCAACAGAAAAAGCAAAGTTTAGCACAATGTTTATGCTATGTCTATTGTTAAACAATTTAACATAAGACTCCCATTACGTATTTTACACCTTCCTCTAGGTTACGTATTTGGGTCAAGATCCACATGTTAGTTAATTTCTAGTGAGCTTTAGCATCACTGCTAGAATATTAGTAACATGGGTAAGCAACACCTTGCTAATCACATCTCTATGTGACTCTTGGTGTGGCATCTCCATGCCCCGGCGCCAACCTATGCCCCTGTTAGTGATATGCACTAGAAGCAACATGGAGATGTTGGATATCACGTCAATGTTTATGTATAAATGAATAAAGTGTTATTCAGTTCCATGAAATAGACATCTTGTATTGATCAATAAGTACGTGACTTATTTATGAGACTCGATATGTATGAATCTATTTCTAAACGATCCCTGATCATATGTCATATTGTTGGAACAAATATGATTCTAAGATCGGCATGTTTATTGATTGATGATCATGTCTCGTAGATAATGGGTATGGAGATACCAAATCAATAAACATGGACATATGTGTTAGAGAACACATTGTTGGATAGACCCACCATGAGACACTACAGAATTAATGTGCCATTAGTTGGTCTCGAGGTAGTGTTGGTACAAAGTCCTTAGACCCGAGATCACCATGGATTCCAACATGTGTAGTAGCCTACTTTGGGACTACCAAACGCTATTCCGTAAATCGGGATAGTTATAAAGGTAGTTTTCGGGTTTGCTATGAAACATGGAGTGGGATGTGAGTGATCAAGATGGAATTTGCCCCTCCTTTGGAGAGATATCTCGGCCCTCGAGGTAATGGATTATGGAAATGCATGGCCATGCTAAGTTGATTGAGGAGTCAATCAACGACGGATAATCCAATACGGTTCGAGTGAATGGTTAAGCTATTGAAGGGATGGCACACATCTTGCCTATAGCTTAACCGGTATCGTGAGGCAAAGGGATTTGTGTACACATTACAGGTTCGAGCCGATATTATATTCTTGTATACTATGGTGTCAATATGTGCCGCTAGGCGCCGCTATTGACGTCGGCTGAGTTGGACTCGAGCCGACGATCGGCTAAGTTAGACTATAGCCGAAACCGAGTATACCTGAACCTACGGGTCGCACGCTTAAGGGGATAGAATAGATATTCGAGTTGGACTCGGATACGGCTCGATCGGATAGGGATCCGATCGGATAGAGTCCTATGGGCTTACGACGTGTGGGGCGGCCAACTCTATGAGATACGGATGAGATCCGATTCAAAATAGAGTCCTAATCGGCCACTAGTCCCGCGGCCAACTCTATATAAAGGAGGGAGGGGTGGAGAGCTGTGAGACGTCAATTGCATCGCGTGCAACAGAAGTCGCCGAGATCAATCTCCACGGAAACCCTCCCCACTTTCGAGCCAAACCCTAGCCTTGCATCGCGTGCTAGCACACGGGTGTACGGCGTTCTGTCCCCGGACGTGTGGATACCGGTAGAGGCGCTGCTACGTTGCGCGCTCTTGATCGGCTGCGGTCGGGCGCATCGGAGCGAGGCGTGAGAACGCGGCCGGACGACTCGAATCGGCTGATTGGCGAATCGGCTGTCTCCGGGAATCGGCTACACTGTTCCGGATCGGATTGCCCTGATTGGCTATTCCGCTGCACTCTACCCCAATCGGTAACGATCTATCGGCCCTTACTTGCAAGTGTTCCTGGTTTGCGCGGTAGAAATTTTTGTTTTCGGCTAGCGTAGCTTCCGCGTGACCCTTCAAGGGTATCGAGCTAATCTTGCTTAGTTCGGGTTTTAGATTGGATCTGAAACAAGTTTTGCGCACGGGTTGATTAGATCAATCGGTTTAACGGGATCCGTTGAGGAGAGTTAATGGTAATTGCGTTCCTTGATAGTGTATCGGAACGGTGTAATGTGATTACGTCGAAGCAATTTCCAAATAACTCGGTTTGAGTTGGGTTCGAGATAGTGTTCCTTGATAGTGTATCGGAACGGTATAATGTGATTATACCGAAGCTATCTCGTAGTCCGACTTTGTTGCTGCCTCGCGCCTACGCAAACCATCTCCTCGACCTATAGGGGACCGCCGTGTGCGTACCCCCTTATAGGTCGTCTCGATGCCGTAGCTCTGCGATAGGTAGAAAACGTTTCTACGCCTAACTTGTTTTTGCAGAGAATGCTTTGAGATGGTATGGCCCTATTGTATGTATGAGATGTATGAGATGCATGTGATGCATGTAATATTCTTTCATATGTGCAATCCCCGTAATATTCTTTCATACGTGCAATGCTTGTAATATTCTTTCACGACTGCGAGTCGATGTAATCTTCAATTAGAGCTTCTACGTAGTAGCTTAGTTTGAAGATATCAAGCATTCGACACTTGGAATATGGTGCCGAAGATGGAGATCCTCGCGCCGACATGGAGATGGAGAGCACCATGTGAAGGGGGCCATACTATTTCATTATATGCTATTCTTCTTGATTTCATATGTGATATGTTTGTTTGATAGGATAGCATCCTCTCAAAATTAAGTAGTAATGATGCCCTTCCAAATGTTGCACCCGTCACCGTTATGCTCGTCAATGGTGGGTCTCGCAAAGCGAGTGCCATTCTCTATCATAACACGAGGGGTATATGTCGACATATACATGCAGAGCATTTGGTTTACTTAACAAGGCTATCAAAACAGTTTTGGGCCTTGGGGCATAGGTTGGCGCCGGGGCATGGAGATGCCACACCAACAACAAGAGTCACATAGAGATGTGATTAGCAAGGTGTTGCTTACCGATGTTACTAATTTTCTAGCAGTGATGCCAAAGCTCACTAGAAAATTAATTAACATGTGGATCTTGACCCAATACGTAACCTAGAGGGAAGGTGGAAAATACGTAATGGGAGTCTAATGTTAAATTGTTTAACAATAGACATAGCATAAACATTGTGCTAAACTTTGCTTTTTCGTTGTAGAATAAATGGCGGCTAATACTACACCCAGACCTTTAATTTGCGATCTATTCTCGAAAAGGAAAAATTAAATGGAACAAACTTTATGGATTGGTATCGCAACTTGAGAATTGTTCTCAAGCAAGAGCGTAAGGAGTACGTTCTTGAAGTACCCTATCCCGAGGATTTGCCAACTAATGCCACTGCAACCGCACGGAGGGCTTATGAGAAGCACACTAATGATGCCCTAGATATAAGGCCGTCTCATGCTTGCTACAATGTCCCCCGAGCTTCGAAGCAATATGAGAGCAGCGATGCTCACACTATTATTCGGGGACTGCGTGGCATGTTTGAGAACCAAGCTCGGGCCGAGAGGTTCAACACCTCAAAGTCCTTGTTTGCGTGCGAGCTTGTTGAGGGAATCCCGTCACCCGCATGTGATAAAGATGATTGGCTACATTGAGAGTCCGGAAAACTGGGTTTTCCCCTTAGCCAAGAGTTGGCTACCGATGTGATTCTCCGCCGCTCCCTCCGAGCTTCGAGCCATTCATATTAAATTATCACATGAACAATATGGATAGGACCTTGGCTGAATTGCATGGGATGCTAAAGACATGAGGAGAGTATCCAGAAAACGGTCATCATGTGATGATGATGCGAAGGCTAAGCGCAAACCACTGTCAAGAAACTTTGCACCAAGAGAAAGTTAACTCCCGATGAGATCGCGAGTGCCTCTAATGCAAAGAAGGGCAAGAAGGGGTCGGCGGCATCGGATGCCGTTTGCTTCTACCGCAAGGAGACAGCCACGGAAAAGGAACTGCAAGAAGTACATGGAGGATCTCAAGAAGAAGCAAAGTACGACTTCGGTATTAATGTTATCGACATTAATCTTGCTACTTCACCTACTGACTCTTGGGTATTTGATACCGGATCGGTAGCTCATATTTGCAAATCGTTGCGGGAATGAGAAGAAGTAGAGGATTGAGAAGGGCGAGGTGAACCCGCGTCGGCAATGGAGCAAGCGTTGCTACGCTTCGTCGGCACAGCACCACTTCATCTACCTTCGGATTAGTTTTGGAATTGAATAATTGTTATTGTGTTCCAACACTATGTCAAAACGTTATTTCCGCTTCATGTTTGCAAGCGGAAGGATATGATTTTAGATCAATGAACAATGGTTGTTCAATATATCTCGAGAGATATGTTCTATTTTCATGCTCCATTGGTGAATGGATTATACGTTTTGAATCTTGAAGCGTCTCCCATCTATAACATTAATACGAAAGACAACTCTCTAATGATATAAACCCCACGTTTATCCGGCATTGTCGCTTAGGCCATATAAATAAGAAACGCATGGAGAAGCTCCATAAGGATGGATTGCTTCACTCTTTTGATTTTGAATCATTTGAGACATGTGAGTCTTGTTTACTTGGTAAGATGACAAAGGCACCTTTCACGGGACACGGTGAAAGAGCAAGTGACTTGTTGGCACTCGTACATACGATGTATGTGGACCAATGAGCTCGACGCCCGAGGTGGTTATCGACTTCATTACCTTTACTGATGACTTTAGTAGATATGGTTATATCTACTTGATGAGGCATAAGTCCGAATCCTTTGAAAAGTTCAAAGAATTCCAGAATGAAGTACGAATCATTTAGGGAAAACAATCAAGTTTCTACGATCAGATCGTGGAGGGGAATACTTGAGCCAAGAGTTTGGTAATCATCGAAAGATTGTGGAATTGTTCCACGATTAACTCCGCCGGGAACTCCACAATGGAACGGAGTGTCCGAACGGAGAAATCGCACCTTGTTGGACATGGTGCGGTCGATGATGAGCCAAAGTGATCTTCCATTATCTTTCGGGGATATGCTCTTGAAACAATGCGCTCACACTAAATAGAGTTCCATCTAAGTCGTTGAAAAGACACCATATGAGATATGGACAGGGCAACCCCCTAGTTTGTCTTTTTCTCAAAATATGGGGATGCGAAGCTTATGTAAAACGTTTACGATCGACAAGCTCACACCCAAATCGACAAGTGCTTCTTTGTGGGATATCCTAAGGAAACTAAGGGATATTACTTTTATAATCGGGAACAAGGCAAAGTGTTTGTTGCCCGACACGGTGTCTTCTTAGAGAAAGAGTTTCTTTCAAGAAGGGTTAGTGGGAGCAGGGTGCATCTTGAAGAAGTTCAAGAAACACCGAGAAAATGTTTCAAGCGACCACGTAACCACAACGAAGGTGCAAAGTGTTGCGCCACCGGTTGTAGATACACCAGCCCCCGGAGTCCGAAAGATCACGTCGTGCACCTGACAGTACAAAGCGGAACAACGTGGACAACAATGAACCTAAGACCTATGAGGAAGCGATGGTGGGACCCGATTCCAACAAGTGGCTTGGAGCCATGAAATCCGAAATAGAATCCATGTACGACAATCAAGTTTGGAACTTGGTTGATCCACGATGGTGTCAAAACCATTGAGTGTAAATGGGTTTTTAAGAAAAGGCCGATATGGATGGAAATGTTCACATCTATAAGGCGCGATTGGTGGCGAAAGGTTTTAAACAGATTCAAGGAGTTGATTATGATGAAACCTTCTCGCCCGTCGCAATGCTTAAATCTATTCGGATTATGCTAGCGATTGCTGCATATTTCGATTATGAGATATGGCGATGGATGTCAAAACGGCTTTCCAATGGAAACCTAAGCGAGGATGTATACATGATACAACCTCGGGGTTTTGTCGATCCAGAATCGCTGGAAAGATATGCAAGCTACGAAAATCCATTTATGGATTGAAGCAAGCATCTCGGAGTTGGAATATTCGTTTTGATGAAGTAATCAAAGGGTTTGGTTTCATCAAAAATGAAGAAGAGGCCTGTGTTTACAAAAAGGTTAGTGGGAGCGCAATTGTATTTCTAATCTTATATGTGGATGACATATTACGATTGGAAATGATATCCCTATGCTTGAATCCGTCAAGTCTTCATTGAAAAATAGTTTTTCCATGAAAGACTTAGGGGAGGCAGCATATATATTGGGCATTCGGATCTATAGAGATAGATCCAAGAGGCTAATTGGATTAAGCCAAAGGACATACATTGACAAGGTGTTGAAAAGGTTCAACATGCATGATTCCAAGAAAGGTTTCTTGCCTATGTCACATGGCATCAATCTTAGCAAGAATCGGTGTCCTCGGACACATGATGAGCGGAATAAGATGGGTATGGTTCCATATGCTTCGGCAATTGGATCCATCATGTATGCCATGCTTTGTACACGCCCGCATGTCTCGTACGCTTTGAGTGCTACGAGCAGATACAGTCGAGATCCAGTGAAGGTCACTGGATCGCCAGTAAAGAATATCCTTAAGTACTTGAGAAGAACTAAGGATATGTTCCTAGTCTATGGAGGTGAAGAAGAGCTCGTTGTAAGTGGTTACACCGATGCTAGCTTCCAAACGGACAAAGATGATTATAGATCGCAATCGGGTTCGTGTTCCGCTGAACGGAGGCGCGATCACTGGAAGAGTTCCAAGCGGATACCGTTGCTGATTCTACAACGGAGGCCGAGTACATTGCGCTTCGGAAGCGCAAAGGAGGCTGTTTGGATCAAGAAATTCGTTTCGAGCTTGGTGTGATGACTAGTACGACTGGTCCAATGTCTCTCTATTGTGACAATAGTGGAGCCATTGCGCAAGCCAAGGAGCCGAGGTCACATCGAAGTCCAAACACATACTTCGGCGATATCATCTCATCCGCGAGATTGTGGACAGAGGTGATGTCAAGATATGCAAAGTGCACACGGATCTCAACATAGCCGATCCACCGACAAAACCTCTCCTCACCGAAGCATGAGGCGCACACAAGAGCAATGGGTATTAGATACTTACATGATTGACTCTAGTGCAAGTGGGAGATTGTTAGTGATATGCACTAGAGGCAACATGGAGATGTTGGATATCACGTCAATGTTTATGTATAAATGAATAAAGTGTTATTCGTTCCATGAAATAGACATCTTGTATTGATCAATAAGTACGTGACTTATTTATGAGACTCGATATGTATGAATCTATTTCTAAACGGTCCTCGATCATATGTCATATTGTTGGAACAAATATGATTCTAAGATCCCATGTTTATTGATTGATGATCATGTCTCGTAGATCATGGGTATGGAGATACCAAATCAATAAACATGGACATATGTGTTAGAGAACACATTGTTGGATAGACCCACCATGAGACACTACAGAATTAATGTGCCATTAGTTGGTCTCGGTAGTGTTGGTACAAAGTCCTTAGACCCGAGATCACCATGGATTCCAACATGTGTAGTAGCCTACTTTGGGACTACCAAACGCTATTCCGTAATCTGGATAGTTATAAAGGTAGTTTTCGGGTTTGCTATGAAACATGGAGTGGGATGTGAGTGATCAAGATGGAATTTGCCCCTCCTTTGGAGAGATATCTCTGGGCCCTCGAGGTAATGGATTATGGAAATGCATGGCCATGCTAAGTTGATTGAGGAGTCAATCAACGACGATAATCCAATACGGTTCGAGTGAATGGTTAAGCTATTGAAGGGATGGCACACATCTTGCCTATAGCTTAACCGGTATCGTGAGGCAAAGGGATTTGTGTACACATTACAGGTTCGAGCCGATATTATATTCTTGTATACTATGGTGTCAATATGTGCTGCTAGGCGCCGCTATTGACAGTGCTGAGTTGGACTCGAGCCGACGATCGGCTAAGTTAGACTATAGCCGAAACCGAGTATACCTGAACCTGCTGTGGTCGCACGCTTAAGGGGATAGAATAGATATTCGAGTTGGACTCGGATACGGCTCGATCGGATAGGGATCCGATCGGATAGAGTCCTACGGGCTTACGACGTGTGGGGCGGCCAACTCTATGAGATACGGATGAGATCCGATTCAAAATAGAGTCCTAATCGGCCACTAGTCCCGATCGGCCAACTCTATATAAAGGAGGGAGGGTGGAGAGCCGTGAGACGTCAATTGCATCGCGTGCAACGAAGTCGCCGAGATCAATCTCCACGGAAACCCTCCCCACTTTCGAGCCAAACCCTAGCCTTGCATCGCGTGCTAGCACACGGGTGTACGGCGTTCGTCCCCGGACGTGTGGATACCGGTAGAGGCGCCGCTACGTTGCGCGCTCTTGATCGGCTGCGGTCGGGCGCATCGGAGCGAGGCGTGAGAACGCGGCCGGACGACTCGAATCGGCTGATTGGCGAATCGGCTGTCTCCGGGAATAGGCTACACTGTTCCGGATCGGATTGCCCTGATTGGCTATTCCGCTGCACTCTACTCTAATCGGTAACGATCTATCGGCCCTTACTTGCAAGTGTTCCTGGTTTGCGCGGTAGAAATTTTTGTTTTCGGCTAGCGTAGCTTCCGCGTGACCCTTCAGCCCCAAGGCCCAAAACTGTTTTGATAGACTTATTAAGTAAACCAAATGCTCCTGCTGTATATGTCCGACATATAACCCCTCGTTTTATGATAGAGAATGACACTCTGCTTTGGCAGACCCACCATTGACGAGCATAACAGTGACGGGTGCAACATTTGGAAGGGCATCATTACCACTTAATTTTGTGAGGGATACTATCCTATCAAACAAACATATCAATATATGAAAGCAGGTAGAATAGTAATTAATGAAATAGTATGGCCCCCTTCACATGGTGATCTCCATCTCCATGCCGGTGCAAAGGATCTCCATCTTCGGCACCATCTTCTAGTGTGCATGGTGCTTCATTTCTTCAAACTAAGCTACTACTATAGAGGCTATAATTGAAGATTACATTGACTCGTAGGTCATGAAAGAATATTACAAGCATTGCATGTAAGAAAGAATATTACAGGGATTGCATGCATCTCATACATACAATAGGGCCATACCATCTCAAAGCATTCTCTGCAAAACAAGTTAGGCGTAGAATGTTTTTTATCTATCACAGATATACTGTATTGACACGACATAAAACAGGGTACACACCACGGTCCCGATACACTATCAAGGCAGATGGTTTGCGTAGGCGTGAGGCGACAATCAAGGTCGAACTACGAGATAGCTTCAGCATAATCAAATTATACCGTTCCGATACACTATCAAGGAACACTATCCCGAAACTGACTCAAACCGAGTTCTACGGATATCGGTTCGACGTAATCACATTACGTCGTTCCGATACACTACCAAGGAACACAATTACCATCTACTCTCCTCAACAGATCCTGTAAATCCGATTGATCTAATCAACCCATGTGCAAAACTTGTTCCAGATCCAATCTAAAATCCGAACTAAGCAAGTTTAGCTCTGATACCACTGAAGGGTTATGCGGAGGCTACGAAAGCTAATAACAAAATTTCTACCGTGCAAACCAGGAACCTTGCAAGTAAGGGTCGATAGGTCGTTACCGATTGGAATGGAGTGCAGCGGATATAGCCAAGCAAGAGCTATCCGATCCGGAACAGTACTGGCTAATCACAGCCGATTTGCTGACTAGAGCTGATTCCTGAGTCGCCTGATCGCAGCCGATCTGACTACAGCCGATATGCCGATGTCGCAGCCGATTCACCGATTTGCCAAGTCGCCCAACTGCGCCTACCTTGCTCCCATACGCCCGACCGCAGCCGATTTGCAGCCGCCGAATAGCACCGCAATGTAGCAATGCCTCTACTGGTATCCACACGTCTAGGGATAGAATGCCTAACACCCGTGTGCTAGCACAGGATGCAAGGCTAGGGTTTAGCTCGGAGGTGGGGAGGGTTTTCGTGGAGATCTTGAACTCACCGACTTTTGAAGCCACGCATGTTTTAATCTATTGCGCCAAATCAGATTGATTCGGTTCAATGTAATGTCGCAGCTCTCCACCCTTTGCCTCTTTATATAGAGTTGCCGACTGGGCCTATAGGCCCATCGGGACTCTATCCGATCGGATCCTTATCCGATCGAGCCGTATCCGAGTCCAACTCGAATGCTTGTTCTTATCCCCTTAACCGTGCGACCCTGTAGGTTCACGTATACTCGGTTTCGACCCAAGTCCAACTCTGCCGACCGTCGATAGCGGCGCCTAGTAGCACTTATTGACACCAGAGTATATAATAATATAATATCGGCTCTGAACCTATAATGTGTACACAAATCCCTTTGCCTCACAATACCAATTAAGCTATAGGCAAGATGTGTGCCATTCTATCAATAGCTTAATCATTCACTCGAACTGTATTGGATTATCTGTCTGTTGATTGACTCCTCAATCAACTCGGCATGGCCATGCACTTTCATAATCCATTAGCTCGAGGGGCCCAGAGATATATCTCCAAAGGAGGGGCAAATTCCATCTTGATCACTCACATCCCACTCAATGTTTCAGAGCAAACCCGAAGACTTTGAGACATGATCATCAATCAATAAACATGCCGATCTTAGATTCATATTTGTTACAACAATATGACATATGATCAGCGAATGTTTAGAAATAGATTCATACATAAAGAGTCTCATAAATAAGTCACGTACTTATTGATCAATACAAGTTGTCTATTTCATGGAACTGAATATCACTTTATTCCTTTATACATAAACATTGACCATGATATCCAACATCTCCATGTTGCCTCTAGGGCATATCACTAACAGTCTCTCACTTGCACTAGAGTCAATCATGATAGTATCTAATACCCATTGCTCTTGTGTGCGCCTCATGTTTCGGCTGAGGGAGAGGTTTTGTCAACGGATCGGCTATGTTGAGATCTGTGTGCACTTCGCATATCTTGACATCACCTCTGTCCACAATCTCGTGGATGAGATGATATCGTCGAAGTATGTGTTGGACTTCTGATGTGACCTCGGCTCCTTGGCTTGTGCAACGGCTCCACTATTATCACAATAGAGAGACATTGGACCAGTTGCACTGGTCATCATACCCAGCTCAGAAACAAATGTCTTGATCCAAACAGCCTCCTTTGCAGCTTCTGAAGCAGTGATATACTCGGCCTCCGTTGTAGAATCAGCAACAGTATCATCTCTCTATTCTAGGCTACTCGCTCCACGACCTCAAAGGGAGAAAAGAGGTCTTGAAACTCCTGCATGCCATTATAATCTATCTTGTTCCTTTTGGCGAGTGGGTTAGCCCAGTCCAAGTTTTGACTAAAAAAGGAGGTATGACGGTCATTGAAAACTCAAAAAATGAGTTAATCCCACAGCGAACCGTCATGGGATGGAGGATGTGCATAGACCATAGAAAGCTCAACAAGGCTACTCGGAAGGACCATTTCCTGCTGCCCTTCATGGCAGCTTGCAAATCATTCTTGTTTCCTTGATGGCTATCATCAAATCCCCATCCATTCTGATGTTCAAAGCAAGACCACATTCACGTATCCTTACGAAACATATGCCCACCGCCGAATATTGTTCGGGTTGTGCAATGCACCTGAGTCAATCAAAATGTGCATAATGTCTATCTTCTCTTACATGATTGAGGAATTCATGGAAGTTTTCATGGATGAATTCTTCATCTATGGAAAAACTTTCGATCATTGTCTCAAAAATTTAGACAAGGTCTTGCAACGGTGTCAAGAAAAGGACTTGGTACTTAATTTGGAAAAGTGCCACTTCATGGTCCATGAAGGTATAGCCCTAGGACACCGAGTCTCCAGAAGGAGAGTAGATGTGGATAGAGCAAAAATTGAACTACTTCAACAACTTCTACCTACCACAAGAGCAGAATTTGATCTTGAGATTACAAGAAAGGAGTAGAAGATTCTGTAGCGGATCATTTGTCATGGATGCATTTCACTAATATGTAGGAACTGTCGAAATGACTTCCTATAGGACGACATGCTGTTGAAGGTGACAGACTCCAACCCATGAGTCTGTGCAGACGGTCTACTAAGAGGAGGTTTACAGATAGCTAAAGCCATCCAGATATATCTTGCCGCACCATCTATTATGTGTTCAACTGGGTAGAAATCAAGCTACATGATGCACTTTGGGCATATAGGACAGCATGTCACCACAAATAGGTGAGTCTCTTTTACTTTTACTTTTGCTTAAATAAATGCTCCATGGGTGGCGCCGCCACCTCCCAACCTTTTGCACACAGTCCCCAGGTGGATTCAAGGTAAGTTTCCAAGTAAGTTTCATTTCAATTGAATAAAATAAAGGTTATAACTCTCTGGCTTTCAAATCGGTTGAGTTCTTTTTGCTTTCACTTTTTTGTTTTTGAATAAGCAACCCATGTACAAGAACAAGTGTGGGGGAGATCTCGCATGCTTCCTGTCATGTACGCAAATGAGATCTCCCACCTTTGCATTGCATATCGGCTCTAGAACCCACACGAGAAGAAGCAAGGCGATTGGAACCGGGGAAGGGTAGGCCGAACCCAAGGGTTGCCCAACCACACCTAAATCTCCTCGTCTTCCACTTCATAAAAGAGTGATGGTTTTCCCATTCTTTCCTTGAACCTCCCTGATGCAAGATTGCATGCCTAGTACACCATTTATTTGATCAGCCATCTGTCTATGAGCACATGACCGACGGACCAACCTAAGTAGTTGCATTACTTTCCGTAGGATATTGTTAAACTTAACCCTTTTCGCTCCACCATAATGGTACCTCAATACTTGCGCTCTCCAGGCGTAGGTGTCCACAAGCACCACATGATTATACCTAGTTGTGATATGGAAAACTTGGGTCGTGAAAGGTTTATAAAACCTGACTAAGGGAGTCGGTGGTTTTGAAAATAAAAAGCTTTTATGGGAAACTTTCAGTGAGAATCCTCTCTTGTGTTGCTTGGTTTCATGGTCATGCACAAGGATCAATTCCTTGGGGTTTTACATCTGAGCATCTTACAGTACGACCACATGGGCGTAATGGGAAGCCCCTGGATGAGTAACTAGCTGAAACATGGGTGTCTTACACGTTGGCGGTTGAGGAGCACCGGGATGGTGGGGAAAAAGGCACTCTCCTGCGATGGGGTTTGTCGGGAGCCATACAACGGGTCCTGGGTAGACGAGGGCCTGAGACTGGCCTGATGCTTGGTTTGAGAGATTCACCCAACTGTGCAGCATGGGGTATTCATCGGTCGGCTAGGAAAAGGCCTTGTCATGAACTTCGAGTGCCAGCCAATATCGGTGTAAGCTTCGTGTCTTGTGGGGAAAGCATACAGTCTCTGCAGAGGTTTAACTTAACCTCGTTAGAAACAAGTCTATGTGACCTGAGGTGTCGTTTGGCACCATAGGACTGAGAAGGCCGGTTTAGGGGCCGATAAGTCCGAGTTTGGGTTGGCGGATTGAGAGGACCGAACCCGATGTCGTTAACCATGAGACTTGGTTAACGGACGGTTTTTGGGAGAAAACGTTGGTTTATGTTTTGAAAGTGAAAAGAAACTGATATAGGAGAATAGGTTATAAATACTATAATTTGGCTTTTCTGCTCGAGTTGTTGCGAAGGAACTCACGGATGGATTGAGGTGAGATGCCTCCTTCCGACAATTTGTTTGAAACCTACACATATACCTTCGAAAAGTGTTTTATAATAAATGATTTGCAAAATAAACTCAGCCTTTCTTTGAAGCTTGCATGTACACATTTCCTAGTGGCTTGATGAGTGCGGAAGTACTCAATCCCCCGTTGTTGTTATTTTTCTCCCTTTGGCTTAAGTTCAATTAGAAGACGAAGGTTGGAGTTTCACCCCTAAACCCAAACCACTACCCGTGGATTGGTGTCCTAGCTTCGCTAACTTCCGTTGTTGCTGACTCTGATTGAAGGTTACAATTTAGGGATTACCCAAAACTGCATCGTAAAGGTATATTATATATTTATTTAAATCTTGCAATGATTCATCATGTTACCGTGGGTACCCACATCGTTATCCTAGGACTGGTATAGGTTTCATTGTTCCGTGGGGAAACGGTTAGCCGTTCTCCTATGGCATGCCCTCCTTGGTGCCATCCGTACAGTGGTGCAGGGGCGGGGCGTGACAAAAACATTGGCAAGAGCCTAGTTAAATTATGCCACAACTGAAAAAGAGCTCATGGCTGTTGTTTTGTCATTGACAAGTTCTGGTCTTACTTAGTAGGAGTTTATTGTTTACAATGATCATGTTGCATTAAAATGCCTGCTCACTAAGAAAGATTCCAAACCTCGGCTTGTTATATGGGTTCTTCTACTCCAATTATTGGATCTTGAAATTAAAGATAAAATGAGAGTAGAAAATTCTATAGCAGATCATTTGTCGCGTATGCAAATCACTAACATGCGAGAACTGCTGCTAGAGATAACAAACATGAACCCGTGGTATGCAAAAAAATTATCAACTTCATGGTCGTAGGTGATATGCACTAGGGTGTCCCGATCTTTCGGTGAAGACGATAACTTCAATTTAATGAAGCGACGTTCACGGCCCAACTACAATACTCCACAGAGTAATTGTGCCTTAGCGACCGATGCACAAACTCCACCCGTTGACGCAATCTTGCGGAACACGATCAACCAAACCACTAGGGTTATTCCTGCAAGCAACCAAAAAACTAGCAAGAACAAGATGAGCAACAACTCAAATTGTAAATATTGATTTTAGATCTGAATGCTCATGAAAAAGTGGGGTTCCAAATCAAATAGAATGGATGGTCTAGCCGACACACGCGTCTATCAGGAAATAACGATAGCTAAACTTACATAATTAAAATCCAAATTATTCTATGACGGCTATGGGGTATTTATACAAGTGGAAGGACGAGTTGGGTTCGTTCTCCAACCCTAGGACATATTCGTAATGGACTCAACTTGATACAAGGCCCATCGGCCCAATTTTGGCGGCGTAGCACCTCGGGCAAAACAAGGTATATGTACTAAATTGATGATTGTGGCCGGCTCATAATAGATATAGAAGTGAGGCCGGATCCGTTGGAAAGTAGACTTCATAAGCTTTCCATGAAGTACTTAAGCACCCAAATCGGAGTTCATATGAAGCCGTGGCAACCATCATAATTTGGCGCTGTCCTGCACTCTAAATCTAGCACCAAAACGTGTTGGATTAGATCTCAAAAAATCTAGCACCAAAACGTGTTGGATTAGATCTCAAAAGTTATGTGGTGACCTGGTGGAGGACTTTGGGAATACATGGATTTGGAGGTTGGGGCGCATCCCACTTGGGCCCCACTTAGACCGGGGTCTCAGATGAAGTTGCAAGCCTATAGGCCCATTATAGGTAATGCAATATCTTGTTCATGTGATTGCAGCTTATTGGGATAGAATTTGTTACATGAGGTTGGACTCGTTGAAAAGAGGACTCTGAGAACTTTCCATCAAGTACTCATGGACCCAAATCGGAGCACATATGCATATTTGGTGGCCGTTTGAATTCAGCGCTGTTAGAGCTGGACATATGATATGAGCGACAGTTGTATCCATAGTAGCCATGGCCACATCAGTAGGATATGTATCACTAGGGGATAAACAAAAGAAGACTCATCTACAAGAGCAGACGACACTTGTGGGATCAACAGCTAAAGGCACTCATATCATTGAGAAATACCATACGACACCATACGAAGGCCACTATGGTGCGTTCCACATGATGGAAAATGTATGCCAGAGTGGATTCTTTTGGCCAACAATATATGAAGATACAAAAGTATTCATTCGAGGGTATGCAAGATGCCAGAAGCACATAGGTATCACCCCTCGCTTTGGAACTATTTGATGTATGGGGGATCGACTACATGGGACCCTTTCAAAAGTCCCAATATTGTGAGTATATCCTGATGGTTGTCAACTATGTGTCCAAGTAGGTGGAAGTAATGGCTTGCCGAGTCGTTGATGCCAAGCACACCCATAAGATGTTCCACGAGGTCATTTTCCCTCGCCTTGGAACAACATAGATGGTAATAAACGATGGAGGGTCTCATTTTAGCAATAAGAGAGATAGGGTTTAGGTAAGTCCGCAAGGTAAGTTTACATCCATTCATTAAAATAAAATAAAATAAAAGACTCCTCAGAATTTTACCAGTCCCTTTGCTTTTACTTTTGTCTTTTATTGTCATTCAAGCAACCCAGGTACAAGAACAAGTGTTGGGATGATCACATGTTCATTCTAGCAAACACACACAAACAAGATCGTCCATGTCCATGCTAGACCACGACTCCAGCACATTCACGAGATGAGACGTCGCAACCATGAGACATAGGGCTGCTCGTCTTCATACCCACATTGGGCAATGGTTTGCATGTTTATCTTTACATCTCCCAAAATTTTTGAGCTTGATAATTCTTGCCATGGAACATATCTACAAATTAAACTCAAAATTAAAATGAGCCTGAATATTTCAACTAGAGTATATGACTTGCTTGCAAGTGTCTTGCATATGATTTATTCCTTGCAAGTATTTGTTGCTTGTGAACATATATCAATAGGAACACATGTCATCTATGTAACTGATGAATTCGAGACTGCCTGATAATAAGAACCATGCTCTTCTGTGTTGTGTCCTTGGGAATTTTATGAAAAACAAGAATGGTATAACTTTATATAATCCTCATTGATGTTTTATTTCTACCAAAGTCATATGCCGATCACATTGATACACCTTATACATATGTTGCTTGTTATCATTTTAAGCTTGGTCAAATTGCTGTGACCCTTGTTAGATTCTTTTCATATTTTCATGAAAAATACCTTGTGTACACACCCACCATATATTTGCTCACCCTCTACACTGGATATAACCATTTGCTTTACCTCTCCACTGGAAGTTAGCATCCGTCATCCATCCACCAAATAAATACTCCATATAATTATGGTTCTTCCTTCACTTATCCATGCAAAATGAGACATGAGCTGAAGAAAAAAATGATGTTGAGAAAAATGCTCACAAGACAAGGAAACAAAACATTCTGAAGCATGACGAAAAAAATGAGATAGAAAAATAACCATGGTCTCCAAATAAATGCAAGGAGGATGATCATATAAAAATGAGTCATTGTCATATTTTACATTTTCCACATACACATCTATTTCTCACACACATATGCACATCTTGATCATGGTTGTATAATTAGTTATCTTCTTGGATCCGCTGTTTGACTTAACACTATATTTGATACAAGTATGCCATTCTTATTTCCTACCCTGAGCTCCACATAAGCCTTATTATAAAGGTAGGATAAAAAAGGTATTTCATCAGAGGGAGTGAAGGAGACTTGAGTCAAGGCTGTTCTGTTTTTTCAATCACCAAAGATGACGTGGTAGACACTTCAAAGTTCATGGGTGTCGACATGTGGGTCGGGAGTCATCCGAGGGGGCTACCCAAGGAGGTGAAAGAGTGGTCGGGATGTCTCACCAACGGATTTGATAGTCTACTCAAGAACAATGTGAGCCAAGTTTTTAGACAGGTTCGGCCCTCCTGGAGGATAACAAGCCTACGTCATGTGTTCTTTGTTGACGTGGGGTATGAACAAAGTTTGAAAAAGTGGTTGGGGTGTCTCACCAATGGATCTGATGGTCGACTCAAGAACAATGCGAGCCAAGTTTTTAGACAGGTTTGGCCCTCTTGGAGGATAACAAGCCTACGTCGCGTGTTCTTTGTTGAGGTGGGGTATGAACAGAGTTTGAGTACAATGGACAATGCTCCTTCCAGAGAGAGTCTAGCCTTCCCCCTCCCCACCCCCCACCCGCGTGCACTCCTGCCCTCCCTTTTATACTCTAAGGGGCGTTACAATGGACTTGGCGCACAAGAAAGCTCGGTCCTAAAGTATAAAGCAAGTATAGGCTATAGCTGAAAAAGCAGAACAGAGATCTCCTCCGGATCCGCTCGTTGTGGGCGTCTTGTGCGTAGTCTGCCTCGGGATCCACCGCAGCAGGTACCTTGTGTGCAGTCTTGTCGGGTGACGCCATCTTCTGTCGGCCTGTCCCCTGTTTGTCCTGTTTGCAGGGCTTACTGTAACATCCTGAAAATCGAAGGAATAGAATTCGGAACGTGAAAATCGAAACTCACAAAAACTTTTTGGAATCATTACTTCTTATCGTGTTTTTCGATCTTAATTGCCAGTTCAGGGATATAAGATTTTCTTCTAGAATTACCTTGAGGTAAAATGGAGTACAACCCTAAGCTTTGCAATCCCAAACAGTGAAAATAATTTCAAAATGAACATGTGTGTACCCTGAAAAGAGCATATAGATATATATATGTATATAATATGGTGCATTACAAAAAGGGATATATTAATGTTTAAGCTCTAATTGATGGGGGAAATATAATAAATAATTGGAATTGGATGGCAAAAATATTTTTGGAAAAAGAGAAATAAAATTTGAAATGTGGCTTAAATCAAAATTTCATTTTCTTGAATATTAGAGAATATACAAAAAAATGGAAAATATCTATAAACAAAAATATAGGGAAAAGTGGAAAATATAATTTTAGAAATGGTTCTGTGAATATCAAAATTTATTTGGGATTTTTAGGGATAAAGGAAATGGAAATGGAAAATAGGATTTCAAATTCGGGATAAATGGAAAAGTGCACTATTCATCGCGTCAGCAGGTGTTCGACCAAACCGTCAGCCACGTTCGCGCGCGCCACGCGCCGAGCGCCGTGCCGCGCCGTACCACGACGCCGCGCACGCGTGCTCTCGCCGACGACACCGTCCCCGCGCGCTACAGCCGTCCGCCGGTACAGCCGCGCCACTCCGCGGTCGCCGGTCGCCGCGACGCCGCGCTAGGCCGTCGCCATGTCGTCGCCGCACGCTCCGCGTGAGCGCCGCGCCCGTACAGCTCCGCATGCACCGTCCTCGCCGCGCCCACCGTACGCACACACATCGGCTGCAGTTGCCGCACGTCGCGCACGATCTCCCCGCGACCGTGCCATGCCGCTGACGCCTGCGCCATTGCTGCCGTCGCGTCGCCCTCGCCGTCGACCGCCTATAAGAAGCCTCCCCATACCCGGCCCCCAACATCAAAAATACCCCCCAGTGCTCACTCGTGCTTTTCCCCCAATTTCCCCCAAGGATTAGCCACTACATTGCGCGAATTTTGGGAAAGATCGGAGCTCGGCCGGAAGAACCCTAATTCGACCGCCCGTGCGACACTCCGAAATTCGTCACCCTCGGCCGATTTCTTCCCGAATTAAAGGTACCATTATCATCCCCATGCTCTAGGTATTAATTCCCCTAAGCTTCCCGAGCCAAATGGTCGCCGGAAAATCGACGGCGACGAACCCCTCGAATTCCCCTGTCTCGGCCGCCGAACCACCTCGCCGTCGCCAGCCCGCTGCAGTGCCTCTCCGGCCGAACCAACCCCACCTTTAGCATCCCTAGGGTTCACCGAAGCTCGTAGACCCCTCACTTTAGCCGAGCTTCGCCGGATTTTGCCGCCGACGAGCGCCACCGCCGCCGAACCACCTCGCCGTCGCCAGCCCTTTTCGCCGCTCCCGGTCTCGGCTGAGTGAGGAAATGGAACCCTCGTGGTCCCAAGATGGTGTAGCGCCCCTCTTTCCCTAGCTCCGGCCCTCCTCACCATCGGCACCCCCTCCCTCACCGTCGGCCGGTGGAAAACAGAGCGGGGAAAGGAGGGAAGAAGCAGAGGAAGAAAGAAAAGAAAGGGAAAAAAGAAAAGAAAGAAAAAAATAAGGAAAAGAAAAATAGTAAAGGAATTAGGGTAAAGGTAAAAAAATTATTTTGGAAATATTTTAGGATATACAATACGGTTTTTGAAATATTATTATCTAGGAATGAGTATAATATTCTTTTTCCTTCCAAAAAGAAATACTTTGTGAAAATAATTTATAGATTAAATTTTCCTTTTATGAATTCAAATATTGTCCGACCTCTAAATTGTTATCGAAGTTCACATGAGACCTTTTTAAATATTGGTTAAGCATGAATGTCATTATTCGGTCGTTAGAATTACAAAACCCCTAACAAATATAATTGCAACATTAAAGATCAATTATTGGAGATATGGAAATTAGAAATCTAATTATTCTAGGATATCTTCAAATTTAAGTACAAAATACATATTTATTTTGAGATGGTTCGCTCGGTTTAACTGGACTCCTTTTCGTTGATTCAACTATTAAAATTTCCGAAGTTTGAGGTTGTGTTTGGAATCCGCTTTCCGCGATCATTTTGAGATCTCTTTCTTTTTCGTTGATATTGTTGGATTTTAATTGGATTCAACCTTTCTTTTCGCACGTACGGATAGCGTCCGAAGAAGTGAACACCGACTACGCGGAAGACCCCACTCAACCAGCGTGCGAGCAAGGCAAGTCTTCACCCCCTTTGAACATATCGATCCCAATTGCGAAATGATGTTATTTTAAACTCTAAACATGCATGCTTTACAGAGTTACCTATACTTGTTATGCCATACCTTGCTATTGATTACCTTTAGAATTACTCCTTGTAACTCGCGATGTGATACAAACAACCGAAGCATAACTTCGGTAAACCGCTTAGCCATGCTATACTTAGATTTATGCATACTCATGACTTTATGAAAAGCTTTGTGCTTGGGCAACTACCTTAGGGAAGGTAGTTGAGATTCGGCATGTGGAGACATGAGCGCCACATGGCCATGAGAATGAGGAACTAAGTGTGATGAAAATTGAAAGTACTATACAAATGTTTTAGACTGGGGCGCGGATGATTTGCGTGGATTCCGGAAAAGGCAAGTGCCGACCCTGGTCAATTAAGGACCGAGCCATGAGATAGCCGGAAACGAGCCGCACAACCGTACTTCTCGAATGGGTATAGACCTAGCCGACTAGATAGCCGAGCGGAGGCGGTATCCTTGCATAGATGGTTCTCTATGATGTGGTTATGGGATGAGAATGAGGCTGCGGCCTTTGTTATGAATGGTGGGATTAAACTAATGTTAATTAAACTTAAAGATTGGAAATGTCTTCCCTCACCCCGGGTGCGCGTAACTCCTCTCACCGCTAGAAAAGGACGGCTAGAGTGCATGAGGACATAAGTTCATGGAGCGGGTACTGCCAAAGTGAGGTTATCGAAAGGCTTTGCCGTGACCGTCTCATGTGTTGAGGCGTAGGCTCATTTGTTGGGCTGTCGCGGAGTACGGGTAAAGTGTACATCCACTGCAGTGTGAATGAATCAATCTATTCGAATAGCCGTGCTCGCGGATATTGAGCATCGTGACAAGACTTTCGCTTGGCTAGACTTTGAACTTAAAAATACTGGGATGGGTTTGCATGATGATTTTATTCGCTGGTGGATCAACTTCTCGAGAATACGAGAAGGGGTGGACTCCCCAGAAAATCATGACGAACCAGAGGCGGGAAGCCATCCTTGGAATCACGATGGATGGTAGACAGAACCGTCGCTGGGTTAATGAACTATGAAATTAAAACTTGCTTTGGCTAGTCGATAGGCTTGTGAAAAGAATTGTGAAAACTGGCTTTACGCAAAAATAACCCTAGCCATGTTCTTTGAATAACCTTATCATATGCATCAATTCTGTGTTGGCTTGCTGAGTACGGTTGGTACTCACCCTTGCTATACGCACAAACCTCCAGCTGATGGAGTTGAAGAGCCGGAAGATCCATACGCGTATCACCAGGAGGACGAGGGAACTGACGGCGCATATTAGACTTTAGCTCCGGCCGTTGCTCGTGGCAATTGACAAGCCGCCGCCTCTTTCCGCCGCCTTATCTAAACTCGTTTTTATGTTGTATTCGGACCATAAGGTCCTGTGGATAAACAATGCCTTCGGGCCTATTAATGTAATAATGGTATTGTAAGACTATTCGTGCATGCGCACTTGATTATCCAAGATCGTATTCGTGGGTACCAACTACTTGATCCAGGAAATGGTACTATGAACACGAAAGATTCCCGCCTCAAAATCGGGGTCCACAGAGCTGGTATCGAGCCATGCGACCGTAGGCTAAGACCAAATGGTGCCCTACCCCTAACCAGTTGGCTAAAGGGAAATATCCCTACAAGTAGGATCAGTTTTAAACTATTATTTCCGAAAATGCAAATATATCTTTTCTACATCCGTATTTCTTTTTACCAAATGATTATGATAGCTCTCTCCAGCTTAACCCCAAGTTGCCTATAAAAGCGATGTCAAACCACGACGGAACCTGGGAAGTCACTGTTCCGCGAGACGAGGGGTTCGTGGTACAACTTCAGTCCCTACTATGGTGCTTGAGGTACCCGGAACCACCCACTTATCACACCAAAAGACATGGCTCCGAGGTGTATCCAGCCTGGGAGGCAGCCGTATCCATAGAAGCCCGCATGGGAAGCGAGACATCTTACTGCTTCCACACTCGCTACCACCGGGACCTAGCAGAAGCAGCTATTCAGGATGCAGCTCGCGAGGCCTTCCTTCGCCTTAATGCGGAACACCGTGCCGAACTCACAATGACAGAGTTCGTGCATCATCCTTACCGCGAAGAGGGCAACCCAGTCTGCACTGTGGAGGCTACCCCCTGCTGTTACAACCCGATGGTCACGCGTCTATCGCGTTGGGCGGAGACAGCAGACGACTGTTACGAGGAGGCCCTGCTCGAGATCAACGATCAGCAGTCACGCCTCAATGATCTGGTCAACAGCCACCAAGGCTGTGGAGACCAGATAAACATGCCGCAGACTCACCGCAGCCAATGGTGCCCAAGATGAGCAACTCTCGACCGCTACATGGCCCGAGGGAGGCTCGTAGAGCTGGAAGAGCAGCTCAGAAGAGCAAGCAGCAGATCAACCGCCTAGAGGAACAAACTGCGCACTCGTCCCGTCTACGCCGCAGTACTTCCACCGAGCCTGCACCATCACCTCCTGCCCCTGTGCCCGACCACTATTACCTTATGACTCCAGCAAGCTTAGATACTTTTCAAGCTATGATGGAGCAAGCTTTCATGTTGAGCACAGAGCCTGCACCGTACCCGGTAGACCCCACTGTTGCCACATCCATGGGACCCACCCCGAGCTCCGTAACCAGTACCATCCGAGCCGGATCGGGAGAGGGTAACCCCATCCGCATCTACACCGACACGGAGTCCGAGGCGAGCCCATGGAGATCAAATGGGAGTCTAGCGACACCGACTCAATGGAGGAGGAAGTTCCCCTCGTCGCCCGACTCACACGGGAGGCCCCCTCACCCGCCAGACTGCTCGCAAGAGTACGCGGCCACCGAGTCGAAAGATTCGGCGTGACTCTGAGGCCACCACCTCCGAGCCGTGGGGACTTCGGTTTGCTTCAGCAGCGGACCACCCACTTCCGACGCCTGGCTCTTGCGGATGGATGGAGGACTAGGCGGGAGGACCTTCCCAGCTCGGCAGCACTTCCTATTTCCCCTTAATTAGTTGATGTAGTGGACGATATAATTATTATTGCTATCCTGGCATAAAGGACTGTGTGTGTACAGTCCGTGTATATGTAATATGATGAACCTGAGCATCGCCTTGCGATGTCTTAATTCGTATGCTTATTATTATTTTACCTTGTCTGTTGATTGAAGATCATTCAAAAAGAACTTGAAGACAGATTCCCCTGAGAACTATAACCTAAACTAGTCCGATCTCTTGATTCATCTACCTTCTTCAGATGGCACATCGTCGCAGAGCCGCAGCAACCAACGAAAACCCGCCGGAACCTAACCCCTCCACCCTGGCGGAGGTCATGGCTTTGCAGACCCAGTTACTCCAAGCGATTGCTAATAATCAAGGAGGTCGAGGAGGATCGAGTCTGGGGGAATTCATGAGAGCAAAGCCGCCCACTTTTTCCACGGCCGAAGAGCCTATGGATGCCGAAGATTGGCTAAGAGTGATAGAGAAGAAGCTAACCCTCGTCAGAATCCGAGAAGCGGATAGAGTTATCTTCGCTACTAACCAGCTGGAGGGTCCCGCGAGTGACTGGTGGGACACCTACAAGGAGACACGAGCTGAAGACGCCGGCGAACCAACATGGGAGGAATTCACGGCTGCGTTCCGTGAGAATTTCGTGCCAGCTGCAGTGATGAGGATGAAGAAAAACGAGTTCCGCAGACTGCGTCAAGGAACACCTGACAAGAATATCGAACAAGTTCACCCAGCTTGCCGTTACGCCACCGACCGGCGGACGAAGAAGAAAAGATAGACAAATTCATTGAGGGACTAAATGACGAACCGAGGGGACCAATGATCGGGCAGGATCACACCGCTTCCAAAGCCTCATCAACAAGGTCGTCCGACTTGAGCATGACCAAAAGGTGGTAGACAATAACCGCAAGAGGAGGCTCGCTATGGCTCGCCCATTTCGTGGAACGCCACAACGCCCCAAGGGAGCCACCCCGTCCGGATGGAAGCCAAATGTTCCGGCAACCGGACGTTCTCCCGCTTCCGACCATGTCAACAGTCGCTACACCTCGCCGTACGCCCACACCAACTCTAGCCGCTCCAGAAGAAGGAATGTGAGTCAAATTGCGGAGAATTCGGGCACTACTCCAATAGCTGCCCAAAACCACGCAACGCCCCGTGCGCACCGGCGCCAATGCAACGCCCGTCCGAGGAACCCCACCCCTGCGGCGGACGAGGTCCTGCTCAGACCCCGCTACCCAACGAGGCCGCCATCGGGTTTCGACGTGGTCGGTGAATCATGTGCGGCGGAAGAAGCTCGGGAGGACCGAGCGTATTGATGGGTATGTTCTCTATCAACTCGCACCGCTTAAAGTTTTATTCGATTCGGAGCCTCGCATTCATTCATATCTTCCCAAGTAAGCAAACAACACCACCTACACCAAGTAGCACTTAAGAGGCCTATGTTGGTACACTCACCGAGGGAGACATAACCATACCCCATGCCTGCATTAATGTGCCTATACGGATTAGAGACGTGGTGTTTCTCTCAAACCTTATGGTGCTATCACCCCAAACCATAGATGTCATACTCGGATGGATTGGTTGACCAAAAATAATGGGATTATAGACATCGAAGGGAAGTCACGGTATCCACCCCATGGGGATCACCGATGAGCATAACTATGGATCAAAACCCAAAGCTATGTGAGCAAGCTGCGGGAGTGTTCACCATGCTACCCTTAGGCGGAATGCCCGTAGTACAAGAATACCCGGATGTGTTTCCCGAGGAATTACCCTAATGCCCCGGATCGCGACGTAGAATTTATCATCGATCTAATGCCCGGTACGCCCCCATATCCAAGAGACCTTATCGAATGACGGCCAACGAGTTAGAGGAACTCAAGAAGCGATAAAGGGAACTACAAGAGAAGGGATTTGTACGCCCCAGCTCTTCTCCGGGAGCCCCGTACTCTTCGTCAAAAAGAAGGATGGGAGTATGAGAATGTGTGTGAATTACCGATCGCTGAATGAAGTAACTATCAAGAACAAGTACCCGCTACCTCGAATCGATGACCTATTCGATCAACTTAAAGGTGCGCAGTGTTCTCCAAGATTGATCTACGGTCGGATATCATCGCTGAAGATTAGAGCCGGAGATATTCCTAAGACGGCGTTCTCTACACGTTACGGCTTATACGAGTTCACAAGTGATGTCCTTTGGATTGACTAATGCCCCCGCATACTTTATGAACTCGATGAACAAGGTATTCATGGAATACCTGGACAAATTCGTAGTGGTGTTCATCGACGATATACTTATCTACTCCAAGAACGATGAGGAACACGCGGAGCATCTACGACTCGTACTGGAAAAGTTACGAGAGCACCAGCTGTATGCAAAATTCAGCAAATGCGAGTTCTGGCTCAAGGAAGTCGCTTTTCTTGGCCACGTGGTTTCAGCCGGAGGAGTAGCAGTAGACCCCGCCAAGGTCGAAGCCGTTACGGGATGGAAGGCACCCAAGTCGTGACGGAAGTTCGGAGTTTCTTGGGCTTGGCCGGTTATTACCGACGGTTTATCGAAGGGTTTTCCACCGTAGCCCGACCTATGACTCAACTCCGAAGAAGGAAAAGAAGTTTGAGTGGAATGAGAAGTGCCAAAAGCCTTCGACCAATTAAAAGAAAAGTTAACCACTACCCCAATCTTGACCTTACCCGACAACCGGAAGGACTTCGTGATGTACTGTGATGCATCCCGGCAAGGATTAGGAGGAGTATTAATGCAGGATGGGAAGGTCGTAGCGTATGCCTCGCGACAGTTACGACCCCACGAAGAGAATTATCCCACACACGACCTGGAATTAGCCGCGGTTGTACACGCATTGAAGATCCGGAGACACTATCGATCGGGAACCACCGTGATGTGTATACCGATCACAAGAGCCTAAAATATTTCTTTACTCACCTGATCTCAATCTACGACGAGGCGATGGCTGGAGTTGATCAAGGATTACGATCTAGGAATTCATTATCATCCCAGGCAAGGCAAATGTAGTGGCCGATGCGCTGAGCCGCAAAGCCCAATGCAACCACATGGGATTGGGAGGTATGGCCAGCGAACTTCAAGAAGAAATGGCTAGACTCAATCTACACCTGATTCCTCACGGAGGAGTGAACTCGCTGGAAATCCAACCTCTATTGAGAACTCAAATAGAGGAAGCTCAAAAGGGGAATGAGGAAACCCAGGAAATCAAGGAACGCATGGCCGCTGGACGCGCTCAGGAGTTTTCAGTAGATGACAAGGGAATCCTGTGGTACAAGAAAAGAATCTGTGTGCCTGAACGAGGCGGTTTGAGAGGATTGATCTTAAAGGAAGCCCACGAATCGGCATATTCGTTACATCCCGGAGCACGAAAATGTACCAGGATTTGAAGGGAGAATACTTGTGGCCCAATATGAAGAGAGATGTAGCCGAATACGTAGCCGTGTGCGATGTGTGCCAAAGGGTGAAAGCCGAGCATCAACGGCCACGGCTTGCTGCAGCCACTCAAGATTCCCGAATGGAAATGGGACGAGATAGGCATGGATTTCATAGTAGGACTACCCAAAACTACGACGGTTACGATTCCATTTGGGTAATAGTAGATCGGCTCACCAAGACCGCCGATTTATACCCGTGAAAACTAACTACAACAGTGCCAAGCTAGCGGAACTATATATGAGTAGGATTGTATGTCTTCACGGTGTACCAAAGAGGATCATATCGGATCGTGGTACCCAATTCACATCTCATTTTTGGAGCAAAGTCCACGAGGCACTCGGAAGTCATCTCGCTTTCAGTACCGCTTATCACCCACAGACCGATGGGCAGACTGAAAGGACGAACCAAGTACTGGAGGATATGCTGAGAGCCTGTGCATTGGATTTCACCAAGGATTGGGAGAAATGCTTGCCGTACGCCGAGTTCTCTTACAACAATAGCTATCAAGCCAGTCTGAAGATGTCGCCAAACGAAGCTCTATTTGGTCGCCGATGTCGAACCCCATTGATGTGGTCAGAAACCGGTGAACGAACCGTATTCGGGCCTGACATAATCAAGGAGGCTGAGGAAAAGGTTCGCCTGATCCGGGACCGACTACAAGCTGCTCAATCACGACAAAAGAGCTACGCGGATACTCGACGAAGAGAATTGGAATTCAAAGAGGGTGACTACGTGTATCTAAAGGTCTCACCACTACGGGGAACACAGAGATTCAAAGTCAAAGGGAAACTTGCACCACGATACGTGGGCCCATTCCCGATAAGCGCTAGGAGAGGAGAAGTGGCTTACCAATTGAACCGCCCGAGAATCTCTCCGATGTCCACCCGTATTCCACGTGTCGCACCGTGAAGAAATGTTTGCGGGTGCGGAAGAGCAAGCCCCGTTAGAAACCATCCATATCCACAGTGATCTTACCTACCCGGAGCATCCAATCAAGATATTAGACGAAGCAGAAAAGAAGACACGAACCAAGTCGTGGCGCATGTACAAAGTACAATGGAACAATCACACAGAAGAAGAAGCTACCTGGGAGAGCGAAGAGTTCCCGAGGACGAATACCCACACCTACTCAACAACCGGTAAGAAATCTCGAGGACGAGATTTATTGTTAGGGGGTTAGGTTTGTAACATCCCGAAAATCGAAGAATAGAATTCGGAACGTGAAAATCGGAACTCACAAAAACTTTTTGGAATCATTACTTCTTATCGTGTTTTTCGATCTTAATTGCCAGTTCAGCGATATAAGATTTTCTTCTAGAATTACCTTGAGGTAAAATGGAGTACAACCCTAAGCTTTGCAATCCCAGCCGGTGAAAATAATTTCAAAATGAACATGTGTGTACCCTGAAAAGAGCATATAGATATATATATGTATATAATATGGTGCATTACAAAAAGGGATATATTAATGTTTAAACTCTAATTGATGGGGGAAATATAATAAATAATTGGAATTGGATGGCAAAAATATTTTTGGAAAAAGAGAAATAAAATTTGAAATGTGGCTTAAATCAAAATTTCATTTTCTTGAATATTAGAGAATAGACAAAAAAAATGGAAAATATCTATAAACAAAAATATAGGGAAAAGTGGAAAATATAATTTTAGAAATGGTTATGTGAATATCAAAATTTATTTGGGATTTTTAGGGATAAAGGAAATGGAAATGGAAAATAGGATTTCAAATTCGGGATAAATGGAAAAGTGCACTATTCATCGCGTCGCAGTGTTCGACCAAACCGTCGCCCACGTTCGCGCGCGCACGCGCCGAGCGCCGTGCCGCGCCGTACCAGGACGCCCGCGCACGCGTGCTCCGCCGACGACACCGTCCCGCGCGCACGCCGTCGCCGTGCAGCCGCGCCACTCCGCGGTCGCCGTCGCCGCCGACGCCGCGCTAGGCCGTCGCCATGTCGTCGCCGTACTGCCCGCGTGAGCGCCGCGCCGTACGCTCGCACGCACCGTCCTCGCCGCGCCCACCGTACGCACACACATCGGTGCAGGTTGCCACACGTCGCGCACGATCTCCCCGCGACCGCGCCATGCCGCCGACGCTGCGCCATTGCTGCCGTCGCGTCGCCCTCGCCGTCGACCACCTATAAGAAGCCTCCCCATACCCGGCCCCCAACATCAAAAATACCCCCGGTGCTCACTCGTGCTTTTCCCCCAATTTCCCCAAGGATTAGCCACTACATTGCACGAATTTTGGGAAAGATCGGAGCTCGGCCGGAAGAACCCTAATTCGACCGCCCGTGCGACACTCCGAAATTCGTCACCCTCGGCCGATTTCTTCCCGAATTAAAGGTACCATTATCATCCCCGTGCTCTAGGTATTAATTCACCTAAGCTTCCCGAGCCAAATGGTCGCCGGAAAATCGCCGCGACGAACCCCTCGAATTCCCCTGTCTCGGCCGCCGAACCACCTCGCCGTCGCCAGCCCGCTGCAGTGCCTCTCCGGCCGAACCAACCCCACCTTTAGCATCCCTAGGGTTCACTGAAGCTCGTAGACCCCTCACTTTAGCCAGAGCTTCGCCGGATTTTGCTGCCGACGAGCGCCACCGCCGCCGAACCACCTCGCCGTCGCCAGCCCTTTCCGCCGCTCCCCGGTCTCGGCTGAGTGAGGAAATGGAACCCTCGTGGTCCCAAGATGGTGTAGCGCCCCTCTTTTCCCTAGCTCCGGCCCTCCCTCGCCGTCGGCACCCCCTCCCTCACCGTCGGCCGCCGGTGGAAAACAGAGCAGGGGAAAGGGAGGGAAGAAGCAGAGGAAGAAAGAAAAGAAAGGGAAAAAGAAAAGAAAGAAAAAAAAATAAGGAAAAGAAAAATAGTAAAGGAATTAGGGTAAAGGTAAAAAAAATTATTTTGGAAATATTTTAGGATATACAATACGGTTTTTGAAATATTATTATCTAGGAATGAGTATAATATTCTTTTTCCTTCCAAAAAGAAATACTTTGTGAAAATAATTTATAGATTAAATTTTCCTTTTTATGAATTCAAATATTGTCCGACCTCTAAATTGTTATCGAAGTTCACGTGAGACCTTTTTAAATATTGGTTAAGCATGAATGTCATTATTCGGTCGTTATAATTACAAAACCCCTAACAAATATAATTGCAACATTAAAGATCAATTATTGGAGATATGGAAATTAGAAATCTAATTATTCTAGGATATCTTCAAATTTAAGTACAAAATACATATTTATTTCGAGATGGTTCGCTCGGTTTAACTGGACTCCTTTTTCGTTGATTCAACTATTAAAATTTCCGAAGTTTGAGGTTGTGTTTGGAATCCGCTTTCCGCGATCATTTTGAGATCTCTTTCTTTTTCGTTGATATTGTTGGATTTTAATTGGATTCAACCTTTCTTTTCGCACGTACGGATAGCGTCCGAAGAAGTGAACACTGACTACGCGGAAGACCCCACTCAACCAGCGTGCGAGCAAGGCAAGTCTTCACCCCCTTTGAACATATCGATCCCAATTGCAAAATGATGTTATTTTAAACTCTAAACATGCATGCTTTACAGAGTTACCTATACTTGTTATGCCATACCTTGCTATTAATTACCTTTAGAATTACTCCTTGTAACTCGCGATGTGATACAAACAACCGAAGCATAACTTCGGTAAACTGCTTAGCCATGCTATACTTAGATTTATGCATACTCATGACTTTATGAAAAAGCTTTGTGCTTGGGCAACTACCTTAGGGAAGGTAGTTGAGATTCGGCATGTGGAGACATGAGCGCCACATGGCCATGAGAATGAGGAACTAAGTTTGATAAAAATTGAAAGTACTATACAAATGTTTTAGACTGGGGCGGCCGGATGATTTGGGTGGATTCCGGAAAAGGCAAGTGCCAACCCTGGTCAATTAAGGACCGAGCCATGAGATAGCCGGAAACGAGCCGATCAACCGTACTTCTCGAATGGGTATAGACCTAGCGACTAGATAGCCGAGCGGAGGCGTATCCTTGCATAGATGGTTCTCTATGATGTGGTTATGGGATGAGAATGAGGCTGCGGCCTTTGTTATGAATGGTGGGATTAAACTAATGTTAATTAAACTTAAAGATTGGAAATGTCTTCCCTCACCCCGGGTGCGCGAACTCCTCTCACCGCTAGAAAAGGACGGCTAGAGTGCATGAGGACATAAGTTCATGGAGCGGGTACGCAAAGCGAGGTTATCGAAAGGCTTTGCCGTGACCGTCTCATGTGTTGAGGCGTAGGCTCATTTGTTGGGCTGTCGCGGAGTACGGGTAAAGTGTACATCCACCAGGTGTGAATGAATCAATCTATTCGAATAGCCGTGCTCGCGGATATTGAGCATCGTGACAAGACTTTCGCTTGGCTAGACTTTGAACTTAAAAATACTTGGGATGGGTTTGCATGATGATTTTATTCGTGGTGGATCAACTTCTCGAGAATACGAGAAGGGGTGGACTCCCGTAAAATCATGACGAACCGAGAGGCGGGAAGCCATCCTTGGAATCACGATGGATGGTAGACGGAACCGTCGTCGGGTTAATGAACTATGAAATTAAAACTTGCTTTGGCTAGTCGATAGGCTTGTGAAAAGAATTGTGAAAACTGGCTTTACGCAAAAATAACCCTAGCCATGTTCTTTGAATAACCTTATCATATGCATCAATTATGTGTTGGCTTGCTGAGTACGGTTGGTACTCACCCTTGCTATACGCACAAACCTCCAGTGATGGAGTTGAAGAGCCGGAAGATCCATACGCGTATCACCAGGAGGACGAGGGAACTGACGGCGCATATTAGACTTTAGCTCCGGTCGTTGCCTGTGGCAATTGACAAGCCGCTGCCTCTTTCCGCTGCCTTATCTAAACTCTGTTTTTATGTTGTATTCGGACCATAAGGTCCTGTGGGATGAACAATGCCTTCGGGCCTATTAATGTAATAATGGTATTGTAAGACTATTCGTGCATGCGCACTTGATTATCCAGTACTGTATTCGTGGGTACCAACTACTTGATCCAGGGAAATGGTACTATGAACACGAAAGATTCCCGCCTCAAAATCGGGGGTCCACACTTACGAAGGAAGCTTGCTTCCCGAGGAGGGGCGGCAGACCTCCCTCCTGGTCGGGGCCATGCGTGGAGGTCGGGCCAAGGTGCTGAGGCCAGGCCAGGGGGCCATGGTCGGGCTTGCCGACACGCCTGGGGTCTAGCTCCCGACCCTTGTCTGAAGACTTCAGATCCAGTCCACTCGGCCTTCTTTCCTTAGTTTGGGCTACCCTAGGGTGGTAACCCCCACAGCGGGTATATATATGACTTGAAAAATCTTATATGTTTGCATCATTATATGACAAGTTATTACTCTATTGAAATCCATGAGCTTTACTCAGGGATGATCAAAGGATAAGTGTGGAGGTGTTGTTGATGGTCGTTAAGTACCAACTTTACTATCAACTCCTACATAAAAGAATACAAAATGTAATATCAAATTTAGCGGTAGAGATTTATTAACTATTTTCGAGAGTATTGGTAAATATTTGTATCCAGGTAATTTTGGATAAAAATACACTTGTTATGCGATGAAATATACATCCAACCAATCGTATGCGAGCACAAGGATTGGAGGACTCACATGACAGTCAAAGCCGACTTAATTTGAGCTAATCCCAGACTAAACACCATAGGGGCCCACCTGTCATACACAGAAGAAAGTCGGTGGCCAGAGGCGATTTGTCTGGTTCAACCAAATCAAGGGTTTGGCTGAACCAAGGGTTGACGTCCCTGACCACCCCCTTGCACGTGACGACACCCCATTGGATGGTAATGGTGGTTGTGTGTGATCTGGCCTCCACAACCGCCGTTCCAACCATCATATGGCCCTATAAAAGGAGAAGCTCAAGTCACTCTCAAACAGACAACAAAGTGGAGTACAACTCGCTTTGATACATGAGGCATCACTTTGGTAGCGTGAGGAAAATATGTAGAGAGTTAGGGAAGTTTCGGAGGAGTGCCGAAGCTATCGGCACTCTATCCTCTCTTGTACCTCAACAAATGTTTCTTTTAAAAAAGTAAGTATTCGAGATTTTCTTTTGGTATTTAATTAGTTTAGTTAAGTGAGATATATTCTTATCGTTGCAAGCTCATCGCTTAGTATTTATATTAAATACTCTAGTACTAGGACTCTGGATAAAGAAGAAAGTTTTTATGTGAGGCTAGAGTAGTAATCAATAACTTATTTATGGTGTCTGAGGTTATCTTTGTTCATTGTGTGCTCCATGGAAAGTGAGGTAGACGGCAGATGGTGATAGCTCTGTCCATCCTTTGTATCCCTCCACATTCAGGCAGATCATAGAGCTACAAGCGTAGACCATGGGTGAATTGGTGCCTAAAGCAATCAATAGGGTTTTACCTTTTAACTTAAGTTTAGTTAATTAAACCACAGAAATCTTCTCTAACCTAAGCCTACCATTAGTTTTTGTCCTTGATTGAATTCTGTCCGTTGATATATACACACACATTTCCTGTGATCCGGTACTCTTGGAATAATCGAGATGAAGTTCTACATCGATATTTGTGCGCTAGTGGATAGTGAATCGTCGAGATGGGCCCGACAAGAGCGGATCAGACAACCCTTGGGTGAAGAGTTGTCTGACGAAGGAGGGGTCATAGATTCGACGACCTTTATGAAAATTTTGCATTCCGCCAGAGTATGACAAGGGTTATATAGACGGGCAGAATTTGAAGGGTGAAATGTGCTGACTCCTGGAGCTTGAATGCTACATGTTCAGCCTTCTCTTGTAGAACAACTCGGCAACCACCGAGAGCATGATGAAAGCTTCATGGTTTCCTGGTGTTGTGAGCAGACTTCTTTTTGGACACCTTGTTCTCTGCAGGAGCAGGTTTAGCCGATGGCGAGGCAGCAAAGACTGGGAACGTGATGGTTTTCCAACTTGGACATATATGAACTTGGCTGGATTGTATGCCCCATGCCAAGGCGATCATAGAAGCCTTCGCCGGAAAATTCACCCTTTGGACCCATTCGGTCGAAACCTTGGAGCACCAAGCCCCCTACCTAACATACCACTATCAACAGACTATACCTGATAATGATATTTGTAGCGTATGAGGATCGTTGGTACTAAGGTATACGCGAGATTATAGTAAGAAAAAGAGAGACAAGGATTTTTATACTGATTCGACTTAACCATGCTACAATTTATATTTATATCTCTGGGACGCACCAGACGAATTACAATAAGCAAGTTAGCTAATTTTAAGTCGCCGACTAGTATGTAATGAATCCATCTATAGAAGGTAATACCTTGTCCATAAGACTGACAACGTCGTTTGTTACGTAGTATGAAGCACACTGATTAACCTGATCAACTAGTTTGTAAATTTTAAACATTTTGCAATATTTTATCTCCTAGCTAGCTATTTATTTACAAATTTAAGAAAATTTGTCCTTGAGTTTTTAATCGCGAGTACACTATAATTCAAACTTTAAGAAAATTAAGCGTACAAATTAAAGTTTTTTTGAAATATATGTACGTTTGTGGTATGAAGGTACGCATTTTACACAATTATTATCTTGAAAATATTTGGGGTTGGCTGACGACGTACTGTCTCAACTAACTACATAATTAATCTGCCATATATGTACGTGATAAAATCCAACAGATGAGTTGTCTCCTTGTTGCTTGAAGTGAAACAAAACAATTAATTAGAGCTTAGTAGTTGCACCAGAAAGCACGTATTTTTGTTTTTTTTTGGGGAAATCGTTTCCATCTGACACCTAAAACGTCGTTGACCTCTAATCAATCTCCAATTTTCTCTAAATAGGTTGTTGTAGATAGGAGGTTAGGCAGTAGTTAACAAATGAGCTACCAGCTGACGATATATTTTGATGTATAGATAACATTAATATTTGGTTTGGTGGTTCACTTAGAAATTGTCTTGTCATATATAATAAGAGAGTCTGAGTAAGCTAAAACATGAGTCTATTAAGAAGACAATCGTACGATTTAAATTAACCTGATCCATCTCATCCGAACAACCGAAGTAAAATAAAGAGAAATGTTATTACAACCTTCTAAGCTCATAGCCAAACATATTTCTGCAAAATAATTATAACGTTTTAAGATTTTAAAATATGGCCAAAATAATTATAACATAAGGATTTTATATTTTGCACCTATTTTCTCAAGTGGGTCACTAAAAATATACATCTTAAAAATCAGATATTTATGGGTGAGTATAATTAATTTTTACAGTTGGGCCTAAAGAGGTGAAAATGGTTTTTTAATTTGTGTGTCCACTGGTCATGGGACTCAATACATATCAAACATTAACTAAAAACAAATTCTACTTAGATATATATTGGCAGCGGAGGGGATGTTGTTTAACAATTAACGTGTCAACATTAATTGATTACTTCCCCTGTAAGAAAATATGGCATTTGACTTTCTAAATGGTCTTCAAGGTAAAACTGTGATTAATAGGAATAGAATTTAATATTTTTATTAGATTATAAAAATACAAATATATATACAAACCGTTTTTATGTATTTAAACTCACTGCAAGGTTATCCTCATCTCAATCGGGCGGCAACCCTCATCTGTGTCGGGTATGACGCCCGTCACGGCGCAAAGGTCACTTATGTGAGAAGTCATCTCTATCGGGCAAAAGCTTGTCACCGCTTTGAGTTATCTTTGTCGAGCCTAAACTTATGCCCGTCACCGATAGTTTGACCCATAAGACCAGACAAACAAGGGCCCGACACCGATGACACAATCTCAAACGGGCCCCAATTAAAGTCCGTCACGAATGATGGACTACTCAATCGGGCTTTAACTATCGTCCGTCACGGATGACTAACATATTCATCGGGCTTAAGTTAACACCTTCAAGCACAAATAGTATGTACAACAACAAATGTCACACTTACTCAAAGTTGTAGGGCAAAAGGATCATATTCATGTCCTTAAGCTTGACAAAGGAGTTGTAAAGATAGTCCAGCATCCTTTTTTAGGACCTTGAGCCATCATCAATTTTATTGGAATTGACAACATCTAGATCGAGGAATCCTACTTTGTTATAGGTTGCTCTATATTCAAGTGTCCTCATTCTGCATGAGGAAACAAGTTAGACACTCTGTGAGGATATCAACTTAGAAATAATAGCGAGGGGTTCAAGTATACTTACAATGCCCATAGCTAAAATATCGATACGCCTAGGTCCCTCATATTGTATAGCTAAAATAGTTTCTCAAATGGGACCCAGATTATACCATTCTCGTGATGGAAGTCATCGTCCCTACAAAAGACGGTGAACATCTCTTTACCCTCCTTTGCCAGCTGTAGGTACCACTCTTCTACCCTTCTCATCTGAGTGTAATTTCCAACTACGTTGCGATATTTAGGGATGGTCAAAAGAGCACCTAACTTGAACTTAGCTGGATGAGGAGCCTTCGCAATATTGTGGACATCAGTATAACACTTCACCCCTGAACTTTCAAGAATTTCTTGCTCATACTTCTGTGCTCTTTCACAAACTCTTTTCTGGAAAATTGTCACAATTTTCTTTTGTTGACCATGTGTCGGTAGTCCAAAATTGGTTTCTTCGGTGCTGGTGGCATTGCCATGCGAATGAAGTGGTCTTGTACTTCAACTGGCATGCATACAGATGGCTCCGACGCCGTTTTCTTGCCGTTCTCCAGAGATGATGGTTCAGAGCGAGTAGGCCATTCTTGGATAGGCCCGCCAAAGTCGATGTAATACTGCACCTCGATCGAGTTAGGATCTCATCGTTTGGTGGATGCTACAGCGGCAGATGGACCCAATCATCGTTCATTTTGTCCACTTGCACTTTTGCATATTCATCCATAAGTTGCAACTCGTGCACTCTTGTATCGGCGTTTGGAGTGAATGCTAGTCCCTCGGCCACCGGAACCGTGAAAGAGAACATCACCTCAACTCTTAGAACACAGTTAGTCGGTTCCTGCGATAGATCCAAACATAATTTTTAGATAATTTGTCAAAAATGGATTTGTTAAGAGTGTTACGCATTTTGGCCTAGAGTTTTACCGTTATATGGTCGACGACGGCTAGGACCAGTGTTGGACTTTCCACTGTCTCAATTGATGCACAACTGCTGATTTTTGCATTGGACTTTCTCAATCCAGAGCGACGGTGCGTGCGATGGTCTATTGCTCGACGAAGATCTGCTGCCTACTCTGTTCTGCAGCATTGTCTAGCTTCTCTACAATTTCTGAGCTCAGTTTGGCCCTAACCTGCTCACGGATCCTCTCAACTAGGCATGCATATCTTTCCGCCTTCTTCGTAACGACCCGCTTCTTATACTGCACTACGTATTCGGGAAGTCCATATTTCCAGGGGACATTAGAGCCAACGCCTCTTGTCCGTCCATGGTGTTCGTCGGTGCCCAACGCTTGCATGAGGATGTCATCCTCACGTCTATAAGCACAAGCCTCTTGGGAGGACCGTCTCAAGGCAACCAACTCTTTCTGCATTGCAAGTAAGATTGGTATAAATAGAGTATATGATACATGTAAAGAAACTAACATAATAAGGTGAGACACTTACAATATTTTCATAAACTTGTTGATCCTGGCGATTTGACAGAGTGAACATCCCGTTGCTGTTCTTAACGGCCCTTGCCCTTGTCCAGCTCCTTGCACGTGGGTGCGGGATATCGGCAAATGGAGGCGGCACGTTTGATGCCTCTGCCACCTCATCCTCTTTCTGCCATTGCTCCTGCTTCCCGCATATCCTCCGCTGCCAAGCCGGTGCGGGTGAATGTACCGAGCCTAGAGTGCCCTATAAGCCTCACTTCTGGCTCAGGCTTCAGCAGTTGATTTCTTCACGTAGAACTCCTCCCACACGGCTGGCGTGATGAAGGGATATTTCTCGAATGCCTCCGAGGTGCTGGGCTTGAGGACGTGGTCGGTGACCAGCTTAGATTAAAGCTCTTCCAAGCATGTCCCATCTTTTGGAAAGCTGTCTGTTGTAGCCTGTCCTCGTTAGCTGTAGGATATTCGAAGCTCTCCTTTAACTTCAGTCAAGCAGTTTCCTTCTCCACGTCCATCACCTCCTTGATGGATCATGCAAAATACTGAAGGTCTGCCTCCCAATTATCCCGCAGATCGTCTTGAACTTCATGGGCACATTCGGGGGAGCGGACGACACTCCTAGGATGTCCACCTCTGTTATGGTGTACCATTCTTTTGGGATTTTATTAGGGCTTCTAAGGGTCCGTGTCCTTGTGACCCACTAGTTGTCGACATTGATTCGTCGTGCTGAGACATCGTCTAAATAGCTTACAAAATCACAAAATGAAAAAAATAAATAGTAGGAGTCATCATTAACAGTAGGATTTTTGGACATCCTTAACACTAAATAATATAACAGAGAAAAATATAGATGAAATCCGACAAGTACTCAATCCAATTGTGCACATTCATAATGGTGACATTCTTCAGAAGTCTCTTCCAGGATTGAGAGAATCAGTTGTGATTCTAAATTATTTTCCTCATCAAAAGGAAATCATCATGGTGATGAAGAACATAGTGGCAATGGGGACTCTTGTTGCAGAGTCCATACTCATCAACAAGAGTCCTCACTGCCACTGTGTTCTCCATCGCCATGGCCTTCGCACCCTTCAGCTTGGCTGTGCACAATTGGATCGAGTATTTGCCAGATTCATCTATATTTTTCTCTGTTATATTATTTAGTGTTAAGGATGTCCAGAAATCCTAGTGATGAAATTTTTCATCCTCTGTTGTAAGAAAAAATTGAGTGAAACATAACTAATCTAACATTCCTACAATTAAAGTCAGGTGTATACATGTAGCCTTCCTACCATCAGCCCACACAAATCTAAGAGTATAAAACATCAAGGTCCGATGATATTAGGTCTCCATATAGTGTTACATCGATGCTTGAACACATTTTACAAAAATTGTGCATGGTCTGTAGAATTTCTCACTCGTCGTTGGTTTTGGCACTAAAGTATTGATAGGACATAAAATTTTGGTAACTAATTCTTTGTTACTTTAGTTGATCTCAAATCAAATGTAGCCCAAATAATCTTACCATAATTTTATCTAGCGAGAGGTGGTTCCCCTAGCTTCGAGAGAAAACTCTTCAAAGCTTACAAACTCAAATCATGTCTCTGTGGCTCTAAGCATTGTCGAGGTTAGATGAACTTTCAAATATTAATTTGAAAGTTCATCTAACCTCGATAATGCTTAGAGCCAGAGGCATGATTTGAGTTTGCAAGCTTTGAAGAGTTATCCCTCAAAGCTAGGGGACCACCTCTTGTTCCAAAATCATAAGTCGGTTCAGTCATGTCTATTTGCAATGCATGCATGCAGCCGTTTGTTCTCGAGGTGGTGGTGATGAGTAGTGGACGCGTGCGTTAGTATGATCCATGTCTAGGAGTACCATATAAACTTGAGCTTCAAAAGGCATGAAGCAAATCCCACACTCCAGCGAGTCACGGTCAATGGAGTAGGTCACCTTGGTCATCTCGTCGGCAACTGAACTGCATCCCGCTGCTGCTCCGTGAAGGGGTCCCAACGCCTTCTTCGCCTACCTCGGTCTCGCCTTATTCAAAATGATGTGGTGCAATGTCTAGGCTTACCATGTAAACTCGAGCTTCAAAAGACAGAAAACAAATGCTACACTCGAGCGAGTCGCGGTCGATGGAATCTTGATTACCAGCTAGGAGAGGATGAACCCTTTTTCACTCGTCATTTCTATACTAGTGTTCAAAGCGGTTTCTTGCAAGGTAATACAATTCATTGTACCGAGTAACAATGAAACATCATGTATTCAAGCAAGTACGCGGTAGAAAGGTTTGAAAGTTTACATATTTTTTACCTGTCTGCAGACAAACTTTATACCATCTTTGACGAAGATATCCTGAGCATTTGAGGTAACATGGAAAAACGAGAATGGGACAGAAGCTGAAGGATAAGAAGACCATGAGGCTACAAGGGTATTGACCTACTATTTTTCAAAATTTCTTAGAAAAAAGACAAATTCGCCCCCTTCTCCTCCCAATTGTGGGATAATCAGAACATTGGGTGATGGGGTATTTATAGACTTTGAAAGTTATCTTTTGTCGCGCAAGTGTATAAGTCCGTCAACGATGCACTCATCGATGATAGACCATAATATCGGGTTATACTTGTTATCTCAATCGGGCTGTAGTTTGAGGCCCGTCACTGATGGTACACATTGGTGACAGGTTTCTATAGGAGCCCGACAAAGATAACATTTGTTATTTTTGTTAGGCTTTTTATTGTGTCCGTCACCGATAATTGTCAGCCGTGACGGGCTTGAGTTTTATACACATTTAAAATATCTGTGTGTATATCTTTATTGGTATCTTTTTAGACCCGTTTAAGATGACTTAGTTATGACGATCCGTAAATCTCGGACATGTGATGGCATGTCATAGAGGAGAGGATATTGTCTTATCCAAAATTGTTAAAATCATAAACTTCCACCTATATAAAATCGTAAAATCAGAAAATTTGTGGTCATATAATTGAATCGAGATTTTAACATGTTTGTCTCGTCCCCGTTTATAAATACCCGTCTCTTTGTGCGCTCAAAGCAACACACACGCACAACGCCCAAAGTGATGCGCTCCTACTGGCGCGCGCACAGCACAGAGACGGACGTACACTGCACCTCTCTCACCGCACGTAGTCGCCATGGTCGCTGTCACCGTGACGAGGAAGTCCCGGTCCTTCGTCAGGCCGTCTCCTCCGGCTCCGCCGGCCGAGATCACGACGACGCTCGAGCTGTCGGCCATCGACCGCGTGCCCGGGCTGCGCCACAACGTGCGGTCCCTGCACGTGTTCCGGCGGCACAACAACGCCGGGCACGACGATGACAGCAGGAGGCCGGCCGCCGTGATCCGCGCGGCGCTCGCCCGGGCGCTGGCGGACTACCCGGCGTTCGCCGGCCGCTTCGTCGGCTCCCTGCTGGCCGGCGACGCCTGCGTCGCGTGCACCGGCGAGGGCGCGTGGTTCGTGGAGGCCGCCGCGGTCTGCAGTCTCGACGACGTGAAAGGCCTGGAGTACCCGCTCATGATCTCCGAGGAGGAGCTGCTGCCTGCCCCCGAGGATGGCGTCGACCCTACCAGTATTCCAGTCATGATGCAGGTATACACATGTCGTTCGCTTCTTAATTAACTTGAAAACGTTGCCTTTCAAAATAGTTTCAAATATATATTGCTTGAAAAAGAAAAAAAGTTTAAGCTAGTAGCTAATGATGAGAAATACTAGGTTTATATATGTATTCTCTACCACTATACTTTCGCCAAAGTTTTATCTAATATTATATTGAATATGGATTTAATAACACATATACTACTTCTGTACTATTCCTTTCCCTGTTAGTTTTTTTCACGGTAGTGTTTTGTGAGTCTTCTTTACATAATTACATCATTAGTTTTCCAACTATAGTAGTAATTAAAGATTTATCGAAAATATAAATGAACGTATGAAATACACAAATTTAATCTAGTGATGTATTCTTATTATGACAAATAAACATGAGTTATTTTCCAACAATTCAGTAGTCACACTTCACAGCTAAAACCACAAATAGCGATATCGTATAGCAAAATTTGGGTGAAACAAAGACATTCTTAACAATTGACAAAATATACTTGGTATGGATCCTTCACTACTACAGAACGGCCTAAAAGTGCCGGTTGCAAAGCTGACATAAGTGTCGGTTTTGCAGCCGGCACCAATTGATCGGCACCTATGACAATAGGTTATTGGTGCCGGTTGTATAACCGGCACCTTTGTGCATACTAAATTCAAAAAAAAGTAAAAATTGGCTCTCGGCTCACCGAATCGAGCCGATGCTTTCGGCTATCAATATTCCCTGCCACCCCTAACCCCATCCCATTTCACGATCAACAAATCAATAAGAACAATCATTCACGAGATCTGTACAACAACTGCACATGCAAGCACAAGCAAAAACTGCAGTGCACAGATTCACAAACAACACACACAAAATTCACAAAACACACAACTGCCGCACCGGATCCAGCCGCCTCCCGCGCGTCGCCGCGGCCTCCGGCTGCCTCCCGCGCGCCGCCCCGCCTCCGACCGCCTCCCGCGCATCGCCGCGGCCTCCGGCCGCCTCCCGCACGCCACCCCGGCCTCCGACCGCTGCGTGTCGCTGCGGCCTCCGGCCGCCTCCCGCGCACCGCCCCGCCGCCCAGCCTCCCGCGAACGAGAGAAAGAAAGAGTGGATGAGAGAATGGGTGAGAAAGAAAGAGATAAGGATGAGAATGAGTGGATGAGAAGAGATAGATAAGGATGACAGTGCGCGGCTCGGGTCGGACGACGTGGCTCGGCTAGGTGGTTTAGGTGCCGGTTTTTAAAAAAACGGCACCTTTAATATATTATATGTGCCGGTTTTTTAAAAAAACCGGCACCTACACTATAGGTGTCGGTTTTTTAGAAAAACCCGACACCTATAATATATTATAGGTGTCGGTTCTAAAGAAAAACCGACAACTATAGTATAAGTGACGATTTTTATTTAGAGCCGCTACCTATTATTTTAATAGGTGTCGGTTTTTGTTGAACCGACACCTATTAAGTCGACACCTATATATGTTTTTTGTAGTAGTGCTTACAAGTATGAAATAGAATTTTATGATCTTAATAAGCATAACAACCAATCAAGGTATATCCAGAACAATCTTCAAAAAAAGGTAGATCCAGAACAGTTGAACCTACTAATGCATTTGATGCTGCGCAACACAGAACAGTAAGCGATACTGCATTAATTAAACTTAATTTTAATGCATGATCTTTGCGGCCCTTTGGTAGTTACGTTCTTAACCTGAAATTATAACGAAGTCTTATTTCTCAGGAGAGTCTAATATACTCAATACTACAAAAATATGCATCGGTATCAGCATAATAAATGTCGGTTCAACACCTATTAGACGTTTTTCGCCTCTATGATAGGTTATAAGTGTCGGTTTAGGAGAAGAAAGGAGTAGGTGCCGTTTTTTAATGAACTGACACCTATTTAGGCAAATAGGTGACACCTATTTAGGCAAATAGGTGCCAGGTATAGACTAAAAACCAACAGTAATAATATAGATGCCGGTTTTTTAAAAAAACCAAAACCTTTAAAATATTATTGGTGTCGGTTTCTTAAAAACCGACACCCTAAATCCGAGCCGAGCCGAGGAGCCCGAGACCCCTTTTCTATTAGCATGTGGTCGGCCGTCTCTCTCTCTCGCCTCCACAGCTTCTCCTCCCCCCTTCTTCCCTCTCCGTGGTGGATCCGGCGTCGGTGTCGAGCACCATGGCAGCGAGCATCGACATCAGTGGCGTCAACGGCATGTAGGGCAGCATCGACGGCAGCTCCCGCGGTGGATCCAGCGTCACAGCGGGTGGGGCGACGGCGGCGGCTCCCGCGTCAGATCCGACGGGCGGCGGGTGGGAGGCGGGGCAGCATCGGTGGCTCCTATGGTGGATCCGGCATTGACGGTGGGCCAGCATTGGATCCAGTGTCGACGACTGCCATCCCATGCCGAGCTGCTACATCTTCGGCCTCGCCTTCCCCTCGCCGCCCGAAGCCCTCCGCATCCTCCGCCGCCGCCCAAGAAGCTTCTCGCCACCACCTCCTACCTCGACATGCTCAACGACTCCGCCCGGAACCGTGCATTCCACCGCGCCATCGATGCCGCCGTCACCGACCCTTCCTCGTGCGTCCTCAACATTGGGTCTACTAACCGAATTTGAATTACCTTATGCACCTTTGAACTCTCAAATAGCTGCTCGATTTTGGTTTATGCGGAGATGGATGTTTGACCTAAGTTAGATACCTGAATTATTTCTTTAAGCCAATCTCATTAAGTTTGGGGGAAAACTGTATCTATTGGCGGTTCCAAACCGACACCTTTTCTGTAGTAGTGACTTCACCTGAACTTACACAGCAAGTAGACCAATTATGAGCTGATAAATCACTTGCAATAGTAATCATTTCTATGGTGCCGATCGATCTATTTTTAGATTTTTTATCTAAATTCTTGACCGAACTATTTGGATGAGATCGTGTAAAATTTGTTCATACGGAGATGTTTTGGTCAATGTAGCATTCTAGCATGCATAGCACTCATCGTACATGTTTAATTTGTGCAGATATTTCAACCTTGAAAAGGATATACGCTGTTTGCCTGTTAGTTCTTTTGTCCTTTTTCGAATATCACAGGTTATCTGAAAAGGACTTAGGCGAGATTATTGTGTATCACATCATTTTGATTTTTGGAATTTGCATGCATGGGATTTAGATAAAGGAAGAATACTACCGCAGTCAAGAATAGGATGTACACTTTGTTTTTTGTGTGAAGAACTGTGAAGATAGAACAAAACCATCGTTGAGCTCGGTAGGTAAACTCAATAGGAATCTTCGTGGTTGTAAGCGTGACTCACGATGTACTTCTTCCGTACTATAAATTTTTTTATAATTTTTCATGCCATATTGTTTAAATATTTAATATTTAATATAAAAATGTTAAAGTATGAGTAAAGATTGTAGTTTTTTATGATAAAATAAATCACAATAAAATGATATTTATAAAGTTTTTAAATAAAATAATGGTTAAACTGTCATACCAAATGTGTCGTATATAAGACGGAGGAAGTATATTTTTATTTAGATTCAGCGCATGATCGAAGTCATTGCTATTGTCTAATTAATCGTGTGGAAGCCTCTGGTAAGCATTGGTGTGTGCGTGCCATGGTTTTCTTTGGCGTGCAGTGCCACTTGCATGTCTGAGAGGAAAAAACTGGTGAGAGTGACCTAGACGTTTGACATAGCTACATATTTTATCCTCCCTAGGAGGCTATCACGGTGAAAAGGACCACGAATAAGCTACTTAAATATTTTCCGCCTTAATTTTGCAGAATACTAGTTTTTTCAACCAGGTCACATCAGTAAACTAGCAACGGATACTAACATGCCCACATAGTTTTCATAGGCCACGTCACTGCTTAAAAAGCCAATATGTATCATCCCAAGAGAGGTACCGGTCAAAATACCTATTAACATAATAGGTATCGATTTAAAGAAAAACCGATACCTATATTAGTAACGGATGTTTAAAAAAACCGACACCTATAATATTTTATAGGTATCGGTTCAAAATAAAACTAGCACCTATACTATTAGTGTCGGTTTTTTAAAAAACCGACACCTACAATATATTATAGGTGCCAGTTTTTTAATAAAACCGACACCAAAAACCCGACCAGCCAATTTAAATCTCCTCCACCACTCCAGCCTTATCTTCTCTCAGCCTTATCTCTTCTCCACCACCACTCCTCTCTCTTCTCTCACTTCTCCACCACTCCTCTGGTCGGATCACTATTTCTCCTCTAGCGGGAGCGGTGGGACGGGCGGCCGCGGGAGCGGCGGATATGTGAAGGACGGCTGCGGGATGGGTCCCCGCCGCCGCCGCCTCCCCCATCGGCGCTGCCCGCGCCGCCCATGCCGACGAGCGTGCTACACGGCCAGCCGCACCGTGGGGAGGAGACGCCTGAGATCCGGCTCCTCGGGGTCGACGGCGACGAGTCCGACTTCGACCGATGGCGACCGAGCTCGAGGTTTTTATTTTGTGATGTTTGATTTTTTTGTGATTTATCTGTGGAGGATTTCTGTGGATGATTGATATGAGTGTATGAATCGTGGATGATGTGTGGATATATATGTGGATGTGTGGATGATTGATTTGTGGAGGATTTTATGTGTGTTTTTTGTTTGTGATTGATCTGTGAAGGTTGTGGATGGATATATGATTTGTGTTGTTGATTGGATCTGTGCATGGTAGAGCTCGGCTCAAACCGACGAACCGGATTTTTTTTTCCTTGGAATCTAATAGGTGCTGGTTCTTAAACCGACATATATTTATTTTTTAATAGGTACCGACCAATAAATACTGGTTACACCTAAAGGGGTTTCTCAACCGGCACCTAAGGGGTTTTCTGTACCAGTACATAAGCCATATTCTAATTGGATCCACTACAAGACAATTGAGCTATCACCATCACATTATTACAACGAGAAATTATTCATGAAAATATATTGCACTATTGCAATGATAATTTTTCTGTGATTGCAACAATTTATAATCGTTGTTTTATTCAATATTTTGTTGCAGTAATAAGTGAGCTCTCGCCAAAAATCATTAATGTTGCAAAAAATATGTTCTATCATCACAATTTTAATTTTTGTGACAATTTGCATAGTAAACGATCATGGTAAGTTACTTTTCACTATTTTCTATTACCACGATGGACAAATTCATTGTAATAAAAAATTTATCATCTCATAATTTAACTTATTTTTTTGACTGTTGGGATAAATTTTATATCAAAATTATAGCTCTCGACGAGATCTACAATTGCATAGGTGATAACTTTTTCATCTTAAAACTTTTAGATACTCAAATGCATAATTCAAATCTCAGTTAGGTAGACTTAAATGGAAAGATATGCATTTTCTAACAGAACTGATGTGTAGGTTATTTGGTAAAGGAGAGCACGCGTGAGGGAGAGATCTTTGGTTTGAATCTTAGCCATGACAAGGTATAAAAAGAAATAGTGATGATAGTTTTGTCGACAGGCTATACCTATCTACGGTAATTGTAGAGTATGAGGATCGTTGATTCCATGGTACATGTGAGATTAAGGTAAAAGAGACGGAAGACAAATTAACAGGTAATAGTCATACTACTGTTGGCGAAGCTGATATTGCCTTTATATATATAACTATCACACGAGTACAATATTTTCTAGCATAGTATTCTTCCTCGAATATAGACTCGATGAGATTAGAGATGTCTCTAGTTTCCTCATGTCGATCTATGTGGCTTCTACATTGGGTTTCTCTAGATTTGTTTTGGCTTATCTTTGACTCTGTTAGCCTCCTCCCTCTCCTCCTAGGGTGTCCTTTACCTTGTCCAAATAGAACTAGAGAACCGAGTATGGATATGATCCGAGTAGTCCTTGTCGTGTCTAAGTAGGACTTTGCTTCTCTTTCCTTATCTGAAATACCTTCTCTATCTGAGGCATGATTCCATATAAAATTTGATATATGGTGGGTCTCATCGAGCCTAACACAACAATATTAGGTATGCCTTTTCAACACTGATGAGTTTAATATTTAAACTTTTAATTTAGTACATAGAACTAATACCGCACATGAAGTGATGGCAATAATTATTTATTACAACGATATGAAGTGTTGCAATATGATTTTTGCCATATCCATTTCATGGCAATATCAAAATTTGCTACCATTAAATAAAAATTACTGTAATAACCTATTACCACTATATTTAGTACCATGGCTAGCAATTGTTTTAAAATGTTGGCAACATGTATGTATTGTCATGATTTTAGCATTGATGCCATGATTTTTTTCGTGGCGACAAATCATTCTTAGTGGTCAGGATGTCATACACCTCCCTAAAAGGACCTGATGTCTCTGTTAGTCCAATTTACCGGCATAGCCACACATGCATATAGGCAAATGTCTAGAAACAAACCTCCTCAGGACATACAATGCCAACGTTATATGTCATGCCATGTGCCTCACACAGAGCCACATGCACTATGTACCATATGCCCGCACACTACATCATATGCTATGCCATATGTCTCACACAGAATTGACATGTGTCATGCGTCATATGCCCGTACATTCACTTATACGTACAACCACGAGGTCCTCCCACATTCAGTGCCGGCACCATATGCCATGCCATATGCCTGACATGGAGCCCACATACGCTATGTGCCATATGTCCACACACCACGTCATATGCTTTGTCATATGTCACACAGAGCCCGTACTTTTGTGCAACCTTGTTCATCTTATCATACATTGGTTTATTTTGGGACAGTGCCCGTGCTTTTCTGCACCATATAATACGTCATATTGGTTTATTTTGGGACAGAGCCCATACTTTTCTGTAACCTTGTTTGTCCTAATATTTAATTTATTTAATACTATATAAAAATTATTTGCAAATCTTACCTTATTATTGCATACCTCACATGACCGATGTCTGAAGCTGAAAGTTAATTAATTTTAATAATGTACCAGGTGACTGAATTCACTTGTGGAGGATTTATCTTGGGCCTTGTGGCAGTCCACACCCTTGCAGATGGGCTTGGAGCAGCACAATTCATCACTGCAATAGCTGAATTTGCCCGCGGCAAGGACAAGCCCAGGGTGGCTCCCGTGTGGGATCGTGCGCTGATACCCAACCCACCTAAGCTTCCTCCTGGGCCACCAGCATCGTTCCACTCCTTTGGTTTCCAGCATTTCTCCACAGATGTCACCTCTGACCGTATAGGTCATGTGAAGGCTGAGTACTTTCAGGCATTCGGCCAGTATTGTTCCACCTTTGATGTTGTCACTGCTAAGGTTTGGCAGGCCAGGACCCGGGCCATCGGGTACAACCCGGAGACCGAGGTTCATGTGTGTTTCTTCGCAAACACGCGTCATCTGCTCATGCAGATTATCCGGAAGGATGGGGGATATTATGGCAACTGCTTCTTTCCAGTGACTGTGACAGCACTAGTTAAGGATGTTGCCACTAAAGAGTTGCTCGATGTGATCAAGATGATTCGGGATGGAAAGGCGAGGCTCCCCATGGAGTTTTCAAAGTGGGCTTCTGGGGATGTGAAAGTTGATCCGTACACATTGACATTCGAGCACAATGTGCTTTTTGTGTCTGATTGGACGAGGTTAGGATTTTTCGAGGTAGACTATGGATGGGGTACACCTAATCATATCATACCATTTACTTACGCGGATTATATGGCAGTCGTGGTGTTTGGTGCTCCACCAACACCAAAGAAAGGGACTCGGATTATGACACAGTGTGTGGAGGGAAAATATATCAAAAAGTTTCAAGACGAGATGAAGATCTTCGTTTAATATAATATTTATTACGTGTCTGTAGTAGATTGGAATAAATTTATGATTTGTTATTAGTATTTGCAGGGTCCAATGAATATCATGCTTGTCGTATTGTGTTAAGTACATGATATGTGTTAATTATATATATGTGTTAATTATGTTATAAGAAGTTTAGCTTGTGAAGTGCACTATTATTTATTTGACATTATGTGCTAAAGCAATCCGTGGAAAACATACGTCCTTATATTTTTGATAAAGATTATGTCATGCCCGTTGGTGCTAGGCACCAAATTGATCGTACTTTGTTGAAATGCTTTCGCATCCATTCATGATGACTGGTATTGGTATTTTTGCATATAAAAGAAAATAGTCAATTCAACATGAAATCATCAAGTTTGTGGCAGTATCCACTACTGGAGAAATGTTATTTGACCAATCTACCAAACTCCACAATAGTCCCGGTTAAAAGTGCAATAGCTCTTTATGATCTTTAGTCCCGATTATCATTTTTAGTCCTGGTTTATTTTCTTGTCAGAATCTGTCAGATCGCCGAAGATCCTTAGTCCCGGTTGGTGATCTTAACTTTAGTCTCAGTTGATATTCAACCGATACTAAAGATCTAAAAATATCAGTTGATATTCAACCGGTACTAAAGATCTAAAAATATTTAGTTCCCGATAATACCAATCGAGACTAAAGTGAAAGTTCTTTTTATACTTCTTTTTCCTCCTTGAGCTTGAGCCATTGCTACAAAAGATTATGAGGAGGAAGGAAGATGTTGCTATAATTTTTGGTGAAATTATTTTTGTGAAAATATACAAATCGGAGGGATCTAAAAGGTTAGCAACTCTATCCTTATGCTTAGCATATTACATTTGTAGGCATATTTTTATATATTTTTCTCTAAAAAGGTTTATGAAAAATGATGAGAGAGAAAATTTGTTTAGAGAAAATTATATTACTTTTAAAATTAGAAACTTGTGGATAAAAATATTATAAAAGAGATGACAAAGAAAAAAATAAAGAAAATTAAGATAAAAGATTAAAAAACTAAGTTAATTTAAAAGTTGTTAAAATTGTTAGAGATAAGTACAATACATTAAAAATATGTTTAGACCTTTAAAAAACTTTAAAAAATAATTCTAAATTTTATTAAGTATTTATTATATAATTATTGTATGATTATTTATATATAATTATTTTATTATAAGTTAATTAGTTTGACTTTCGTGGATTTTTTAACGGTTTTTGTGTATTTCACGTATATGGATTGGCAAGAGATGTACACTGCGGACCGACGGTCGACATAGTTTATCAAGGCGTGCATCATTTTTTGAGTATGACCAATGCTAACAAGTATAAGTGCTTTATATGTTGTCTATGTAAAAAGTGCAAAACCAAAAGGAGTATTGGACATCAAGAACTATTCGTACCCACTTGTTTGAGTCGGGATTCATGTCTAACTATAATTATTGGACATCGTACGAAGAGATAGAGGTGAAAAAGGAGATCCAGAAATTAGAGCGTATGTTAGCGGACAACAAAAAGTCCTTGTACCCAAGTTGCGAACAGGGGCAAAAAAGTTGGGTACCATGCTGGAATTCTTGCAATGGAAGGCTAAAAATAGTGTGAGTGACAATGCATTTGATGAGTTATTAAAACTCGTAAAGAACATTCCTCCGGAGGGAAACAAATTGCCCAAATCAACGTACGAAGCTAAGAAGGTAGTTTGCCCTCTGGGACTACAAGTACAAAAGATACACGCATGTCCAAACAATTGTATCCTCTATCGTGGTGAGGAGTATGAGAACCTAGAGACATGTTCGGTTTGTAAAGCACTATGATACAAGATTAGACGAGATGATCCAAGCGAAGTTGACGAACAACCTATGAAGAAGAGAGTTTTTGCTAAAGTGATGTGGTATTTTCCAATAATACCATGGCTCAGGTGTTTGTTTAGGAACAAAGAGCATGCTAAAAAGATACGATGGCATGCAGAAGAACGTCAACAAGACGGGATGCTGAGACACCCCGTCGATGGGTCGCAGTGGTGAAACATCGACATAACATTTAAAGACTTGGAGAGGATGCACAAAACGTAAGGTTCGGTTTAGTACGGATGGCATGAATGCATTTGGACAGATGAGCGGCGGCCATAGCACTTGGCCTGTTACGATGTGTATCTACAACCTCCACCTTGGCTATGCATGAAGCGGAAGTACATCATGATGCTGATTATTATTCAAGATCCAACCTGGTAACGACATTGATGTGTACCTAAGACCATTTGTTAAAGATCTGAAACTACTGTGGAAGAAAGAAGGTGTCCCCATGTGGGATGGAGACTAACAGGATCAATTTAACATACGAGCGTTGCTGTTCGTAACCATCAATGATTGGCCTGTACTTAGCAACCTATCCGGACAGTCTAACAAGGGGTACAAGGCTTGCACCCACTGCATAGATGAAACTGAAACTATGTATCTAAAACATTGTAAGAAGGTTGTGTACATGGACCATCGTCGATTTCTTGTTGCAAACCACCCTGTCCGAAAAAAGGCAAACATTTTGAAGAGAAGGTAGACCACCGTACTAAGCCAAACATTGTAATAGAAAAGCCGTATTTGCTATGGTGAAAGATAAAGGGGCTTGACAGCCAACCTATAGCAAGTGAAGATGGTCATGCAACGATGTGAAAGAAGAAGTCTATTTTTTGGGAGTTACTCTATTGGGAAGTCTTGGACGTCCACCACGTAATCGATGTGATGCACCTCACTAAGAACCTTTGCTTCAACCTGTTGGGCTTCCTAGGTGTATATGGAAAGTCAAAAGATACACTTCAAGCACGTAATGATCTCAAGCATATGGAACAACACGACGGCCTTCATCCAGAACCAAAGTAGAAAGGAAGTCATTACTTGAGTCCAGCCAGCTACATTCTGAGCAAGGCAGAGAAGGAAAGCATGTGTGAATGCTTGGAGAGCTTCAAAATGATGTGGTGCAATGTCTTGTCAGTTTTGAGATGATCTTTCCACCTTACTTCTTCAATATAATGACACATCTTCTATGTCACCTTGTCAAAGATATCCGTATTCTCGGTCATGTATACCTACACAACATGTTCCATTTCGAGAGGTACATGAGCGTTCTAAAGAAGTACGTTCGTAATCGTTCTCGTTCGGATGTAAGCATTGCCAAGGGGTATGGAACAAAGGAGGTCATTGAGTTCTGCGTAGAATTTATTGAAAACCTTCGTCCAATCGGGGTGCCTGAAACAAGCCATGAAGGGAGACTACGGGAAAGGGGACTCTTGAAAGGAAAGCAATAATGACTAGACAATAATTTATTTTGTAAAGCACATTTCACGGTTTCACAACAATTTTCATTGGTGGTTGCTTACATCGAGGAGCACTTGGCGATTGTTCACTCCAAAAACATCGGTAAGTCCGATGCATGGATTACACGCCATCACATTGATACTTTACCCATTTGGCTTCAACAATATCTCATGGGTTACAAGACAATTGACCAAGTACTTACCTTCTTGGCGAGGGTACCATATTGCTTGATAATGACATTTCAAGGATATGAAATCAATGGGTATACATTTTACACAAGAGCCTAAGACAGAAAGAGCTCAAACCAGAATAGTGTTGTTCATATCGATCCATGACATACGATTGTACAACTAGCACGTATTATGGTGGCATTGACGACATATGGAAACTTGACTATGGACCTCTAAAGTTCCCTCTGTTTCGGTGCCAATAGGTTCGGCAGACTGATGGAGGTATAACGATTACTGACAGTGGGATGATAACAGTTTACCATAACAAGGTTGGATACTCAGATGACTATTCATCCTAGCCAATGATGTAACACATGTTTTCTACATGAAGGACATGTGTAGCAAAGCAAAAAAGGGAAAGGGCCTGATGAGCCAAAGCGCCATGTGGTTCTCCCAGGCAAAAGAAAAATTGTCGGAGTCTATTGACGGTAAAATTGTCACGCACTGGCCTGAGAGATTTGCTTTACTCTAGTGCAGGTCCAAATCTTATTTTATCGGTTCGTAGGACGTGCCAGTTGGTTTGATCCTGCAACCAACAAGAAACAAAGAAAGAAAACAGTGTTAGTCCGAAAACAATAGCCGATCGGCTTGTGGCCGATGATGTATCGTCTTATATTGAGCTGATGCAATATGCACTGAATCGGCCAAGGGAAATCAAATCTAATCGATTGGCTGTAGATATCCATAATATATAATCTATGTCTAAAAAATGTTTAAACCAAGTGATTGGGATAGATCGATAGCGTACCGAGACAGTATAAATCACTTATGTCTAAAAGTACCTTAAAGCGAAGATATACATATTTATATCATAGCCGATGTCATAAATCTAATATGTATTGGCTAGTACTCCGATACCACTTTATACTAAGATATCACTATAGATTAAATGCATTAAACATGAATCGATCAAGTGTTATGATAACCTAACAGACGATAACAAGCTTAATATATTTCGTCATAGTGAGATCTTAATATAAAGGGCAGATTTAGCATATCAAGTAAACATATAATAAACAAGATAGCCAAGACAGGTAAGATCGGCTGAAACTCCGATTCTATCTCTAATAGCAATCATAAGATATGATAGATATTATGATTCTAAATATTACTTAGTAGGCCAGACTCAACCGATGCAGCACTAAGCACAAGAAGAAACATAAGATCTAAACAAATCTATGAAAACCTTTCGAGATGGTGGATATACTATATAATCCAAGTCGACGTTGATATCTAATCCTATCGGCTGTTATCTGATAATAGAGGCTAGCCTATTAGAGTTAGATCGTAATCTCGATCTAGATTATATAGCATATATGATAAGTCGAAGTATCAAAAGCAAAATGACTGTGTCATGCTCGGAAGCAGAGGCACCAAGGAAAAGGTATTGGTACCTACCTCATATGTTTGATAGATGTGCCCTTTCCGATAGATGTTTGATAAACTCCCTTTGACATGCTTTGGAAGGACCATCGGAACCGGTTAAAAAAATAGGACGCGGATGCCTCAAAGGTTTTAGTATAGCCAAGCAGCGAATGAAGGCTAACAAACAAAAACTACCAATACAATTTTGTGCAAAAACTGGAGGTCCCGTCGGACCAAACGAACGCCATTTTGTGGATGAGGTGGTACTGTTTATGCGGAAAAGAGCGCCAATTATTGGAGTGAGGGTTTGGAAAGATATTGAGCAAAATGTCAAAGATGCTATTGCTAACGACATTCTGGTATGGTGAATTTTTTCCAATGCATGTTCATAATATACGACGTTAACCTTATCATTGTTTTATGTGCGAAAGAACAGAGTAGGTGGGACTTTCAGGACATTGAGAATCCCATGGAAAAGATAAAAGTTGTAGCAAACGAACGGTACAAAGGCGTACGATACAGGGCGTACGATACCTATGAGGAGAGAATGAAATATAAGCCTGAAGATCTAGACATTGTTGAGTGGCACTACATGTTGCTATATTTTGGAACTGCAGCTTTCAAGGTACCATATGCACGGATTTCTTATAGAATGAAACATCCTTCTTGTAATATGACATTCATGCCCTTCTACAATGTTTTTCAGAGACGCAACACCAAGAATTCTGAAAATTGTAAGAAACAGAAGACCAAGCATTTGATGGGATCAAAACCATTCTCACAGTGTAGCTACGAGCTGGTAATTGATAACTAAACTTATCCAACAACCATTTGTTCTTGAAATTTAAATTGTTAACATTGTCTGTTGTGACAGAGAGACCTAGAAAATGGTGAAGAGCCAACTGATTTGAAACTATGGAGGCATATTCACATGAAGGGTGAAGAATGGTCAGACCCTGCATTTAGGGAAGTTTATGTGAGTGAAATGAAACATTATCTTGGTTTATAAGGCGCCACAGTAACGTTACCTTGTACTCTTTTTTTCCATCAGGAGCATGCATGTTTCAAAATCGCTGAGGCAGAAACACTTTAAGATGAACATGTCTTCCCTAAAGAAGATGAAGACCGAGTGTTCCAAAAATGTTACAATGATACCATCAAAAATATGTCATACAAAGTCCATGGCCATGGTTACTTAGCAAAATACCCATCCTGCACCCAACTGCTGAGCGAGAGACTAGATGAACAAGCCAATGCCTCCTCTGCAGCCAAACAAAGAAATAGTGAGCTACAAGGTGAGGTTGAGAAGTTAAAGGCACAACTTGAAGAACAAGCTGTTGAGTGGGAAAGGGACAAGGAAGAAACTAGGAGACAAATGTAAGAAGACAGAAATGCAATGGAGGAACTGAAGAGAGAGTTTCTATCTTTGGTTGCAGAACAGAGAGAAGGAAGAATGGAACAAGTAATATATTTTAATAAATATGTAACCATGATTATTTTGTATATCAATATGCACTGATGTTGTATGTGACAACTGATTCACAGACTACCCCAGCAGCCACAAAAAACATAGAAATTGCCCAAGCTGAAACTCAACCAACCGTGAATGAGACTATTGATGTAAGTACAGTATTAATGATTCATGTTCTGATTTATTGTGAGTACCCCTGATCTGATCTGTTGTATGTGAGTACCCCTGTTCTGTTCTCCCATCAAGTTTTGTTGTAGTGTAATTATAACCAATAACGTGAAAGCTTAGCACCCCTATTCTGTTGTATAATTTTCAAGCTGTATCACAAAATATGTGGCCATGATTATTTTGTATATCAATATGCACTGATGTTATATGTGCCTGCCGATTCACAGATTACCACCCCAGCAGCCACAAAAAACATAGGATTTGCCCAAGCTGAAACTCAACCAACTGTGAATGAGGCTATTCATGTGAGTACCCCTATTAATGATTTCTGTTCCGATTAAAGTTGCTACCTTGAACTATTGAAGTTACTCCTGTATGAAGTTGCTACTAGTATAAAGTTGCTATTAGTATCACTACTATATGAAGTTGCTCCTATTTTCTCCAAGTGCTACTAGTGTTAAATTTTTTTATGATATAACTAGTGATAGCCTGTTCTGATGCAATAAATGTGGTGAATGCTTTAAGAAGCCCATGTATTCACAGGTTCTCTGTAGCCCTGCTAATTTTGGAAACCAGATCTATAGCTTCTTATCATTTTGTTGTTTGCTCTATTGAGCAGTGCCCAAGGGCTTGTAACTCTATAGCTCACAATCTTTCAGCTATGGGGCCAAATTATTGGACTGGCGAGCTGCCTGAACATATTTCTGTAGTGGTGTCCAGGGAGTTACCTTGACCTAGTGTTTCATGCAATTTTATTTCTAGCTCAAAAACATTTCAGAGATGGTTTTCCTAATCTTTTCCACACCCTGTTCTGTTGTGTGTGAGTACCCCTGAGTTTAATTTAGTTGCTTATGTCTATATACACAGAACACGTCTTCTGCCACTGAAGTTGTCACAGGCCAACACCTGTTCAATCTATGCATGACAAGACACTATCAAAGGAGGTAACAAATGTTCATTCTGTGCACGACAAACCTATTACTTGTATAGTGATACAAATCAAGTTTATTCTTGTTGTGTTGTTTATAGGATGGTCCACAAAGTGTCTTGACCACTCGAAGCGATCTCGTTGTGAACAAGAATCGAGCTGCGATGTTAGCAAAATTTTGTTTCAAAAGAATGTTGCTAATTCGCACCAAGTTTTATTTCTACACATCAACTCATGCAAAATGCTTGTCAAAACTCGTTCACGAAAAAAGAAAGACATGGTAAGCTATACTATTTGCAAATTAAACATGTGGCAGTCATAAATATTGTCATATTACAATTGATTTAGTTATGGTAACCAGCGGGAAATTAATGATTTTCATGCAATTTTTTACAACAGACTGACAAGATTTGAGCTGAGCGCTGAGATTTGGCCAACTTGCACTCCTCACTGCTGCCAACGTACCCAGCAAAGACAAACCCAATTGCAGAGTTATTTTTGGAGTGTTCCATACTATTTGAGTTCCATATTTTAGTACCTTGTCTCGGATTCTATATATTAGTACATTGTAATAAACTTTTGGATCATCATTAGTATCACAATGCAATAACTATTTGAGTTATGGTGAAATCTACTGTGTGTTGAATGTTTTAAAATTTGCATTGCCATCGGTATTAAATTTGTAATAAAAAAATGTTTTTAGGCCAATCATAAAGCCGTTGCAACTCCTATGATTATTTGCGTGGCAAAAAGCTACTATTGCAACATTGATCATACCGTGGCAATAGATAGAGGGAGACTACTGCAACAGGACATGTTGCGTTGCAACACCTCATCAGCCCACATCATATCTATGTTGCAGTTTTTAACTATGGCAACAGGAGCATAACGTGGCAAAAGGGCACCCGAGCCTAATGCATCACTAAAGTTTACGTTGCAATAGATAGAGAATACTATTGCAACGGGACACTTTGTGTGGCAGTATCGCATCTCGCCACATCGTACTTTTGTTGCAGTATGCAATATTGCAACGATGTTTTTTGTGGCGATTGATCCATTTGCAACATCCACATCGTGGCAATAGAACCTTTTGCAATGCTAAAATCTGATGCGCTTACCATGTGTCACAACGCGAAACGATGTTGCAAAATCCATACTTATTGCAACTAAATTAAAAGAGTTGTCAGAACTTATTACAACGGACTTTATTACCACACCATGCAAAGCTAGTCACTTCGTTACGATATATTGTTATCGCAACTAAATTAGGCTTATTGCAACACTTTTTGACCGTTGGCACAGGGTGAAAACTACGTAGTGCACGTCGTGCGCCTGACAGGTACACAGGTGCGGAACAACATGATATATTATTGTTGGACAACGATGAGCCTAAGACCTATGAGGAAGCGATGGTGGGACCCGATTCCAACAAGTGGCTTGGAGCTATGAAATCCGAAATAGAATCCATGTATGATTATAAAGTTTGGAACTTGGTTGATCCACCCGATGGTGTCAAAACCATTGAGTGCAAATGGGTTTTTAAGAAAACGGATGACATGGATGGAAATGTTCACATCTATAAGGCGAGGTTGATGGCGAAAGGTTTTAAACAGATTCAAGGTGTTGATTATGATGAAACCTTCTCGCCCGTCGCAATGCTTAAGTCTATTCGGATTATTCTAGCGATTGCTGCATATTTCCATTACGAGATATGGCAGATGGATGTCAAAATGGCTTTCCTAAATGGAAACCTAAGCGAGGATGTATACATGATACAACCTGAGGGTTTTGTCGATCCACAATCGCCTGGAAAGATATGCAAGCTACAGAAATCCATTTATGGATTGAAGCAAGCATCTCAGAGTTGGAATATTCGTTTTGATGAAGTAATCAAAGGGTTTGGTTTCATCAAAAACGAAGAGGAGGCCTGTGTTTACAAAAGGGTCAGTGGGAGAGCAATTGTATTTCTAATCTTATATGTGGATGACATATTGCTGATTGGAAATGATATCCCTATGCTTGAATCCGTCAAGTCTTCATTGAAAAATAGTTTTTCCATGAAAGACTTAGGGGAGGCAGCATACATATTGGGCATTCGGATCTATAGAGATAGATCCAAGAGGCTAATTGTATTAAGCCAAAGTACATACATTGACAAGGTGTTGAAAAGGTTCAACATGCATGATTCCAAGAAAGGTTTCTTGCCCATGTCACATGGCATTAATCTTAGCAAGAATCAGTGTCCTCAGACACATGATGAGCGGAATAAGATGGGTATGGTTCCATATGCTTTGACAATTGGATCCATCATGTATGCCATGCTTTGTACATGTCCAGATGTCTCGTACGCTTTGAGTGCTACGAGCAGATACCAGTCAGATCCATGTGAAGGTCACTGGACTGCTGTAAATAATATCCTTAAGTACTTGAGAAGAACTAATGATATGTTCCTAGTCTATGGAGGAAAAGAAGAGCTCGTTTTTAGTGGTTACACCGATGCTAGCTTCCAAACGGACAAGGATGATTATAGATCACAATCTGGGTTCGTGTTCTGCCTGAACGGAGGCGCAGTCAGCTGGAAGAGTTCCAAGCAGGATACTGTTGCTGATTCTACAACGGAGGCCAAGTGCATTGCTGCTTCGAAACCTGCAAAGGAGGCTGTTTGGATCAAGAAATTTGTTTCTGAGCTTGGTCTGATGACTAGTGCGACTGGTACAATGTCTCTCTATTGTGATAATAGAGGAGCCGTTGTGCAAGCCAAGGAGCCGAGATCACATCAGAAGTTCATACACATACTTTGGCGATATCATCTCATCCGCGAGATAGTGGACGGAGGTGATGTCAAGATATGCAAAGGGCACACGGATCTCAACATTGCCGATCTGTTGACAAAACCTCTCCCTCAGCCGAAACATGAGGCACACAGAAGAGCAATGGGTATTAGATACTTACATGATTGACTCTAGTGCAAGTGGGAGACTGTTAGTGATATGCCCTAGAGGCAACATGGAGATGTTGGATATCATGTCCAATGTTTATGTATTAATGAATAAAGTGTTATTCAGTTCTATGAAATAGACATCTTGTATTGATCAATAAGTACGTGACTTATTTATGACACTTTCTGCATGAATCTATTTCTAAATGATCCCTGATCACATGTCATATTATTGGAACAAATTTGACTCTTAGATCGGCATGTTTATTGATTGATGATCATGTCTCATAGATCATGGGTATGGAGATATCAAATCAATAAACATGGACACATGAGTTAGAGAACACATTGTTGGATAGACCCACCATGAGACACTATAGAAATTAATGTGCCATTAGTTGTCCTCAAGTAGTGTTGGTTCAAAGTCCTTAGACGTGAGATCATCATGGATTCAAACATGTGTAGTAAGCTACTTTGGGACAACCAAACGCTATTTCGTAACTGAGTAATTATAAAAGTAGTTTTCGGGTTTGCTATGAAACATGGAGTAGGATGAGATGGAATTTGCCCCTCTGGAGAGATATCTCTGGGCCCCTCGAGGTAGTGGATTATGAAAATGCATGGTCATGCTAAGTTGATTGAGGAGTCAATCAACAGACGGATAATCCAATACGGTTCGAGTGAATGGTTAAGCTATTAAAGGGATGGCACACATCTTGCCTATAGCTTAATTGGTATCGTGACGCAAAGGGATTTGTGTACACATTACAGGTTTAGAGCCGATATTATATTCTTGTATGCTATGGTGTCATTATGTGCTGCTATGCGCCGCTGTTGACAAATCGGCTGAATTAGACTCGAGCCGAAACCAAGTATACCTGAACCTACAGGGTCGCACGCTTAAGGTGATAGAATAGATATTCGAGTTGAACTCGGATATGGCTCGATCGGATAGGGATCCGATTGGATAGAGTCCTATGGGCTTACGACATATGGGCGACCAACTCTATGAGATTCGGATGGGATCCGATTTAAAATAGAGTCCTGATCGGCCACTAGTCCCAGTCGGCCAACTTTATATAAAGGGGCGAGGGGTGGAGAGTTGCGGTATCGAATTGCATTGCGCCGAGATCAATCTCCACGGAAACCCTACCCACTTTCGAGCCAAACCCTAGCCTTGCATCGCGTGCTTGCACATGGGTGTTCGGCGTTCTGTCCCTGGACGTGTGGATACCGGTAGAGGCGCTGCTACGTTGCGGCGCTGTTGATCGGCTACGAATCGGCTGTAATCGGAGCGAGGCGACTGCGGCAGATCAGCGACACAAGCGCGGCTGCGACGGATTGATCGGCTTTGGTGGAATCGGCTGAGGTCGAGCGCATCAGAGCGAGGCGCGAGAATGCGGTCCGATGACTCGGATCAGCTGCGGCATCGGCGAATTGGCTGATTGGTGAATCGGTTGTCCCCGGGAATCGGCTGTCATCGGCCAGCACTGTTCCAGATCGGATAGCCCTAATTGTCTAGTCCGTTGCACTCTACTCCAATCGGTAACGATCTATTGGCCCATACTTGCAAGTGTTCTGGTTTGCGCGGTAGAAAAGTTTTTGTTTTCGGCTAGCGTAGCCTCCGCATAACCCTTCACAGAGCACTATGTCGACCGAGCCGATTGAGTCATCACGATGCTCGACAATGAAATCAGCTATGGTTTGTCCCTTGACTGTCTTGGGTGCTTGATATCTCAGATCAAACTCCGTTAAGGCATATATCCACTTTCCAACTCTACCTTTTAACACCGGAGCCGATAGCATGTACTTGAGAACATCGGCTTTGCAAACTATGGTGCATTCATTAGATAACAAATAATGCCTTAACTTTGTGCAAGAAAAATATAGACATAAGCACAACTTCTCTACCAGGGAATACCTTGTCTCTGCATCCAGAAGCCTTCTGCTCAAATAAAAGATTCCTCTTTCCTTGCCTTCAAATTCCTGGATCAAGACTGAGCCGATTGACTTCTCATTGGCTGACAAGTACAACTTGAAAGGCACTCCTTTTTGTGGAGGAATCAAAACTGGAGGGGAACTCAAATATTCCTTGATATTGTCCAATGCCCTTTGTTGCTTTGCCTCCCAAGTAAACTGCTGATCGGCTTTCAATCTGAGCAAAGGTGTAAAGGGCTCCATCTTCCTAGACAGATTAGAGATAAATCTCCTGATAAAGTTCACCTTGCCGATCAGATACTACAACTGCTTTTTGTTCTGCGAAGGTTGAATATTCTTGATCGCGTTGATACTCCTTTGTGTTACTTCAATCCCCCTTTCGTGAACAAGAAAACCCAAAAATTGTCCAGCCGATACGCCGAAAGCACACTTCGTGGAATTCATCTTTAGGCCATATTTCCTTGTTCTCTCAAGTATTTTCCTCAAATCGGCTATATGGTCATCACCTCTTTCGATTTCACTACCACATCATCAATGTAGATTTCAACCAACAAGCCGATTAGATCATGGAATATGTAGTTCGTGGCCCTTTGATATGTAGCTCCAGCGTTCTTCAAGCCGAAAGTCATCACAACCCACTCGTATAAGCCGATTGCATCAGGACATCTGAAAGCAGTCTTATGGATGTCTTTTTCTGCCATGAAAATCTGCTTGTATCCAGTGTTGCCATCCATAAAACTTATGATTTTATGCCCTGAAGCAGCATCAACTAATAAATCGGCAATTGGCATTGAGTGTTCATTCTAAATCGGCAATCGGCCTTGTTTAGATCTCATAAATCAACACATACCCTAAGTTTGTTGTTTTTCTTGATCACTGAAACTACATCGGAAACCCACTCAGCATATCGGCATGGCCAAATGAAACCAACATCCTACAATCGAGTGATTTTGGCCTTGATAGTGTCATACATATTGGCTTTGAATCTCCTAGGTGATTGCTTGAATGGCCGATATGTTGGTTTGATAGGAAACTGATGTTCCACAATCGATCGGTTAAGTCTCGGCATCTCAAAATATTCCCAAGCAAAGCAATCTTTATATTCTTTGAAAAGTTATATTAGCTTGGTTCTAAATTGAGAAAACAAGTTTTTGCTAATAAATATCGGCCTAGGCCTATCTCCAGGACCTATATCAACTTCTTCCAAATCATCGGCCAACATGAAGCATTGTCCCAATTTGCCATCAAGATCATCTACAGTTTCCTTGGTGTAGAAACTTGAACCCTCCACGACGCCCTCAAAGCAATAATTGGGGCTCTTCATCTCCAATGGGTTGTATGTCACAATTAGACACTGTTAGATAATCACCTTGCCAAATCTTGCCACACAAGCAATCAATTCCATCCATCTCCCAAATGGTTAAATCGGCATTGGCAATGTTTATTGACCTGTCGGCTGGCACAATTTCCACATTGTCGCCTTGCCATTGGATTAAGCTATGATGCATGGTCGAAGGAATACAACAATTCGCGTGAATCCAATCCCTCCCAAGCAACAGGCTATCTGATCCCTTCCCATCGATGACAAAAAATATGGTAGGAACAGTCTTACTGCTGATTGTTAATTCCACATTTAAAACTCCTTTGGTTTCCAACGGATTGCCACCAAAGTCTTTGAGAATCATGTTGGTCTTGATGAGATCATCTGAACTCCTACCCAACTTCTTGAAAGTAGAATATGCCATTAAATTCACGACAACTCCTCCGTCAACCAACATCTTGGACATCGGCTTGCCATTGACAAACCCTTTGACATACAGTCGCTTAAGGTGTTGATGCCCTGTCCCCCTGGTTTTTCAAAGATAGCTTGTTCTAGGGACAAAACCAACTTGGCGAGGGATTCTTACACAAGATCTGTATCAGCTTGGCTGGCCTCATATTCTGCTGGCAATACAAATACCATGTTAACCAATGCAGAGGCAACAACCTTTCCCTTAGCCAACCTTTTCGCCTTCTCCGCTTTGACCTCATTGGTTGAGAGCACCTTGCTCTTAACACGCCACTCTTTATTTGAGTGTTCTTGCTTCTTCTTCTTCAGCCGATGATCGATCTTGGCTTGGACTTCCTGGAAACGTCCCCTGCTCTTCATCCTCTGCACCCTCCTCTTCTGACTCTTAGTGAATGTACCAGAAGGGCACCATTGTGGCTTCATGGTCTCATCTTGAACTTCATCAACATCCTCCTGGAGAAAATCCTGATGAATTGGACCCAACCTCTGATGAACAGGGACTTTCCTCTGTCTCAGCCGATTTCCCTCAGGACGGGATTGGCTAGATTCTCCAGCGTAATTGCTACCATAATTGCTGCATGCTGGATAATTTTCTATCAATGGCAGCCTCATCCCTTCATTCCAGCAAAATCCGAAAAATTTGCAACTCCAATGGGGATCAAAGCTGTCATCCTCCTGATAGTACCTCTCTTCCTGTCTGTCGTGTTTTCTCTGGTGGTTGTCAATGATTCTGATAGAGTTAGCTTCTTGGATCGATAATCCTTCCTATCGGCTGCTCTCCCGCTCGCGTGAACCATGTTGACAGGAAAAGGATTGTCATCAATTTTCATCGGCTTCTTCAAATCTTCAAATTTAATTTTCCATGATTCGATAGCCGATTGGATCTGCTACATGAAAACTTTGCAGTCATTGGTGCTGTGTGATCCATTTTTATGCCATTTGCAATATTTCCTCTTTCTCAACTCCTCATCCAATGGAATTACATGGCCAGCAGGAAGTTGGATTTGTTTCTCCCGAAGTAGCAGATCAAAAATTTTATCAGCCTTACTGATATCAAAATCATATTTTTCTTCCTTGGCCGAATTTTTGACCCATTGGCATGTGACAACTTTCTTGTTTCTAGCCCATTCAGCTGCTACTACTTCGGGTCCTCCTCATCTTCTTCGGATTCAGAGGCATATGCAACATGGCTAACCTTTTTATAGGCTTTCTGGGCTTCTTGAAATCTTTGTTCATGTGTTGTTATCTTTTCAGCCAAGTGAGCCACGCTTTCAAAGTATTGAGCCAAAAATCTTTCCCTGATTGGTGTCAATAAGCCTTGGAAGGCAAGATTGATTAGCTGAGAATCGGACAGAATTAGGCTATAGCATCTGTTCATCATGTCTCTAAGCCTTTGAATATAGTCTTGCACAGATTCATTGTGCTTCTGTCTGATAGCTATGAGATCGGACAGTTTCATTTCATGGATTCCAATGTAAAAGTACCTATGAAACTATTTCTCCAGATCAGCCCAACTTTGAACGGAATTGTATGGCAAGGATGAAAACCATGTGAAAGCCGATCCAGATAAAGACAGAGGGAATAATCTAACCCTCAGGGCGTCAGTAGCCGATGCTTCCCCACACTGGGCCAAAAATCACCTAATATGCTCATAAGTCGACATATTGTCATGCCTTGAGAATTTTAAAAAATCTGGCACCTTGTATCGTGGCACTCTCTCAAAATATTCTAGATATGGATACCGATACATATCGCCAGTATCCTTAGGCTTGAGGCCAAACTATTCCCTCATTACATCAGCAATCATATTGATCGACGACTTCTGCTGAGGTGCCCCTTGCTGCTATATCGTCTCAAATTGATTGACTTGAGGCGAGTACTGGGGTTGACGTGGTGTCCCCTGTCGATACTACATTTGAGATGAATGGGGCTGATATTGAAAATTGACATTGCCCCCCATGTGATGTTGAGGAGACTTATGCACCCCATGGGCTTGCTGATCATGAACGAACTGAGAGCTGATCAGCTGACGCTGCTGTAGGGTTGGTGTCTACTGCCCTATCGGCACCCGTTGAATTGGCTCTGCAGCCGATTGGTTGGTTATGAACATAGCCGTGATTTGGTCATGAGAAACCTGAGGAATGTTGTATCCAATGTGCTGAGTTTGCTGTTTGACCAAGAGAAAAGGGTTGAACTCCGGGTGCTTATGTGTTGACGATGATATAGTCGGCTTTCCAGGAGCCAATGATGACACTATTGGTTGTTCTGGGACCATGCCCGAAGCAGGCTATTGTTTGTCAGAAGGCAAAGTCCTATATGGTGGAAAATTGCCTTCAGGAAGAAATATCGGCCCCTTGGCTTGATGCTCGGCTATCCTACTGTCAACCACAGAATTAATCATGTTGTTTAGGGTGTTGACAAGGATCCCCAACTGGTTGATCAGCTCATGATGGATGGCATAGTCGACTCAATCTTGTAGGTTGTTAAACTCCGTAGGGCTTCTTCCTGCTTGACATCCTGAGTTTTTCCCTCCTTGGCAGAACTTGACTCGGGCTCATCAGCGCTGGCAAAACCACCTTGTACCGCTGAACAACCGTGACCGAACGAGTTTGGATGAACGAGTGCAAAAACTGGTTTTGCAACATGTTAATCATCTCCTCGAACTCGACCTTCTGCTCTGGCGTGAGTTTGTCCATGGTGATGGGGATGATGTTTTCTAGGTCGATTTCTGACGACTTGATGTCCACCATGATGTCTTGTCGTGTTGGGTCCCACTGGGCGTGCCAAAAGCGTGTTGACGGTAAAATTGTCAGGCACTGGCCTGAGAGATTTGCTTTACTCTAGTGCAGGTCCAAATCTTGTTTTATCGGTTCGTAGGGCGTGCCAGTTGGTTTGATCCTGCAACCAACAAGAAACAAAGAAAGAAAACAGCGTTAGTCCGAAAACAATAGCCGATCTGCTTGTGGCCGATGACGTATCGTCTTATATTGAGCCGATGCAATATGCACTGAATCGGCCAAGGGAAATAATATCTAATCGATCGGCTATAGATATCCATAATATATAATCTATGTTTAAAAATATGTTTAAACCAAGTGATTGGGATAGATCGGTAGCGTACAGAGATAGTATAAATCACTTATGTCTAAAACTACCTTAAAGCGAAGATATACATATTTATATCATAGGCGATGTCAGAAATCTAACATGTATCGGCTAGTACTCCGATACCACTTTATACTAAGATATCTCTATAGATTAAATACATTAAACAGGAACCGATCAAGTGTTAAGATAACCTAACAGATCGATAACAAGCTTAATATATTTTGTCACAGTGAGATCTTAATATAAAGGGCATATTTAGCATATGAAGTAAATATATAATAAATATGATAGCCAAAACAAGTAAGATCGGCTGAAATTCCGATTCTATCTCTAATAGCAATCATAAGACTTGATAATATTATGATTCTAAATATTACTTAGTAGGTCAGACTCAACCGATGCAGCACTAAGCACAAGAAGAAACATAATATCTAAACAAATCTATGAAAACCTTTCAAGATGGTGGATATACTATATAATCCAAGTCGACGCTGATATCTAATCCTATCGGTTGTTATCTAATAATAGAGGCTAGCCGATTAGGGTTAGATCGCAATATCGATCTAGATTATATAGCATATATGATAACTCAACGATTTACGTAAACATGATTAGAGTGTCATAATGATGGAAGCACTAGTCCCAAGAGCGCAAGCCGCCATAACAAGCTTTACCTTTCGTCGGAGATCGAACCCGATGCAGCCAAACTCAAAGGAAGAACTCATCGAAGTAATTGAAAGGAAAAGGTGGCGATGTGCCAAAGTTGTATTGAACTGATTGTTGTTAAATTACATGGTCTTGGGTTGTATTTATACCCAGATACAAGATATGTCCTTGTTGGACACGACTCCTATTTCTATTACAATTCAAATTAGAGATAAGTCCCTTAGGCGGACTCTTATCGACATAATCTATAAGGAAACTATTTAAAATAACCTAGTTAATATATATATAATTGCCTTCTTACGACTCTATCCATATATGGCAATCCTCATGAAGCACTTCAAACGAATCCGATGATGATTCCAATGTTACCTTACAGGAATTGGCTACATCGGCTTATCTTTCTGATTCGGTATCAGCCGACGATCACCTTAGTCGATTCGGTCATCAGCCGATGAACTCTTTAGCCGATTCGGTCTTCAATTGACGCACCCTCTGCTTTCGAAAAACCTGATTCCCTCCAAATCGGCTTTGGCCTTTTCTCCACATCCGATGCATGATTTACCAAATTTGGTCCTTAATAGAGTCGAGGATAAGACTAAAGAAGATTACGATCAGTTCGACAGACAACCTCCGTTCATGGTGATGGTTGACCCGTGAAGGGTTACGCGGAGGCTACGCTAGCCGAAAACAAAAACTTTTCTACCACGCAAACCAGGAACACCTGCAAGTAAGGGCCAATAGATCGTTATCGATTGGAGTATGCAGTAGAAACAGCCAATCAGGGCTATCCAATCCGGAACTGTGCTGGCCGATGACAGCCGATTCCCGCAAGCCGACAGTGATTCCCGGGACAGCCGATTCACCAATCGCCGATTCGCCAATGTAGCCGATTCGCCGAGTCGTCGACCACGTTCTCGCCCTCGCTCGATGCGCTCGACCGCACCGATTCCACCACACTGATTCGTAGGCGACCAACGGCGCGCAACGTAGCGGCGCCTCTACTGTATCCACACGTCCGGGAACAGAACACCAAACACCCGTGTGCTAGCACGCGATGCAAGGCTAGGGTTTGGCTCGAAAGTGGGGAGGGTTTCCGTGGAGATTGATCTTAGCGACTTCTGTTGCGGATTCGGTTCAATGCGATACTGCAACTCTCCACCCCTCGCCCCTTTATATAGAGTTGGCCGACTGGGACTAGTGGCCGATCAGGACTCGATTTTAAATCGGATCCGATCCGAATCTCACAGAGTTGGCCGCCCATACGTCGTAAGCCCATAGAACTCTATCCGATCGGATCCCTATCCGATCGAGCCGTATCCGAGTCCAACTCGAATATCTATTCCATCCCCTTAAGCGTGTGACCTTGTAGGTTCAGGTATACTCAGTTTTGGCTATAGTTTAACTTAGCCGACCGTCACCTCGAGTCCAACTCAGCCGACCTGTCAAAAGCGGCGCCTAGCAGCACATATTGACACCATAGTATACAAGAATATAATATCGGCTCTGAACCTGTAATGTGTACACAAATCCCTTTGCCTCACGATACCAATTAAGCTATAGGCAAGATGTGTGCCATCCCTTCAATAGATTAACCATTCACTCGAACCGTATTGGATTATCTATCAGTTGATTGACTCCTCAATCAACTTAGCATGGCCATGCATTTCCATAATCCATTACCTCGAGGGGCCCAGACATATCTCTCTAAAGGAGGGGCAAATTCCATCTTGATCACTCACATCCCACTCCATGTTTCATAGCAAACCCGAAAACTACCTTTATAACTACCCAGTTACGGAATATCTTTTGGTAGTCCCAAAGTAGGCTACTACACATGTTGGAATCCATGGTGATCTCGGTCTAACGACTTTGTACCAACAATACCCGAGACCAACTAATGGCACATTAATTCCCGTAGTGTCTCATGGTGGGTCTATCCAACAATGTGTTCTCTAACACATATGTCCATGTTTATTGACTTGGTATCTCCATACCCATGATCTATGAGACATGATCATCAATCAATAAACATGCCGATCTTAGCATCATATTAGTTCCAATCATATGATATATGATCAGGATCATTTAGAAATAGATTCATACATATAGAGTCTCATAAATAAGTCACGTACTTCTTGATCAATACAAGATGTCTATTTCATGGAACTGAATAACACTTTATTCATAAGTACATAAACATTGACGTGATGTCCAACATCTCCATGTTGCCTCTAGGGCATATCACTAACAATCTTCCACTTGCACTAGAGTCAATCTTGTAAGTATCTAATACCCATTGCTCTTGTGTGTGCCTCATGCTTCGGCTGAGGGAGAGGTTTTGTCAGCGGATCGGCTATGTTGAGATCCGTGTGCACTTTGCGTATCTTGACATCACCTCTGCCACTATCTCGCGGATGAGATGATATCGCCGAAGTATGTGTTTGGACTTCTGATGTGACCTCGGCTCCTTGGCTTGCGCAATGGCTCCACTATTATCACAATAGAGAGACACTGACCAGTCGCACTGGTCATCACACCAAGCTCAGGAACGAATTTCTTGATCCAAACAGCCTCCTTTGCAGCTTCCGAAGCACCAATATACTTGGCCTCCGTTGTAGAATCAGTAACAGTATCCTGCATGGAACTCTTCTAGCTGACTGCACCTCCGTTTAGACATAACACGAACCTAGATTGTGATCTATAATCATCCTTGTCAGTTTGAAAGCTAGCATCGGTGTAACCACTTACAACGAGCTCTTCTTCACCTCCATAGACTAGGAACATATCCTTAGTTCTTCTCAAGTACTTAAGGATATTCTTTACTGCGATCTAGTGACCTTCACCTGGATCGGACGGTATCTGCTCGTAGCACTCAAAGCGTACGAGACATGCGGACGTGTACAAAGCATGGCATACATGATGGATCCAATTGCCGAGGCATATGGAACCATACCCATCTTATTCCGCTCATCATGTGTCTGAGGACACTGATTCTTGCTAAGATTAATGCCATGTGACATGGGCAAGAAACCTTTCTTGAAATCATGCATGTTGAACCTTTTCAACACCTTGTCAATGTATGTACTTTGGCTTAATCCAATTAGCCTCTTGGATCTATCTCTATAGATCCGAATGCCCAATATGTATGCTGCCTCCCCTAAGTCTTTCATGGAAAAACTATTTTTCAATGAAGACTTGACGGATTCTAGCATATGGATATCATTTCCAATCAGTAATATGTCATCCACATATAAGATTAGAAATACAATTGCGCTCCCACTGACCTTTTTGTAAACACAGGCCTCCTCTTCGTTTTTGATGAAACCAAACCCTTTGATTACTTCATCAAAATGAATATTCCAACTCCGAGATGCTTGCTTCAATCCATAAATGGATTTCTGTAGCTTGCATATCTTTCCAGGCGATTGTGGATCGACAAAACCTTGAGGTTGTATCATGTATACATCCTCGCTTAGGTTTCCATTTAGGAAAGCCGTTTTGACATCCATCTGCCATATCTCATAATCAAAATATGCAGCAATCGCTAGGATAATCCGAATAGATTTAAGCATTGCGACGGGCGAGAAGGTTTCATCATAATCAACTCCTTGAATCTGTTTAAAACCTTTCGCCACCAATCGCGCCTTATAGATGTGAACATTTCCATCCATATCGGCCTTTTTCTTAAAAACCCATTTACACTCAATGGTTTTGACACCATGAGGTGGATCAACCAAGTTCCAAACTTGATTGTCGTACATGGATTCTATTTCGGATTTCATGGCTCCAAGCCACTTGTTGGAATCGGGTCCCACCATCGCTTCCTCATAGGTCTTAGGCTCATCGTTGTCCAACAACAATATATCACGTTGTTCCGCACCTGTGTACCTGTCAGGCGCACGACGTGATCTTTCAGACCTCCGTGGGGCTGGTGTATCTACAACTGGTGGCGCAACACTTTCTCCTCCGTTGTGGTTCGTGTCGCCGAAACATTTTACGGTGTTTCTTGAACTTCTTCAAGATGCACCCTGCTCCCACTAACCCTTCTTGAAAGAAACTCTTTCTCCAAGAAGACACCGTGTCGGGCGACAAACACGTTGCCTTGTTCCCGATTATAAAAGTAATATCCCTTAGATTCCTTAGGATATCCCACAAAGAAGCACTTGTCGATTTGGGTGTGAGCTTGTCAGACTTGAAACGTTTTACATAAGCTTCGTATCCCCAAATTTTGAGAAAAGACAGACTAGGGGGTCGCCTTGTCAATATCTCATATGGTGTCTTTTCAACTAACTTAGATGGAACTCTATTTAGTGTGAGCGTAGCTGTTTCAAGAGCATATCTTCAGAAGGATAACGGAAGAACACTTTGGCTCATCATGGATCGCACTATGTCCAACAATGTGCGATTTCTTTGTTCGGACAGCCCATTCCATTGTGGAGTTCTGGCGGAGTCAACTGTGGAACAATTCCACAATCTTTCGATGATTACCAAAATCTTAGCTCAAGTATTCCCCTCCACGATCGATCGTAGAAACTTGATTGTTTTCCCTAAATGATTACGTACTTCATTCTGGAATTCTTTGAACTTTTCAAAGGATTCGGACTTATGCCTCATTAAGTAGATATAACCATATCTACTTAAATCATCGGTATAGGTAATGAAGTACTGATAACCATCTCTGGCCGTTGAGCTCATTGGTCCACATACATCAGTATGTACGAGTGCCAACAAGTCACTTGCTCTCTCACTGTGTTCCGTGAAAGGTACCTTTGTCATCTTACCAAGTAAACAAGACTCACATGTCTCAAATGATTCAAAATCAAAAGAGTGAAGCAATCCATCCTTATGGAGCTTCTCCATGCGTTTCTTAGTTATATGGCCTAAGCGACAATGCCAATTAAATGTGGGGTTTGTATCATTAGAGAGTTACCTTTACGTAGTAATGTTATAGATGGGAGACACTTCAAGATTCAAAACGTATAATCCATTCACCAATGGAGCATGAAAATAGAACATATCTCTCGAGATATATTGAACAACCATTGTTCATTGATCTAAAATCATATCCTTTCGCTTGCAAACATGAAGCGAAAATAACGTTTTGACATAGAGTTGGAACACAATAACAATTATTTAATTCCAAAACTAATCCTGAAGGTAGATGAAGTGGTACTGTGCCGACAGCAACTGTAGCAACGCTTGCTCCATTGCCGACGCGTAGGTTCACCTCGCCCCTTCTCAAGCCTCTACTTCTTCTTATTCCCTGCAACGACTTACAAATATGAGCTACTGATCTGGTATCAAATACCCAAGAGTCAGTAGGTGAAGTAGCAAGATTAATGTCTATAACATTACTACCTGAAGTAGAAGTCGTACTTTGCTTCTTTTTGAGATCCTCCATGTACTTCTTGCAGTTTCTTTTCCAGTGGCCTGTCTCCTTGCAGTAGAAGCAAACGACATCTGATGCCGCCGACCCCTTCTTGCCCTTGTTTGCATTGGAGGCACTCGCGATCTCATCGGGAGTTAGCTTCCTCTTGGTGCAAAGTTTCTTGACAGATGGTTTGCGCTTAGCCTTCTACATCATCATCACATGATGACCATTTTTCTGGATACTCTCCTCAGCTGTCTTCAGCATCCCATGCAATTCAGCCAAGGTTCTATCCATATTGTTCATGTGATAATTTAATATGAATGGCTCGAAGCTCGGAGGGAGCAACTAGAGAATCACATCAATAGCCAACTCTTGGCTAAGGGGAAAACCTAGTTTTTCCAGACTCTCAATGTAGCCAATCATTTTTATCACATGCGGACTCTCAATGTAGACTTAACTCGCTCCGATGCGCTCGACCGCAGCCGATTCCACCACAGCTGATTCGTAGCCAATCAACAGCGCGCAACGTCGCAACGCCTCTACCGGTATCCACACGTCCGGGAACAGAACGCGGAATACCCGTGTGCTAGCACGCGATGCAAGGCTAGGGTTTGGCTCGAAAGTGGGGATGGTTTCCGTGGAGATTGATCTCGGCGACTTCGGTTGCGGATTCGGTTCAATGCAATACTGCAACTCTCCACCCCTCGCCCCTTTATATAGAGTTGGCCGACTGGGACTAGTGGCCGATCAGGACTCTATTTTAAATCGGATCCTATCCGAATCTCACAGAGTTGGCCGCCCATACGTCGTAAGCCCATAGAACTCTATCCGAACGAATCCCTATCCGATCGAGCCGTATCCGAGTACAACTCGAATATCTATTCCATCCCCTTAAGTGTGCGACCCTGTAGGTTCAGGTATACTCGGTTTCGGCTATAGTCTAACTTAGCCGACCGTCGCTCGAGTCCAACTCAGCCGACCGTCAACGACGACGCCTAGCGGCACATATTGACACCATAGTATACAAGAATATAATATCGGCTCGAACCGTAATGTGTACACAAATCCCTTTGCCTCACGATACCAATTAAGCTATAGGCAAGATGTGTGCCATCCCTTCAATAGCTTAACCATTCACTCGAACCGTATTGGATTATCGATCCGTTGATTGACTCCTCAATCAACTTAGCATGGCCATGCATTTCCATAATCCATTACCTCGAGGGGCCCGAGATATCTCTCCAAAGGAGGGCAAATTCCATCTTGATCACTCACATCCCACTCCATGTTTCATAGCAAACCCGAAAACTACCTTTATAACTATCTAGTTACGGAATAGCGTTTGGTAGTCCCAAAGTAGGCTACTACACATGTTGGAATCCATGGTGATCTCAGGTCTAAGGACTTTTTACCAACACTACCTGAGACCAACTAATGGCACATTAATTCCTGTAGTGTCTCATGGTGGGTCTATCCAACAATGTGTTGTCTAACACATATGTCCATGTTTATTGACTTGGTATCTCCATACCCATGATCTATGAGACATGATCATCAATCAATAAACATGTCGATCTTAGAATCATATTAGTTCCAATCATATGATATATGATCAGGGATCATTTAGAAATAGATTCATACATATAGAGTCTCATAAATAAGTCACGTACTTATTGATCAATACAAGATTCTATTTCATGGAACTGAATAACACTTTATTCATAAATACATAAACATTGACGTGATATCCAACATCTCCATGTTGCCTCTAGGGCATATCACTAACAACCCGAGCATCCTCCTATCAAATGAGGACACCCCTTACTCACGCAACAATTATAGCGAAGGAACATTAGTGAGGAGAAAGTACGTAAGGTTAACCATCACGATGTAAATTATGCTTAATGTACTAACCTATATCGTTGTTTGGACAATGTAAATTATTTTGAATGTATTGAAGATCCATATGTTAATTATATATGACTATTACAATTTTAAGCTATTTTAGTCGGGCATATGCTAGTTACATATGATTATTATAATTTAAAATAATTTTAAATCGAGCATGTGTTAATTATATATGATTATTACAATTTTAAATAATTTTAAATCGGTCATATGTTAATTATATAGGACTATTGCTATTTAAAACAATTTTAAATTGGGCATATGTGAATTATTTATGATTATTACAATGTAATAATAGTATTAAACTATTTTAAATTTTTTCTCATTAATTTTGTGATTTTATTTAATTTTAACGCATTAAAATTAATTTGGCCTTTAATGGATTATTTATTAAATTTTATTAAATTAATGCATGAAGCTTAATATTTTTAAATCTATATTTAATAAAATTAATTTGGCCCGGTTTAATTGATTATTTAATTTTTAGTCGCGGTTCTTAACCATAGCCGGGAAAAAGAATTGGAAATAGCAAAAAACTATCTTTAGTCCCGGTTAGTGACAACAACCGGAACTAAAGATAGATTGAAAATAACAGAAAATTATCTTTAATCCCGGTTATTTCCATTAACCGGGACTAAAGATATCTTTAGTCTCGGTTGTTGCCACGTACTTGGGACGAAGATATCTTTAGTTTCGGTTGCCACCTACACTTAGCCGTTTCTCATTTTTCTTGCGCCGAGTTCTTGGTTTTGCCCTAATCGCTGCTGCCCCCATTATCTCGCGCCATCGTCTTGCCTCATCGTCTCGCCATCGTCGCCTCCGCCGCTGCTGATCCGTCTTCTCACTGTCCTTGTCGTCATCGTTGCCGCCGCACGCCGCAACCGCTGACACCGCTCAGTTCTTCGTCCTCGTCGCCGCCACCGCACGCTGCAACCGCCGACGCTGACGCCACACGCCGCAATTGCTGATATCTATCTCTTAGTTTTTCAAAACAAATATCATCTTAAATTGTTGTGAGATATATATGGTTTGCTCTTTTTTAATGTGTGGATGTTTTAATGTGTGGATGAAAGGGAGCAAATTTGATCATCTAAATTGTTGTTAAAAATTCTAAAAAAATGACAACATTATGTTGCTGTTTGTGGGCTCTGTTTTAATGGGTGGATGAAAGGGATCAAAAGAGAAAATTTAGATGTGTGTAAAATATGTATATATATATGCATATTGCATATATATGTATAAATACATATATTACACATATCACATATTATATATATAATGCATATATATATACATGTATTTACACATATATATATGCATAATATATAAACAAGCAGCAATCAACAGGAGCAAAATTAAAAAAAGAAAAAAAATACCTTTACTCTCTCTTGGTAACCGGGACTAAAGATGGATCTTTAGTCGCGATTATTTTAGTCCTGCTTTCATGGTCCTGGTTTATAATCCGGGACTAAAATGAGTTGCAAACCAGGAATATAAAGGGTTCCAGCAGTGATCCTATTACATAATCATTGTAAATCATTGTAGTTGCATTATATCCTATATAACTATATATAATTGTTCCCACTAACAACAATTAATAGTAATTATCTCAACTCTGGTGCAGCCACATCATCAGAATTACCAAAGTCTATTAGATTGATATTGGTTGTCCGAGATTTTGTTTCCAATCCGTGCAAATTGAGTAGCCCAATACAGAGAAATGATCCATGCTGTTGGCCCCCGGTTTTTAACGCTGAAAACCTCATGTGATTACAATACTATTATATCAGTAGATGGTATACACATGACATAGCTGTATATCATGTAGGTCTTACACTACCTTAATATTACAAGTGTTGTCCGAGTGGGACCCAAATAGACCAAACATGATCATCTACACCACCGAATACCAAAAGACATAAAAAGAATAGCAGAAGCGGTCCATCTCTACTCCATAGGCAAAACCTGAAGACCAATGTCCTTACTGCATCTTCTTTGGCCCTTCCTCATCGGTGTAACATGAGTACGAACATCTTGACATCTCCATAAAAAGAAGTAAAATGAGCAAGGGTGAGTATCTACCGTACTCAGCAGGCCACTGCTACAAGATACATTAGTGCACATAGGGATTCATGGACAGCTTGCTTTATTTGCATAAAGCTAGTTTTCGCAAATCATTTCACAATCCTATGACTTAGCAGTTTTCAACAAAAACAACATTAAGTTCAAGTTGTTATTCATCAACAAAAGCTGTATGGACCTCCCTAAGCATCCTCTTGGTTCGGTTTACGCTTGTAACAGCCCACTTTAGTTGTTTGGTGCATAAAACCATTTTTCGTGTGCACTGCTCTGTATGTCATCTTTAGTGCATGAAAATTTCCTATTAAATGGATTAAAGCTCGTGCGATCTCTAGAAATGGTTTTCCCCATCCTAACCAACTCTCAGTTTAAATCTTCACCAAAAATTCTGGATAAATTCCTAAACATTCCACAACTTAGTACCAGCCATGCCTCCAAGTTTCATTCGCATTGAAGCAAGTTTGCCCATATAACCATCTAGTCAAACCCTCGGTTGAAATTGGAAAAATCTGGGTACTGTTCACCCGAGAGGAGTTCTTTCCCTCTTCCTCTCGTTTTCTCTTGTTTTGTTGACTTGTTGAGCCCAACTATTTACTTGGCAAGGTAGCTAACCCCATGAGACACGTTTTCATGTAGGACCCATCCCCTAATTCGAGCCACATAGCTGTTACACCTAGAAATCAAATTTCGAGAGGATTTTGTGTATAAATCCATGTTCAGAAATCAAGGTACATAAAATGATAAATTAATATACATATCCAAACATAAATAAAGTATAAATACTTACAAAAGAAGAACTTACTTCTCACACGCAAAGAAAGCAGCAGAAGAAAATGAGTGATTCTAGCGGGACTACAACTCTACTCGAGAGGCAAAAACTCAACTGGGGTATAAGCCTTGGTCCTTTAACTTCGGCTTTAGCTCAGAAGCACTGCACTTCTGAAAAGTTTTACCCATAACCATGGTTGATTGCCCATAACCATGGGCATGACTATTCGAATAGTTTCTCTGGGTGGAAGTGTACAACTGTACCCACAAGACATAACCCATCGTCATGTTACCATGTTCAGCTGGACACGTCACCATAACGAGTGATTGTGACAAGCGCCTTCGTGTAACTCTCCCTAACCAAGCACACCACATTGCAGGTTTCGCCCCTACCCTTCAAACCAAGGAAGGTAGCCCCCTCTTGTGCCTTGGTGAATCCGCATAGATCGCCGCCCGGTCCATCAAAACTCCATCACGTCAACCCTTGCCTAGGTACGTCAGAAAGGAAAAACTTATACTACATGTCCAATAATTTCCCACGCTTTCTTGTGGTAAGCATGGTAAGTCTTCTAGGACTTTCTCGCGAACAAGTCCTTAACAGCCATGGATGCGACAATCAAAACTGTACACCCATAGCTCACCATTAAGCCATATTTTAGTTAGACATTTATGACCAACAAACATGGCCATGGTCTTGAGCTCACAGCTTATCAAGATACTAAATATAAACTAGTGTGATTATCCCATTAGATGAGCTAGGGGTAATTAAGCATGACTAATCATATCATAATTCTAGCAAGGTCAACATAAGTAACACAAGCTAGTCAAATTATCACACCATGTTTGAAAAAGAATAGATATTCAGTAAATGGGTTGCAAGCAAGCACATATGTAATCCCATAATACCCTATAATTATCAAAACATGCAATTTATCTGCAAACAATAAAACATTTTAAAAGTTGGGTTCAACATGCTCAAAGAGGAAGTGTGGCTTGCCTTGCTTCTTTAGTTACTCTTCAGAACTCTTTTCCTCGTGGTCATGATCTTCCAAAATAGTAGAATCTACACGCTGGCATGAAAAAAAATAAAAACCCTAATAAAAACCAAGTAAACAGTACATGGAAAGTAAATAAACATGTAGAGCTCAATTTTAGATGAAATTTGTAAGTTGAAAGACTCAATTTGGAGTTCGTATGGATTGGAGATGAATTTTATAAGTTTTGAGCCTTTTAAATGAGTTTTTGGGATTAAAATCAATTTATGGCGTAATTATTACTTATTTTCTTAAGGAAAAATAAGGAATTATTGTGTCAGTGTAGGGATGGGCGTGGGCTGAGTCCACCAAGGGTGGGCCCCACGCGTCAGCGCCTCAAAGGGGAACTGGTGCACCGTGGACCAGGACCACAGGAGGTCGACGGGCAACCGATAGCCCGGATCAAATCCAGGACTGATCCTACCGCCAAGATCGGCCGCACAGCTTGCAGGTAGAGGCGACCAGCTCGCCAGCCGATGGCCGCGCGTATATGCGGCGTGTGACTCGGTGCTCACCACTGATGACCACCCGGCACGACGATGGCTAGAAAATGCAGTGGAAAGTGGGGGAATAGGATGGGGTGCTCATCGAGGGCATGCAGGTGAGGAAGGCGGTGCGAAGGCGATGATGGTGAGGATAGGTCATGACGCCCATCAGGGTCATGGCGATGAGCGAGTTTCAGCCACGATTGGCAGAGTTAGATGTGCCACCGGGGATGCCCTTAACTTGGGGAAGATGAAGGAGGGGAAAATGGGAGGATTCACCTCGCGTGGAGAGGATGGAGCTCCAGCGAAGATAGAGGGTAAGAAGGGGCGACCGTGGTTTGGCTCGACGTTACAGAGCCTGGGGAGGAGGCGGAGTGGCCGGAGATGACGGCTGCGGGGACAACACTAGGACAACGACAAAAGCGGTGCTTAGGTGGTGGTTTGAGGAAGCGAACTAGTCGCCGAGATAGCTCACTATGCTATGAAGCTATCGGCGGTGGTGGCATGGCATGATGGTGGCAGTAGGGGCGGTGATGCCCGACTGAAGACTGTGGTGGATGGGGGCGCTAGAGTGGCATGGTGGGGGGTTGTTCCGAGCATGGGGGAGCTCAGGAAAATGGAGAGGGGAGGACGGGGAATTGCTTTGTAGCCTCGGGAAGGCAAATCTGAATCCTGGAGAGGCGGATTTGCTAGGTGGAGTGGGTGATGGCATGTGGAAAAGTCTGGGAGCCGGCGTAGAATTTCGCGGGAAATGGGGGAGACGGTGGAGGACATGGAGGGGACCATGTCCTCTCAGTCGGGTGCGAGCACGGGAGTGGGGGCGTGCGGCGGAGGCGGCGACATGAGGGGAGGTGGCGGCCATGGCGGCTTGGTGAAGGAAGGGGAAGGAGCTGACAGGTGGACCCTACCTATTAGTGGCACGACAAAGAGGAGGGAGGTGTAGAGGACTTCACGGGGGAGAGAGGGGATAAGAGGGCCAGGCCGTGCAACAGAGAGAGAGAGGGAGGGAAGATGCAAGGCTGGCCTGAGAGAGAGTAGGAGAGATGGACTTCGGCCAAAACGGCCCAAGAAACAAATGGAATTTAATTGATTTTTCAATTTAATTAATTGCTTGAAATGAACTTTGTATTATTAAAATCGCTTCTTGAGCATGAAAATTCAAGAGAAACTCTAAAGAGTATTTTAGGGCATGCAGAATATTACAAAAATATTTTCAGCCTTGATTTTTAAAGGAAATTTCATTTCCCATGTTTAATTCACTTGATAAATTGGTTTACATTTCAATATAAATTCTAGAAATGCATTATTTAATGATTTTTAACCTCAAAAGAAAACCGGGGCATGACAATAGCCTAGCCAAACTCGAGCCGTTTCCTGTCATGCTGGGCAGCGCTAGCCAGGCTCGCCTTCGCAACTGCGCGTCTTCGTTGAGCGGCACCCCAGACGACCATGGTAGGAGCTCTGTGCTACGGTGGTACTGACTGTCCTGTATTAGTACAGAACCTGGCATCCAAATCGGTCCATTTGTGATGGAGTCCCCAGGTCAAGAAAAACCACATCAGAGAGACACCGAGAGAGCCACCATTTGTGTCCTCGGGGTTTGGTTGTGGCCTGACAAAGGTCATCGATGACGGGCCAAAAAAACTTCGTCAGTGATGAGGGTCATCAGTGACACGGCCGGTATAAAGGCCCAACAAAGATGACTGTGAAACCCATCACTGATGAGAGTTGATCTTTGACGGGCTCCATTTGTGACTCGTTACCGATAGGCGACAGTATAAATACCCTAGGACCTTTGTGGAATGGTTATCCCAAACAAGGGCTCGGAGGCAAATTTTTTTATCTTTATTTCAATACAAGAGTTTGGTAATAATAAATAAATCATGGTTACAATTCTGGCAACTACCATACAAGAAGGATCTTGAGGTTCGTCATTGCATTGACTTGACGTATGTAGAGAAGAATGCCTATGAGAGTTTGACTAGGTTACTCTTGATCCCTGGGAAGACAAAAGACAACTCGAATTCACCTCAAGATTTATAGGACATGAATATTTGGAGAGAACTCACATCGGTGACTGATCCAGACATAGGAAAAATATACCTTCCTCCAGCTTGACACACATTATCGAAGGATGAGATGATCCAAATGTTATCTTGCTTGAAGGACACTAAAGTTCCCTCTAGCCATTTGTTGACGGATGGGTCAGCAGTCCTCCAAGGGGGTCCCCGAGGAGGTAGAAGAGAGAGTGTGGTGGGCAAGCTACCCTCCAGGGATGTGATGGTCGACTCGAATCTAACGATGAGCCAAGAACGAGACGCAAGGAATTATACTGGTTCAGCCCTCCTGAAGGATAATAGGCCTACGTTCAGTGTGTGGTATTCTTCCTTGGGGTGATTGATGAATAAGAGTTACAATGGAGCTTGCTAGAGTTTGGAACCTCTCGGATTGGGCTCTCCTGGATCAGATCAATCTCTCTCTCATCCCTGTCGCCCTGCCCTCCTCTTTATAGCTCAAGGGGGCACGTACAGATAAGCTTGGGGGCCAAGAAAGCTAAGACTAAGAGAGACAAAAGGTGGGATACAAAGAATATCTAATAAAGTACATGTTGGTCTGCTAGGTCCTGTACACCATGGGTATCTTGTTCTCCTGTCAGCCCTGGGACCCTGCTCCTGTGCCGCCAGGTTGTCTCAGATGCTGCCGGGCTGTCTCCTCCCACTTCCTCTATGCCTGCCAAGTTTCCTCCTGAGGATGCTCGAAGTCAGGCAACGAGACAGGGTCGAGAGAAGGAGTCGAGGTCGGACTCGGGGGAGGCCGGAATGCTCGACTCCCGGGGGGGTCAGTATCTCGGTCACATCCCGAGGACACTCAGTTTGATTCTGTTGAGTTTTTGAGGCACCCCAAGATGACACCTCCCACAGCAACCCCCGAGCCTAAGGAGGGATGAATCATCCATCCTTAGGGTCAAAGTTCTTTCGGAGTGTCGTCTTCAATGGATCCCTAGAGCTTTGAGCCAAGGTTTTGGCAGGTACACCGCCTAGGTAAACCTGCCAGGTGTAGCCCCTGAGCTTAAGGGTGAATGGAACATTCGGCCTTAGGGTCGAGCTTTCTTCCAAGGTGTCGATCCCTAGCAGTTTTTGCGAATCAAGACTTTGTAGGTGCACCGCTGAGGAGCACTTGCCAGGTGTAGCCCCCGAGCCTAGGGTCGGATGGCACATCCGAGCCTATGGTCAAATCATCAAGAGCGTTTTGTCAACCTCCCGATCATCCGAGCGATGCTTGAGGTCCACCTAAAGGGATTAGCCAAGTCGAACAGGTCTGCCGCCTGGAGGCGTTTGGTTGTCCCTGCTTCGACCGAGGGGTAGGCAATTTGCCCTTCGGCCCCCAAGTTGGAGAGTCCACTGCCCGAGGACAGTGAGGATGGGCGAGGTGTTCAGGGCTATAGGCCTTGGGGCTTGAGGTAGACCTGACCTCGCTCGTGGACTAGCTCGGAAGGCCACGTTCGAGTCATCGAGATCACCGCCCTGGGGCAGTGAAGAACATGGCTATGATCAAGACTACTGCCCCAAGGCACACGGTAGTCCTGACCTCGACCGAGGGCGGGCTTGGAAGCCCGCCCTGAGTCGAGAAGGACCCGACCCAAATGGGGTTTTGCCAATATCAAAGCAAAGTCCTCTGACATTCTCTGCTACTTCTTGTTCATGGCGCAAGGATTGGGAATGTCGCTGCATTACATCGAATCTTTTGGCATCCCACCCTTTCCCAAGTGTCAAGCGGTGCTGTCAGTTGAGATGAGAAAGGTGGTGTGACCTTACGACGGGTTCTTTAGAGTGGACGACGGAAGTTGTGTAGATGTCACTCGCCCTTCCAAAGATCCGACGGCCCAAATTTTACCCGAAGTCGACGTGTCAAGCTGAGGAGTTGGATGGGCGAGAGGCGCTTCGGATGTTCCGCGCTGGTCATAAATGATGCTGCACGTTTTCCAAAAACCATGCCAGCGAGCCCATCGCCATCTCCCTATTTAAACCCCATTGCAGCGGGCTCTTCTTCTTACGCCATCTTACTTCTCCACTTTGAGGAAGAGAAACTTTCTCAATTCCCCCGCCTCCACTCCGCAACCTTTTTCTTCCTCCAAGCGGTCTTAGGCTCATGGCATCGTCGCCGAGTTCTAGTGAAGGTTGGAGTTCTATTGGGAGCCCTGAGAACCGGCCTTGTAGGATATTCCCTGGACATTGCGGTTGTGGTATCGGCGAAGCGTCTGTTGGTACCAATCCATCTGGATCGCGGTGGCCATACACTCTTCTTCGATGTTGTCGATGTCCTCGGCCCTCGTTTGCTCGGCCATCCCTTCATCATACAGTCGAACCCTTGGGGATTCATTAAGCATGTCGACCGGGAGAACTGCCTTCGAGCTGTAGACCAGGAAGAACGGAGACCGTCCTATGGCCCGGCTCAGCTAAGTGCAGAGCCCCTAGAGCACAGCTGGGAGCTCATGCAACCAGCGGCCTTCATGCTTCCGAAATGGGTCAAAGACCCAGGCCTTTAGGCCTTGCAGGATCATGCCATTCGCACACTCGCACTGCCCGTTCGCTCGAGGGTGTGCCACCGAGGCGTATTTGACCTCGATGCACCTCTCTTCACAAAAATCCAAAAAAACACTCCTAGTGAACTGTGTCCCGAGGTCGGTGGTGATCTTCCTTGGGACGCCGAAGCGAAAGGTGATGCTTTCGATGAACTCGGCCAGCTTCTGGGCGGTGCAAGCTCTCAGTGGCTGCACTTCGATCCACTTTGTGAATTTGTCGATTGCGGCAAAAATGTGAGTGTAGCCCCCTGGTTCCTTAGGGAATGGGGTGACCATGTCGAGCCCCCGGCATGCAAAGGGCCACGATGATGAGATTGTTTGAAGGGCTTGTGCTGGAAGGTGGTGCTGTTTGGCGAAGAACTGACATCCCTAACAGCGCTGGACTAATTCCTTGGTGTCTTCATTGGCAGTCGACCAATAGTATCCCGCCCGAAAGGCTTTGCCGACTAGCGTCCTTGCGCCCGCATGGTTACCGCAGATACCCGAATGAATCTCATCGAGGATCTAGGTGGTCCCGAGGGACGCACAACAAGAGTACTCTGGTGGATGCCGCACGCTTGAACAGCTCGCGGCCCACTACGATGTACTACTTGCTGCATTGGACAACATGCTCGGCTTACGCCTTGTCCGGCGGGAGCGCCTTGGTGGCGATGTAGTCCACGAGTTCTTGACGCCAGTCATCAGGGGTGTCGATGATGGCCAGTACTGACTCAGCTGGTTGCGGGGCGGGTTTCGGGTGAACAGGTCCTTGATCGACGACTTGTGTAGCTCGTGGATGAAGATCCCCTATGACACCGTTGCTCGGGAAGATCCGAACTTCGCCAGCTGGGCAGCCGCCGAGTTGGCGTCCCGGGGGACATGGTGGAACTCGAGGCCGGCGAATTTGCCTTCGAGCTTGCGGACCTCGGCGCAATAGGCATCCATCTTCTCGCTCGAATATGACCAGTCCTTGTTGACCTGGCTAATGACTAGCTTCTAATCCCCATAAACCATAAGGCGTTCGACTCCAATGGATTTTGTGATTCGGAGACCATGGAGGAGAGCCTTGTATTCGGCGGCATTATTGGATGCCTTGAACAGTAACTGGAGGACATACTTGATATGCTCACCCTTCAGGGAGACCAAGAGCATGCCACCCTTTGGGGAGCCGTCGAAATGCATGGTCCAGGTCGGGCGCGACTCGGAAGTCGGCTGGAGCTAGATTTTTGTCCATTCGGCCACGAAATCGGCTAAGACGTCCGACTTGATGGTGTTGTGCGGCTTGTAATTGCCCATTTCCACGTCCCACTTGACTATCCGTGCAGTAGCCTCGTGATTCCGAATGATGTCCCCGAGGGGGAACCCGGTCACCACCACCACTTTGTGGGCTTGGAAATAATGTCGCAGCTTCCAGGTGGTGATGAGGACAGCATACAACAGCTTCTTTACTTGGGGATAGCATGTCTTCGATGGCCCGAGGACCTCGGATACATAATAAATGAGCCTCTGGACCGGGTAGGCGTGACCCTCCTCTGTGCACTCGACAACCAGCACCTTGCTGATGACAGTGGTGGTTGCTGTTAGTGATATGCCCTAGAGGCAACATGGAGATGTTGGACATCATGGTCAATATTTATGTACTAATGAATAAAGTGTTATTCAGTTCCATGAAATAGACAACTCATATTGATCAATAAGTACGTGACTTATTTATGAGACTCTTTCTGTATGAATCTACTTCTAAATGATCCCTGATCGTATATCTTGTTAATGGAACAAATATGATTCTAAGATCAGATGTTTATTGATTGATGATCATGTCTCCTAGATCATGGTATGAAGATACCAAATCAATAAATGTGAACGTGTGTTGGAGAACACATTGTTGGATAGACCCACTCTGAGACACTACGGGAAATTAATGTGCTATTAGTTGGTCTCAAGTAGTGTTGGTGCAAAGTCCTTTGACCTAAGATCATCATGGATTCCAACATGTGTAGTAGTTTAGTTAGGGACTACTAAATGCTATTCCATAACTGGGTAGTTATAAAAATAGTTTTCGGGTCTGCTATGAAACATGTAGTGAGATGTGAATGATCAAGATGGAATTTGCCACTCCGTTGGGAGAGATATCTCTGGGCCCCTTGAAGTAATGGATTATGGAAGTGCATGGCCATGCCGAGTTGATTGAGTCAATCAACAGATAGATAATCCAGTAAAAGATTGAGTGAATGATTAAACTGTTAAATAGGATGGCGTATGTCTTGCCTATAGCTTAACTGGTATCGTGAGGCAAAGGGATTTGTGCACTCATTACAGGTTCAGCCGAAATAACTCTCTTGTATACTTGGTGTCAATACATTCTGCTAGGGGCCGCTGTTGACGACCGACCGAGTTGGACTTAGGTCGGAACCATGTATACATGAGCCTACAAGGTCACACACATAACGGGAAAGAACAGACATTCGAGTTGGACTTTGATACGGCTCATTTGGATAGAGATCCAACCGGACAAGGAGTCCCGATGGGCCTTTAGGCCCAGTCAGCAACCCTATATAAGGTGGCGAGGGGTGGAGGGATTCAGTGCACATATAGACAGCCGAACAGATCTCTCCACGGAAACCCTCCCACGTTCGTGCCAAAACCCAAGCCGTGCATCGCGTGCTAGCACACGGGTGTTCGGAGTTCATTCCCTAGATGTGTGGAAACCGGTAGAGACATGGCTACGTTGCGACGTTCTTTGGTGGCTTCGAATCTCGCCGAGATTCAAGCTAGCCGAATTCAACTCGGTAGCTTGGTGTCGGGGTTGGCAGGTCGGAGGGTCGAGCGAAACGCTCCGGGGTTGGCAAGTTGGCTGATCTGCTCCCGGGGTCGGCTGAGGCGTTCCCGGGGTCGGCTGGGTGTTCCCGGGGTCGGCTGGGACATCCGCGAGGTCGACTGAGGTCGGCAAGACTTGTTCGAGATTGGATACACTTGATTGGCTATTTCTGCTACACTGCACGCCAATAGGTAACCATCTATGGGCCCTCAATTGCAAGCTATCTTGGATTGCGTGGTAGAAAATTTTTGTTTTAGGCTACCGTAGCCTCCGCATTCTCCTTCAGTTGCGGCGATATATAGAAGTAGTTGTTCCTTGGGGTTTGGAGCAGTGAGGATTGGAAGCGTACTCAAAAGGTGCTTGAAGTCAACAAACGCCTTGTCGGCATCTTCCGACCACTCGAAATCCTTTCCCTTCCTGACCAGCTTGAAGAATGGTGTTCCATGCTAACCAAGTCGGGAGATGAATCTCCCGAGAGATGTCATGCTACCCATGAGCTTCTGCACGTCCTTAACACAGGACGACTTCTACATGTTTAGGATTTCAAAGATCTTCTCGGGATTGGACTCGATTCCTCGCTCGGAGATGACGAAACCGAGAAGCTTCCTAGAAGGGACACCGAAGACACACTTCTTGGGATTAAGCGTCCATCGGTACTTGCGCAGGTTCGTGAAGGTCTCTGCTATGTCGGGCAAGAGATCATCAGGGATTCGGGTCTTGATCACTACATCATCCACATAGGCTTTAATGTTATGACCAATCTGGCTGGCTAAACAACGCTGAACGACTCACTGATAGGTCAAGCCAGCGTTCTTTAGACCGAAAGCCATCGTGGTGTACCAGAAGGCCCTGAATGGAGTAAAGAAAGACGTCTCCTCCTGCTCGGACGCTTTGAGGCCTATCTGATGATAGCCTGAGTAGCAATCCAAGAAACACAGGAGGGAACAGCCCGCGGTAGAGTCGACGACTTGATCAGTGCAGAGAAGTGTAAACGGGTCTTTAGGACAATGCTTGTTAAGATCAGTGTAGTCAACACACATTCTCCATTTCCCGTTTTTCTTCCTTACAAGAACCTGATTGGCTAACCAATCTGGGTGGTGCACTTGCCAAATGAAACCCGCATCTAGAAGTCGAGTCAACTCTTTCGGATCTCGTCCTTGCACTCCTAGGCGAACCGTCGTAGTCTTTGCCTGATCGGCTTGGCGTCGGGGGGAACATGAAGCTCATGCTCGACCAACTCCCTGGGTACTCCCGGCATGTCTCCCGGTTTCCAAGCAAACATATCGATGTTTGCACGCAGGAAGTCGACGAGCATGCTTTCCTATTTCTCCCCGAGGTGTGAGCCGATCTGCGCCGTCTTGGAGTGATCGGTGTCAGAGAGGGAGACAGCCTTGTACTCGACGGAGCCAGCGGAGGGCCTCGACGCTGGCGGTGCCAGACTTGGGTCTTCCTCGACCATTGGTACCTTCCCTTTTGGGTCGGCACGCAAGGGAGGAAATCCGCCTACTCGGGCCTATGGGTCGGTGGCCTCGCCGAGGGCGAGGCTCTCGGATTCAGTGGCGTGGGACGTGGTGACATCGGTTCGCATGGAGAATTCCCCCTGGGGACCTGGCACCTTGAGAATCAGGTACGTGTAGTGGGGACTCGCCATGAACTTGGTGAGGGCCGGACGGCCGAGTACCGCATGGTAGGCCATCTCGAAGTCGGCCACGTAGAACCTGACAAACTCGGTGCGGAAGTTCTCCCGTGTTCCGAGCGTCACGGGGAGGGAAATCACACTGAGGGGCAGGCTTCCTTGACCTGGAACGATGCCGTAAAACGGCAAGTCCGTAGGCTCAAGGGTGGAGAGGGAGACTCAGAGCTCACGAAGAGTACCTCTGAAGAGGACATTGATGCCGCTCCCCCGTCGACTAGAACACGCTTGAGGCGCACCTTGAGCACCACTGGGTCAACCACCAATGGGAACCGACCCGGCTTCGGGATGTCGGTCCACTGGTCTGCTCGAGAGAAAGAGATCGGACCCTCTGACCATCGTAGGCACTCAGGCGAGTCAACCAAGATGGTGTTCACGCAACGAGAGAGGAGCTTCTGCTGGAGTTGACTCTTCGAGGTCGCCTCGCCGCCGAGGATCATGTTGACAGTGTGGGTCGGCTCCTGGAAGCCGTCCTCCCGTTGCTGGTCCCGTTTCCAACGCTTCGGGTCTGCACTCCTCCCCTTCCGTGGCCTCGGAGGTCAGGGGTTCCTTGCCTCCCGGACCATTTTGTCATGGAGGGAGTAGCACTGCCGGACAGTGTGGTTTCCGTCTGGACGAAGGAAGCATGGTTTGTCGAGCGCTTCCCAGAGTGTTTCCCCTAAGGGTTTCCCCTCAAGCTTGGTCCCTCGAGGGTCGCAACTTTCGTGGTCGGCTAGCATTTCGCATCATCTCGCCAATCCCACTGACGCGAGCGGTGCTCGGGGTCGGCCCGCTCCTTTCCCTTCGACTTCCTCGGGAGGCGGGAACCGGCGGGCACCATAAGCTGGTTTTCGACGTCCTCAGCGTCAGCGAAGCCCTCGGTGATGGTAAACACTTGGGTCGGGGTGGTTGGCTTCATCTGAGCAAGAAAGCAGAACAGCTCGGGGGGTCTTCGAAGGTCCTCAGAGAAGATTCGCATGACGTCGCTGTCGAAAATGCTCGCAACGGAGTTGCGACGCTCCGAGAAACGCCAGATGTAGTCCCGAATTCGACCAAGGTGGTAGCAGGTGGTCGGGCGTTGCCACGTGCCATGGTAGTTGGGGACGAAGGCATCGCAAAGCTCATCCCATGAGTCGATGGAGTCCTTAGGTAGACCGGCAAGCCAGTTGATGGCCGTTGGCGCTAGCATAACCGAGAGATAGTTGGCCATGACACGATCATCACCATTTGCGGCTCGAACAGCCATGCAATACAGCTGGAGCCACAGGGTGGGATCGGTCTTGCCATTGTATGGCTCTATCCCCGTCGGGCGAAAACCCTTGGGCCACGTGACCTGTTGGAGCTTGGCGGTGAAAGCTACAAAGCCATCATGGTGGGGTGCGGGATCGGGCACGCCGTCAGGAGGTCCATGCAATAGGTCATACTCGTCCCATCGTCCTATCTCCTGGCGCCTCCGATCGGCGGCATGCCTCTCGATGGTGTTGCAGGCATCCATCCTCTGCATGATCACCTCGCACAGATCACCCGTGTGGGAGCTCCCTTGATGCTCAGTCATACGAGTGCTCCGCGAGTATCGTGCCGTGCCCGCGGGAGGAACCACGGTCCTCGTATCTGCGCCCGCCGTAGTACACAGGGAGGCCGAATGACTGGCACTCTGCTGTCATCGTGACCTCGTGCGTCGAGCACTCCTAGGGGGGCGCTTACATAGGGCCGAGACATTGAGCTGTGCGGCAGTGGCCTGGGTCATTGCCATGGCCTTTCGGATCTCGGGGGAGTCGGGAAGACTATTTAGGGCACACTCTATGGCAACCAAGTTGGCCGCCGGTGTACGGAAAACCTGGTGACCCTCAAACTCCGTCATGAAGTGGGACTCCAGGTGTCGGGGCTGAACATGAGGCCGACGGGCCTGCTCACGCCACACAACCCTACCCGCATTATGGGAACGGCGCATGTTGCGGCGAGCATCGGACTCCTGAGAGCCTGTGATATCGTCGTCGGAAACCGCCTCCGCCATCATGACGAAGTTGGCAGGCCAGCGGTTACCAGGGATGAACACTGGTCTGTGGAGCCGCCCACTCGACGCCATATGGGGGAGAGAGGCGTGACGGATGGTCCTGCTAGGGTCCTCCATGCCAAGAGGCACGAGATCGCCAACTGGTAGGAGTGATGTCTCACGATTGTTGTGTCCTATTCTCACAACTCCTACTAGTTGCTATTAGAAATATTTTACCAATTAATGTCCGTCACACAATTATGAGTCTGTGCGCCTTCTTCAATGCAGTTGGTCAGAAAAGGTTATTGATCGAGAAGGACTTGATGCCCTACAAAACAGAAATTGTCAAAACTCTCTGTTATCTAGAGATGTATTTTCTCCCGTCCTTCTTTGATATTATTTCTCATCTCCCTGTCCATCTTCTGAAGCAAAAAGAAGTATGTGGGCCTGCATTCCATAGGGTGATGTACCCATTCGAAAGATAAATGGGAATTCTGAAGGCATATGTCCGGAACAGAGCGAAACAGGAAGGGAGATTATCAAAGTTACACAACTGAGTAGGCTATTGAGTTCTGCATAGATTACACATTTGAGAACGATCCAATCAGAGTATCAAGGTCTCATCATGTAGGAAGGCTATCTGGTGCAGGCACCATAGGAAGAAAAAGACGTGTCTCAAACCAACTCGCATATGCACAAGCCCATTTCGCTGTCCTGCAACATATGGCCGAATTTGCGCCCTACTTCGAAGAGCATCTAGCGAAGCATCGAATGGAAAACACTAACCGATCTGATATATGGATCAACAAATAGCATAATTCTCGTTTCAACAAATGGTTCAAGAACCATATCAGGCCGTCCATCAGATTGTCCAGTAATAGGACAAGTGAAACACTCGCATGTTTGGTGGTGGGCCATCATGGGATGTTGACACATGGTAGGGATATGGCATCAACAGATACATATCTTACACCGTTCGTCAAGACGACAAAAGCACGATATGAAACAACGGGGTTCGTATATAGGCAACCAAACTAGCCGATGCACTTTCCAACTGAATCAACTATAATCATGGTGTTAATTCTTCCCTTGACTCAGTTTTGACTAACGGCAATTGCCAAATCCTGTCGTTAACACGTGCCCCCCAATTTCAAACTGTGGATAGACATACTGCAATATTCCTTGTACGACCCATTTAATCTCCATCGGCCCATTAGGGTTTCACTAGCCTAATCGGCCTAATCCTGCTTGCGACGGCTTTCTATGCCCAGCCTATATAAACCCCTTGGCTTCTCAATTCACGATCATCATGTCACTTCCTTGTCACTACTAAAAAACCCCCCTTAAGCTATGCCAGATTTAGAGTTAGGCACACTTTATTTCGTCTCTATGTCAATGTAGACACGCTTTCATAAAGCATGTTGGAAGCGTCTTCGTACATAGCGCGTCAGGCCTTGTAGATATGAATTCTTTAAGTGTTGCCATGAAAGAAAGAGACATTTCATTAACACGTTATATGCATATCTAAAAATATAGATACAATTTTGCAAACACATATATAAAACGTCTCTAGTGGTGTAGTTACGTAGTAATGTAATGCTTCATTGCATGTTAAGAAACATAGAAACAATTTATAGATACATATACAAAACATGCCTACTAATATATATGTATTTTGTAATGACGCCTTATAGCGCAGCAATTATTGTAGAGACGATTTAGTAGAGCGTGAGAGATGACGTGGCACGTGACATGGTGGATAATGTAGCACATGACGTGGTGAATGATGTGGCGGATGACATAGCGGATGATGTGTCATGTGATGTGGCGGGTGACACGTTTCATAGTAACACCAAAATGCGTGGTAACAAATGTAGAAATAATATCATACATACATTTTTATTACGCGTCTACATAGACATGTTTTATAGTTACACCATATTGTGTATTAAGAATTCTAGAGCCGATTCATAGATACATCTATTTTCGTGTCTACTAATATATAATGAGTCTTTTATTTTCATTTATAAATGCAACATATCTTTATATTTTCTAATTGGCTAATAATTTATAAATAAATGATCCATGACATTGCACAATCAATTCTTTGCTTCACCAAAAATAAACTGAGTTCACCAAAAATAAACTGAGTATTTTGAACCAACAAGTGCAGTACTTAAGGTATTATGAACAATTCAGAACAATTGTCTTGATAAAGTAATAGAGAAAGTGACAGTATCATACAAATAGTTCAAAATTTTTCACTAACAAATAAAACATATACCTCATTGTCCATTCTTGCCTTCTCCATCGCAGCTTCACTTCTTCCTTAAGAACTTGTAACTTTCTTCGCCTGCAACGGGGCTGCATGGGGTTAGCTGAATAACACAATTTGAAGATATTGCAAAACTGTAGGTTTAATCTTTAAAAAGAACTTACATGTTGTAACACCCGAGGCGCCATAAAAACCCAGGATGACACCAATGTCCCTTCCCACATGGCAGAAGCGCAAAAATCAGCAACAAACACCCATCAACTGTGAAAAGCGGTAGAAACAACAAGAATAAAGGTATGATTAAGATAAGTTCCAAGACAAAGATTATTATTGTCCACAAATGGTCACCAAGCTAGTTAATTCTAAGTTTACTAAAAAGAGATTATTTATTGTCTCTAAAAGTATGTGAAATAGTGAAGATGTGTCGCTACTCCCATCCCTTCAAGCAAGCATCCAAATCACGCACCAGGAAAGATAAGAGAGGTGAGAATAAATCTCAGCAAGCAAACTGCCTGAACATGTCATACAAACTAAAAGTTATAAAACATCAATTTAAACATAGAAGAATACATGTCATAAATATATAGAGGTTCATGATGGGAATATTTATCCATTGAAATTCCCATAAAGAAATAAAGTGCATCAGATATAATAAGCAAATCATGACCACAAAAAAATAGAACTATACACCTCGTATAAATAAAAAGAACACTCCGCATCTTCTCTTCATGGCAAATGCAATGCATATGCATGTCCACTGCCTTCATACCCAACAAGGTATGAAGCTGCATCGTACCCCTCCTCAGGCAACGTATCCACATTTGTCTTCTACTTCAAGGGTGGCTTCAACATATCGATGGGCGGCGTTGGGGGCGTCTTGGACGGAGGCGGCGGCAAAGTAATGAATATGAATTGCAAAGACACTGGATCAAAGAGTAGTACAGTGATATCTGGATGTATAGCTATCCAAAAATTATCAAATTTTACCAAAATATAGGTAACAAAGATATCTACAACTTTCTAGTTAGACACTTTTGAAGATAAAATCGTTTTGGCCATCTAATCATCGAAATATAGAAGCTCTGAAATCTACACAGAAACTCAAATAGTAAGGAGTAATACGGTGATATCTGGAGTTATAGTTATCCAAAAATTATCAAATTTTACCAGAAGATAGTTAAGAAATATATCTACAACTTTATAGTTAGAACTTTTGCAGTAAAAATTGTTTTGGCCGTCTAATTGTCGAAATACAGAAGATCTGAAAATATGCCTAGAAACTCGAATAGTAAAGAGTAATACGGCAATATATCGAGTTATAGATATCAAACAATTATCAAATTTTACCGGATGATAGCTAACAAAAATATATACAACTTTCTAGTTAGGCACTTTTGCAGCAAAAATCGTTTTGGCCGTATAATCTTCAAAATACAGAAGCCCTAAAAATCTGTCTTCACCCTGCGCGACCAATCTAAAAACCTACGCCCAAGTCCCTCCTCTAATCCCTATTAACCATGACTTAGGGCATCAAAAACGCCCCTAATCGTGTGCTAAACAGGGAATCAAGCATTACCTATGGTTTTCCTTGGAGAGCCCACATGAAAAAATGATGGGGAAAACATCAATTCAGTATACCTTCCTGTTCCTCTCCTACTCTTCAATCCGTTTTTCTAGTTTTCCTCTTGATCCAAGATGCCGTGGTGGAGATTTAGGGAGAGAGTTTTGATGGAGAGGAGAGGGAGGCACGTGCATGAACAGGAGGGGACGGGTGGGGAGCAGGTCCCTTCTCCTGTAGGGTTTTGGATGGGGAGGATGTAGGCTATACTTCTTGGGCCTTGGCCCAAGTAGTCCTGGCGCAATTTTAAAGGTAATATTTATTTAATTAAATACTGTTGTTCTATTATAAATTATCCTAAAACCAAAATTAAAATAATAATTTTAAGGGTATTACAGTCCCGCCGCTCGATCGATTCTTTGGATGAATCGCTCTTTGGGTCGTTTTTTCCCATAGACTCTACGAAAGTCTGTTTTTCATATAAATTACATTTATCAAAAAAGTCCATTTAACTCACTCGAATTATTTTAAATGATCACTTAACCCACATACTATTTGCTGCCTCGTTTTACACCCTAGACTATTAAAAATTATTCATGTTACTCCATAAAGAAATTTGTTGCCTCATTTTGCCGGACGGCGCTCGTCGTGTTTTGATAAACCTTGTAGTGTTTTGAAGTAACGACGGAAAATACGAGCTCGTATATAAACATGAATTAGCAAATATTTATCGAACAAAAATGGGTACAAAATAAACTGAGCTCATATTTTTCGTCGTTACTTCAAAAGGCTACAAGGTTTATCAAAACAAATGAGAAAAAATATGATTCGACAAAAAATATGAAAAAACTTGGAAAATCATTACAAGTGAAAGATAACTTAAGAAAATGTTTATACGATGTTTATAAACGTGAATTAGCAAAAATTTATGGAACAACAACTGGGTACAAAATAAATTGAGCTCGTATTTTCCGTTGTTACTTCAAAACGCTACAAGGTTTATCAAAACAAAAGAGTAAAAATATGATTGGAGAAAAATTTATGAAAAAATTGTCAAAATCATTACAATGAAATATAAATTAAGGAAATATATTTATGAAGTTTATAAAGATGAATTAGCAAAAATTTATGGAACAAATAAATGGGTACAAAATGAAAAAAATTGGTGCTTCATACTGGAATTTAATCCTGGTCGGCTGTGAAAAACAGGGCCACACTTGCCATTGAGCCAACAAGTCATATTAGTTTTCACTTGTATGGACAGGCTATTCTACAATAGGTGTGGCATAGCGACTACAATAGGTGAGGCAACCGTCTGGGCTATGGTCAAACAAATCACCTAACCCTAGGTACGACGCAGCCGCGGGCGCCCGGAAGAAGCGGCGGCGGCGGTGCAGGACGCGCCAGTGCAGGACCTTGTAACATTTTCTTCCTTTTTTTCTAAACCTTGTAACGTTTTTTTCCTCGTTTTTTTGCTAAACCTTGTAACATTTTTTTTCATTTTTTTGCTGAGAACCTTCGATAATGCAACAATGCAAATTTTAGTTGATACATGTACTATTTTTTTCCAATGCAAGCAACTATTACAAATAACAAAATATATTAGTTGTAGATGAGCTATCGCAACCATCAATAAAAGAGTTGCAATATCATCTTAGGATTGCAACGCCAATAAAACTAACCGCAACGCAAGTCAATTTGTGGCAACAGTGACCACTTATTGCAATCGTTCTACAATTGGTTGTGCTATCACTTGCTTTTCACAACGATATCCATACTTTTGCCCACAAGACCATTTGCGTGGAAAAAACACCATCTACCACAACCGAAATTTGAAATGGTTGCGATAACACCCCCTGCTGCGACCATTTCTTTTCGTTGCGACAAAAAAGCGTGGCTTAAGGGTCAAAATTTATTAGTGTACACTTTACGACATATCTACATGCTATTCACGGTTCAAAGCATGTCAAACTTTGTATCAATTCGATACGTTTTTCTAATCAAGTCAGAAAGCATATATACCTGGCTATAAAGAATTGTTTGATATGCTTTACAACGTGTATATGGGGTAATGATGCTTCAAAGCGTGTCTAACTCCGTGTCATTTTCTATTGATGGTTAGTTGATACGTTTTACGACGTATATACATGCTATTCATGGTTGAAAGCATGTCAAACTTTTCTACCTTGGGTAGCTTTCTTTTACACGGGTCTGATGGGCAATGAAGATCCTATCAACTTTATCAATGACAAGACCAATAGAGTCCCTTTCAAGTAGTACAACATAAAATATTTCAGATTTGCGCCTTAGTTTTAGGTCTTGGCCATCAAACGTAACAGGCTGGAGAACTTGCTGTCGACGAATGCTTGCTTCCAAGTATCAATTTTGAGCCAATATTGGCATCCCTCAATGCATGACATGTCTTTGGCTGAAATGGACAAAGATGAGTCTCTCATTGCATCGGCAGGTTATTTTTTGTCCAATGCCCTAAATGCCTTTCTGTTCGGCCACGGCCTAATGACACCAACTCCAATGGACGTTGTTATGCTTACCGGTCTAGATATAGCCTCATCGGCAAACCTCGTCAGTCTAAGAATAAAATGTACTTAGAAATTTGATACCAAAGCTGCAGGAGGCTGAGCTAGTCATATCAGTAAGCATATACCAAAACTTCAGGATCAATTTCCAATCAGGAATATGTCACTTTCCTCAACATGTGGCTAGAACGATTTGTCTTCTGCAGATCGACTTTGGGGCCAACGGCAAACATGCAGCATGTAGCAGAAGCTCTCGCCGATGGAAAAACATTACATCTGGCAAATATCCGCTAGCGAAAACTGATCATTTTCTGCACCAAGCATCAACAAAGTTATCGGCTGGCCAACCCGTTAGCTATATCGGCGGTCCATGGTGGTTTATCCGATCATGGCTAAAACTCTACACCATCGAAGTAGTAGGAAGGCCCTCTCTTAACTTCTTGATATCCTCATCGGATTATGTTGAAGGTGCAACTCCTACCCATCACCAAAGCATGTCCCATGGCAAAGTTGTATTGGCTTATCCTGGAGACAGGATGACAGTTGCCGATATCTTCTATTGGTTTAAAGACTTCTACTATGGCTTTGCCCAAGAATGCAAATAACTTCGAGCTGCCTATAGTCTTCAATCCCAACAAGATCAACTCCGACAAGGACAACAGACACATCTTTAGATTGGCTATCACTCCTGGTCTTCTTCCGATTGGAGTCTCTACCAGTCGTAATTCTCGTATTTCATATAAGTTTTACCACCCCTCAGTTTGCTCACGATAGTTGGGTTTTGGTCAGCTCCCCATCGGCCTCTATTTCATCAACAAAATCCAAGCCAGATGTCACATACCCAAATCCAGGGTCAGGAAAATTCTGTCAAAAACCAAATGAGAATAAGGTTTCTCAATTTTGTGAACCATAAATTTTCCTTTCTAACTTTGGAAAGTACCTCCACCCAATGCTTGATTAAAGATTTGAGAACAAAAGAAAACCTTTCTCATTCCTAACTTAGAATGTGGATACAAACATACATGTGCACATGCATATGCATAAAACATGTTTTAACTCGCATTTCATTAATAGGTCTCATGAGCAATAACCTAAAATATTCAACTCACTAATCGAGCCCATAGCTAACCTTGAATGCTAACAGGTGGACATAAAGTTTAAGTCAAAAGGATAATCTCCTCAACTCAAGATAAAATCTAATATAACCTTATAGTCAAATTAGATGCATTTACAAAGTGGGAGCACACATACAAAGAAAAGTTACCCCAATTTTCTAAAATAATTTAAGCAAGACAAAAACATGGGAAAATACGTTTGGGTGCAAAATATTATATTCAACTCAATATAATTTTGTTACAATTTAATAACTAGAGTTGATACCTAGGACAAATTAGACAAAACAATCAAATAATAGGCTAATTAAAATCCTTATCGGCTAAAACCATACCTCGCTCAAAAATGAATTAAAATGCACACAAGTGTAATGTTTGTTTAGGCCTTCTAAAAATTCAAACAAGACTCGAAATACCCCATATTTTGTTGAATTTCTTTGAGCAATCTACAACTGATTTTTGAATGCAACCAAAGAAAATGTAAACTAGGTATACTCATCTACCTCCAGTAAAATTGGCAAAAATTAATCTAGAACACACATTAAACTATGCAGCAACAAAGTTAGAGGTAGAGAATAATTTGAAAATATAAGCAAAAATCAACTGTACTCACTCTTCTACCCATCCCTCTGATTCCCACCTAGTGTACCACGGCATGGACCCACTGGAAAGCCTCCCAGACTAACCCTCGCCCTGTCTCTCGTCCTCACATGGCCGAGAATGCAGGGAGCGCGAGCCGACCATGCTCTGGATGCCGACGACGCGTGGCTTCGACGTGTCGATACCCTGGGCACCTCCTCTTCTCCCAAACCTCCCCAGACCAGTCGCCCCACTCCATGCATCGCCTCAATGCCAACCAGAATGAGAGAGGAAGCCATAGCTCTCCCTTTACCCCTCTTCTTCATCGCCGGCCGCAGGAAAGACGAAGGCCGCCGCAGCCAAGGAGACCCGGTCATTCTCCTCTCTTTCGCACTTCGTTCATAGCGCACGATGCCAAACCTTTCTCTAATCAACTCTGTTGCGTACGGTGCAATGCAGCAGCGGGAACGCCGTCGCGCCCATAGGAGCTCTGGAGCATGCACCAGAGCACCGCCACAACTCACCTGCTCGTCAACCGCCTTCCACGGTGAGCCATTGGCCAAACCCTCTCGCCAACATGTTTTCCTGTATCTGACAATGGTGTAACTCGAAGGAATCGCTGTGAAGTGTACCGAGGAGAGAGTTCCCCTTTTCTTCCCCAACACCGGCCGCCCATCACCACCGACGAATCCTCCCTGTCTGATGAGACATTGTCAAATTACTTGCACATGCACCATCCTTGGGACCTAATCAACCTCTTGGACATGCATGCATGGTCGCTCTTCAAGTAGATCGGGCCGTCACCGTTCAACCCAGAGCTCCCCGTTGCCGCCAAAGCCCATCTACATGCATCATCATGAACCAAGCCACGCCACCTTTCTGTAACGGTTCGGTAAGTCTCGTATTACCACGTAGCTACTCTTATATGCACTAGTTTGCACTAAACCAAATCGAAACCCGACATGCATCAGCCTGCCGAGCCGCACCGCCGCCTGTGTTCGCCGTCGGCACAATTCCAGCCACCACTACGCACAAAACCACCACCAACGGGTTCGCAATAAGCCACTTCATCTTTTCTCTTATAGTCGCCCCCTCTGAAACGTCGTCGTTCACCGTCAGTGAGGGAAAGAGCTCCGGCCGTCGGGCTCTGCCCCTCCTCATCCCCGACCTCACCGACAAGCGGGCCCCATGGACTTTAGGCGCTAAAGACCATGATTAGCGACTGTTTAAACCTTGTAGGGTTTGTTTTGTAAAACTTCTCCGAATGACAAGTGGACCCAAGGACTTGTTAGCAAATATGTTAAAACAGAGGGACTCTTAATAAATTTGGTTGATAACATGTTCTAGGGATCTTGGGTTCCATTTCTAAAAGTTTAGGGGCTTCATTGCAAAATAACCAGGGACTGACCCGTGGACCCCATGAATTTTCAATCCGAAATATAAAAGGTAATAACTAAAACAAACTTATTTTTCAACAGAAAAATTGACACACTTGTTAAATCCATATAAAATCCAATATAACTTATTTTTGGATGAAACAAATTTTCGTGAACTCACCAAATGATGAAATTTAATTTAGAAATATAAAACTTGGCACTCAGAGTGCAAATTTCATCTCTAAAATTAAAATAAGGAGAATCACACATAACACTTGTACAAACTTGTAAAATCCATAGAAAATACAACTTAACATATTTTTGGATGAACTCAAATCCTACAGATCCACCAACTTGCATCCTTTATTTAGGCAAAATAAACAAAATATATAGTTATCTTGTGACAAATGCCACTAATACTATTAATATTAGGAAGGATGTGAATTAGAAGAACTAAACTATGGTGATTTATTTAAAATTCAGCTTAACTCCTTTTTGAGTAAACTCAAATTCTGTAGGACCACCAAACATGTACTTTCAAACTATAAAATAAAAACATATGCTTACTGTATAGTAATATCACTTAGATACTTATATAAGGATAAACAACCTAGTGCACACCTCAACTTGGAAAATTTATAGGAAATTCATTTTCAATCCATTTTTGGTGAACCAAATTTTTATTTAACCAGCAAGTAATGAACTTCAATTTGGTAAAATAAAATATGGCAGCTCATACCCTAAATATGTAGGAAAAACCCTAAAAAATAACCTAGGTGCTAACCACCATAAATAAGCTAAGCACCATGAGTATATATGTATAGATGTGTAACTAAATTGTATCATAGCTCTAATTAAATAAAAATAATACATGTTGGACCAGAGAAACCATAGTTCCATCCTCGTTCACTAAGATATAGAGCACCTAGCTCATATCTAGGTTAGTATATCAAAACTATAACATAGAAAACCTCTAGTTGCAAAGTATGAGGTAAAAAGGATATAAGATCTAAACTTGTAGAATTAGAGTGAAATGAATAACAAATATAATTAGTTTGCTTAACTAAATCAAGAAGTAACATGTTCTGGACCAAAAACCCTAAGGCCATATATAGAGCACTACAGGCCTAGAACACGTTATAAGTTTGTAAAATACCTAAGAAACTCATAATAGCTCTAAAAAATATGAAACCAATTGTGTTAATCTTAGAAAACATACTTCTTCACCTCAGTGAAGTCAAGGCTAATAGAAATAAATTTATAAAAGCATTTTGAAACAATACCTACTTAATTACTACCCTATATTGAGTAAACTTCAAAAATCATAACTCGTAAATAGAATAAGATAAGTTAGAAATTCTTTCACCAAAATCCACTTTAGATCAGTACCTACTCAATGTGCACAAATCATGCATTTTAGAACATTTTGGATTTTCGTCTGTTTCGGTGTCTAAGTGCATATTGTGTATTTTTGATTAGACAATTGCATAAACGGTGAAGGAGTGGATTAGGTGCTAACATTCCTCAGATCAAGGCAAGTTCTTCCCCTCCTTTCCTTTGAAAACATTGAATCTCATGTTTTGAGGGATGAAAATATTTGTTGCAAAGTTGCATATGAACTTAGACTATATCAATATTTAAAACTTGGATATGGTAGTTATGTCCTGATTGCTGCATTTCCCACTTGCTGTTTGTACCCCTAGAAGTGGTTAGAGTACATTTTCTTGTGCTCAAATGGGTTTATATGTGCTTATTGTTAATACTTGCTTAGCCCTGCTTAGTATTATGCAAATGCTTATTCCATCGAGTACTAAGATTTGTTTTTGATATAATAACCCTCACATAAGTGGGTTTAATATAATGAGTATTTGCAAACCAAAATGAGTAGTGCGATTTTGACTTGGGCGACAAAAGTGGCATGTAATTGATGTATTTGTATGCTGATAGGGGGAGAGTTGTTTGCCCGAGTCCGTAAGGACCGAACTTGTGTCACCAAATTAAAGTATTCTGTACATCCACATGTGTTAGTATGGGATGACCTAAGCTGAATAATCTACTTAGCACCTAGCCTTGCATTATGGTAGGCGCAGTGAATATAGGTTCGGATACCCAGAGGAAAAACCTATTTACCACCGAAGTGGTAGTTTAGGCGACTTAGTCTGTCCAATACAACGATATTATGCCACGTGGGTGGGTTCCTGTCGTGTTCGCCACCACGGCGTCAAGTTTAAGGCGGGGCCACGCTACTTGACGGTTCTAGGTTATATTCTAGTATGCCTAGGATGGGGGAACACAAGTCGTGCTGGTGCAAGGCTAGGGATTAAGTAGTGTAAAGGCTTCGTTATGACCTCTAGATCACACTCATCATGAAGAGTGTGGTGGAGTCTTGCAAACTCAAAACAAACTAGAGTGTTCATATCATGTGGGTAAAGTTGTATAAACTCTGCAGAGTTATCTAAAACTAATCGATTAGCCGTGCTCATGGTCAAGAGTGCTTTGGTGAAGTGTCATGAGTATAGACTCTCAATTGTTTTAAAATGTGATCATGTGTTTTAACTTGAAAATAATAAAATGTGTTGAGTTGTGTGAGTGAGGTGAAATATATTGTGACTTGTCATGGAGGACGACAAGGTATTGACATATGATGGAATCAATATGAATTAAATGATGAAACTTGAAACTTGTCTTTGTTAATTGAATTGTCAACTCTTCTACAAATGATTTGTGAAATAAAGTTTGCTTTATGCTGAAAATGAACCACAAAAAAACCCTCCTTGAATGTATGCCTATCATGTAGTATGTTAAGTTTGACTTGTGCTTGTCAGTACATTAACTCGTTTAATGTATTGACTCTTGAAACTGGAATATCCATTTTGCTTGCAGGTTTAGACTTAGTCTTTTGAACGATGCGGGGAATCGTCTGTTTCTTCTAGGAATTGAACTTAACAGGGTAAACCCCTAGTATGTCTACTTGTGAAATGGGTAGCCAAGCTTTCGCAGTTCTTTGATATATACATATTTATTTTGCCGGTCAGCCTCTGTATTTATTAAGTTACTGTAAGTCTTTACATTCCATTCATCTTAACTGTATTAGCTATGTATGCCCATGCTTGAGATGAAATTGTGAATCTAGGGCACATCTTGGGAACTAGATTCACATGATTATGAGTTAAGGATATTTGAGATGTTGTAGATCTTTAGCCATTTTTTCGGGTCTCCTGAATGTGTAACACATCTGGTCGCTGCTTTCACGTGGTTTGACGGGCACATCTCAGGCTGAAGTTGACTGGCAGGCTAAAGGCCTAGCAATGTCTACAATATCTTTCTCTCGGAGCGTCAAACGTCTCATTGTGTTTGAAGGAAAATATGGGCTATACTAAACATTCCTTTAAATATAATAAGAGGTTCGAGTATGTCCCGACAGCAGTGGTATCAGAGCAAATACCGACCATAGGAGCCCCTTAAGTTGGCCGTTTAGAATGAATTCTCAAAAAATATTTTGAGGGCTTTGCTCTCAGCTACAAACTATTTGCGAAAACCATATTCAATCTTATATCTCATCCCTCTCTAAAGATTATTCTTCTCTATATCTCCATTTCAAGTTTTAAAACTCTTATCTTGCTCTATAGGGCCGAAACCTTTGAAAGATTGTATTTTCATGAAAAGAGGGTTTGAAAATACTTAATAATCACCACTAACCAGTACCAAAGGTTTTTTGAAAAGTTTTGAAATCCCTTTGCAAATTATTCCTATGTACTAGTTCGGATTTGCAAAATATCGGTTTAGAAATAGCCTCTAGCAAATGGGTTTTCAAATGGGTTGAGAAAACAGAAAACTTGATAGACACTTAAGGATTCCATTTTCTCATGTTAACGCTGCACCAAAAATTAATTGGGTTGATTTTGGTACCTTTTTATCATCTATTCAAAATTTTATCGATGTGGCCTAAAGCAGGTAGTTTGGTATAGAATAGAATTTTTTGTGCTCAAATCCTCTAGATTGGTTGCTTAGATGGACCACCCAAAATATCATCTAGCCTCTGGTACACCCAAACATAATGGGAATAAAAGATGGTAAATTTAGCTAACTTTAAACTTGGATAAAGTTTTATTTCGGGTCGGTTGTTGTGTTCTGGAATGTTGAGTCAGTCAGTTTGTAAATTTTGCCCAGGCTAAGCCGTAGGACTTAGACCTGATACTTTTTACCAAAAACATGTAGACTAACTCAGTAGGCTTCATGAATTTTTGCAAAATTTTTAGACCCATGCATCATGGTGAAACCATCTAATTAACTAATATAATCATATTCTGGAATTGTAGCAGACGCATTCATCTTTTTATTTAGCCCAAACCATACGTGGTAAAATATGCACCTTTTAACAGTAGCTCCTGGACATGCTCAGTAAACTCCACGAATTTTGTTTGAATTTTTGAGTCCCTGCATCATGCACTAAAAATTCGTATAGCTCTGAAAAGTAAAAATCTGAAAGTCAGTAGTCCACCAGTTGTTGAATTTGTGGAGACAAAACCAAAGGCGATAAAATCTTGATTTTCTTAAGATAGTTCACAAACATATTTACCTGCCTCCATGATTTTTGCTCAAATTTTGTGCCTTCGGGATCGGGCGCAAGGGGACCATTAAAGACAGCAAACCCATATTTTCCAGCATAACGGCATCTGACTAAATCATTTCCTCAAAGGCAACCCAACCGTTTAAAAATCACAAAAGCTTTTCTTTTCCAGCCCAAGGGAACATTGTTAGGATACGAAGAATGGATTCCAATTAATCTTGCAGCCCTTCTAGATTGACCGCTAAACTCAGTTCTTACCATAACGACATATAACCCTACCTAGAACCACTAAGCAAGTTTAGCCTCCATTTCACAAATTTCTCCTAACCAAAAGCTTTTTTTTAATTTTAAGGGGGATAGTTTATCGTGACCTTATAAACCCAGAAATAAATATGAAGCCTTTGTAAGTCCCACAAGCCTAAATGGAAAAAAAATCATACTAGGGACAAATCATAAGCAAACTATGTGATTTAAGTTGAGATGGCTACCCCTGTTCTTGTTTAGTTGTGTAGATGCCTACCAGGTACACACCATTCTACTACTGCCGCAGGTTCACCCGGAACTCCACCCAACATATGCTCCGCCTTATGTTGCAACGTGCTCGATTCACCTATCCACCGGAGAACCACATCCTCAACAAGACCATTGGAACCTCTCAAACTATCGTGATGGCTCGTGTAAGCATTAAGGGAAGAACTCCATTAGAAGAGGACCGCCAGTATGCCGGTTACGGATGGGATAGTAACTCCGCTATGCAAAATTGCACCTATGTTGCCATTACTCGCCTTCGTGACGAACTACCCGAGTGGGAAGAGTTCTATTATTATATTCCATCTTTGACTGAGGGAGCTGAACACACTACCTACCCAGGGCTTCTGAGATAGAAATAGGTCTGCACACCCCATACCTCCAACTAGCAGGTTTCGTTCGTTCCATAGATATGCTTTATCACTCCACTTTTGCTGAGTTGCAACGTGTCCGCACAAGGGTAGCCACTCTAGAAAGAAGTATCATGCCAAGGTTTCGTCAGGGACATTATACTCCAGAGTTTATGTATGGAGAGGATTCCATGCTTGCACCCGCTGAAGTCCTACCACCCCCAGTCAGGATTTATTTTGAACAGTTTCCATCTCCCCACGTTGATGTCAGACGCGACTACCCTCCACTTGGAACCACAAGACTTCATCAACCATCGAAATATGTTCCTTGGTATGGACGGGTCTTCAAGATGAAGATGAAGGAATAAGATGACAATACTTGGAAGACCTAGGGATGTCCTGTATGCTAGACCCTATGATGTAGTGGTGGTCCATTTTGGAAGGAACTATATTATGTAATATATGTAACCCGGCTACCATGTAACCCCTTTTATGTAATGAACTTGATGGATTATGTGAGATCAAAGCCCGGATCCTGTTCTACTTCAAATTTTGAAACTATTATGCCTGCTACGTGAAGGTTTAGTTTTTGTAAATAGAAGTAAACTTTGACTATAGATTTTGTGCCCTGTATGGTAGATTGGTGGAACCTAACCCTCTCTTTGCTTGTCCCTAGTCATCTACTAGATCACCATCCATCCGCAGAATAAAAATCTCCAAGATTTTGGAAAAGCAAGTCTATTATACAACTTAAGAAAAGTTCAACATTAGATATATTAAATACTGTATGTTTGAGGGGGACAGGATTTCCTTTAAGGGGGATAGAGCTGTCACATACCCAAATCCAGGGTCAGGAAAATTTTGTCAAAAACCAAATGAGAATAAGGTTTCTCAATTTTGTGAACCATAAATTTTCCTTTCTAACTTTGGAAAGTACCTCCACCCAATGCTTGATTAAAGATTTGAGAACAAAAGAAAACCTTTCTCATTCCTAACTTAGAATGTGGATACAAACATACATGTGCACATGCATATGCATAAAACATGTTTTGACCATGTGTACTTTGTGCATTTGGATTTTTAACTCGCATTTCATAATAGGTCTCATGAGCAATAACCTAAAATATTCAACTCAATAATCGAGCCCATAGCTAACCTTGAATGCTAACAGGTGGACATAAAGTTTAAGTCAAAAGGATCATCTCCTCAACTCAAGATAAAATCTAATATAACCTTATAGTCAAATTAGATGCATTTACAAAGTGGGAGCACATATAGAGAGAAAAGTTACCCCAATTTTCTAAAATAGTTTAAGCAAGATAAAAACATGGGAATATTTGTGTAGGTGCAAAATATTATATTCAACTCAACATAATTTTGTTACAATTTAATAACTAGAGTTGATGCCTCAGAAAAATTAGACAAAACAGTCAAATAATAGGCTAATTAAAATCCTTATCGGCTAAAACATACCTCGCTCAAAAGTGAATTAAAATGCACACAAGTGTACATTTGAAATAATTTATTCAAATACTAGGATAATTATCATGAATAAATATAATTTTTCTAGAATTTTTCTTCTCTGTTTATGTATTCTAAAAATTCAAACAAGACTCCAAATACCCCATATTTGTTGAATTTCTGTGAGCACTCTACAACTGATTTTTGAATGCAACCAACGAAAATTCAAACTAGGTATACTCATCTACCTCCAGTAAAATTTGCAAGAATTTATATCGAACACACATTAAACTATGCAGCAACAAAGTTAGTGGTAAAGAATAATTCGAAAATATAAGAAAAAATCAAGTCTACTCACTCTTCTATCCAACCCTCCCATTCCCAGCTAGTGTACCATGGCATGGACCCATTGGACAGCCTCCCAGACTAACCCTCGCCCTGTCTCTCATCCTCACTTGGCCAACAACGTAGGGAGAGTGAGTCGACCGCGCTCTGGACACCGACGACACGTGGCTTCGACGTGTCGACACCCTGGGCTCCTCCTCTTCTCCCAAACCTCCCCAGACCAGTCGCCCCACTCCATGCATCGCCTCAGTGCCAACCAGAACGAGAGAGGAAGCCGTAGCTCTCCCTTTTCCCCTCTTCTTCATCGCCAGCCGTGGGAAAGATGAAGGCCGCCACTGCCAAGGAGCCCCGGTCATTCCCCTCTCTTTCACATTCCGTTCATAGCGCACGATGCTGAACCTTTCTCTAATTGACTCCATTGCGTATGGTGCACTGTAGGAGCGGGAACGCCGTCGCGCCCATAGGAGCTCTAAAGCATGCACCGGAGCACCGCCGCAACGCACCCGCTTGTTGACAGCCTGCTACAGTGGGCCATTGGCCAAACCCTCTCGCCAACATGTTTTCCAGTACCTAACAATGGTGTAACTCGAAGGAATCACCGTGAAGTGCACCGAGGAGAGAGTCCCCTTTTCTTCCCCAACTCAGCCGCCCATCGCCACCGATGAATCCTCCCTCTTCGGTGAGCCATTGTCAAATTCCTTGCACATGCACCATCCCTGGGGCCTAATCAACCACTTGGACATGCATGCATGGCTGCTCTTCAAGTAGATCGAGCCGTCACCGTTCAACCCGGAGCTCCCCATTGTCGCCAAAGCCCATCTACATGCCGCCATCATCGACCAAGCCTCGCCGCCTTTCTATAACAGTTCGGTAAGTCTCCTATTACCCCGTAGCTACTCTTACATCCACTAGTTTGCACTAAACCAAACCGGAACCCAACATGCATCAGCATGCCAAGCTGCACCGCCGCTTGTGTTCGCCCCCGACACGATTCCGGCCACCACTGCACACAAAACCACCACCAACGGGTTTGCAATAAGCCACTTCATCTTTTTTCTTATAGTCGCCCCCTCTGGAACGCTGCCATTTTTCGCCGGTGAGGGCGGGAAAGAGCTCCGGCCATCGGTCTCTGCCTCTCCTCATCCCTGGCCTCACTGACAAGAAGGACCCTTGGACGTTAGACGCTATAGACCTTGATTAGCGACTGTTTAAACCTTGTAGGGTTGTCCAACTAATGTTATTTTTCATATATTTGGTGAATATAATGATAGAGAAATATATTTGGTGCATCGAGTCCACATATGTTTGGATTTAGAACATCTTGCCACCATGGATAAAAATTGCAAACTAGAGAGACATGTCATTGCTAATCATGTTGTCTCGAGTTTATGTTATTTTGATTTGAAAGAACAGGATGGTTATGAGAAATAGGAGTGACCGGAACACTCAATGTGGTCACCATGAACCCGGGTAGTTGCGCCACATGAGTACTTAGCTTCTAAAGAAAGTTCAAAATGAGCAGCAAGTGAAACAATCAAATGTGGTATCCATATTTGTTGTTGGCATCCCCATTACCAGGTATATTCATCTCATAGGAGATTAATACTATTTGCTAAAGAACTGATGATATTACATGACGAAAGTTTGTTGCATTTGTTTTCTTGTAGAAACTTCTATGGACAAGATCATGCACTGCGCTACAAGAACCATATGGAAAAACTGAGGACGGTTTTCCATGAAGGGGAGAATGATGTGACCATGACTACCAAGGATAAAACCATTGCTCACATCATATGTCAACAGGAAGACATCAAGATTAACCTGTCCAAGTTCTACAATCCAAATCGGTCACCTGCTACAATGATGAATTTAAACGGCCGCCAAATATATGTACGAGCTCCATTTTGGGCCCATGAGTACTTGATGGAAAGCTCTCGGAGTCGTCTTTCCACAGATCCAGCCTCATCAAATAACACATGCTCTAGAAGCTAACAACACTGCTCTCCAGGAAAGGGTTGGCTTAGGTCAGTTCTAAGAAGTCTTTACTTGATCGTCGAAAACACCGTCTCGGTTTTGACCATCTTGCTCCACTTGCTTGAAGCTTGAGGATTGTTGGTATTTCTTATGATCAGAGTTAATCCACAAATGCACGGAATACCGTTGTAGCACTTAACTTGGGAGTATTCCAAGGTATTGAATTCATAGGGAAGGTGTGTGAATTATCTAAGGGTCAGGTTCATCCAAGGACAACAAGAATAAATAGGCGAGGGTATAGAAAGGATTTATATGGTTGTGGCTCTAGATAAATTGTAGGCTTCCCACTTACTTACTTTGGGCGCCAGCTTACACTCGGTTTGCCGAGTGACTCTAGCCTACAGCTCTACGACATACCCAAACGTGGAGGATTATAAAGGACGGATAGGGCTGTCACCACCTACCGCCTATCTCTACAACCCGTGGAGTACACGGCAAACAAAGGTAAACATTAGCCTAGACACCACGTCTACGCTATTGATTTCTACTCTAGTTTTGGCCTAGAGCTTCCATCTTCATCAGGAGTCTTAGACTAGAGCACCCACGAATGGATGATGATCCCATAAGTAAATGAAATAAATGGCTTACTTAAGGAAAAGTAATTCAACCATAGGAAATCACGAACACTTACAGAATTGAACAAGCATTCATCGAGGTACAAGGTCCAAGGTTGTTGCCGAGATACATGGCACTTCTCCGGACTACCCCTTACTCTCTTCCCTACATTCTGAGTACTAGAGAGCTAGGACTTCGCCTTTGGAATGAAGCTTTGATCTTCTTGTGTTGTGTTTAGAGTGAAGTGAGCTCCTCCTTTTATAGCCTTCATATGATGGTTGTAATGTTAGTTTGGGCCCGGGAATCATGCATAACTGCCATTGGGGAGTCATTAGGAGCATCCACGTGAAAAGTGGAGATGAGGGGAGGCCAAAGTGGTTCGGCCGAACCCTGGGCCCCACGTCTCTCCATCGCCTTTCACCAGAGGCTTCCAGATGGGCCCCTAAGACTGTTGAGGGTGGTTTGGTCTCACTTTTAGTCAGTTTAAGCTGACTTGTGGGCCCCCCAATCCGTGGGATGCTGACGTGGCAAGCGTTGGTTGGTCGGTGTTGTGTTTCTTCACCACGTAGGTGAAGGAATACACGTAGGCTACGATAGCATAAAATCAAAATTTTATACCATGCACCCCAAGAAAGTATGCAGTAAGGGACTATAGATTGTTACCAATTGACGCGCAGTGCAGTGGAAGACTACATTGGAGAAGTCGGTCCAACGTACGCATGTTGACGAGGTTGCGAAAGTAGCCGATCACCGCGATCTGATCGCCCGACCGCCAACTCGCCTCGCCGATCTACACCACAACGTAGCAGTGTCTCTATCGGTATCCACACGTCCAAGGTTGGAACGCCGATTACTTGTGTGCTACCATTTGATGTGCGGCTAGGGTTTGGCTCGAAGGTGGCGGCTAGGATTTGCTCGTGGCAGATCTCATCTTGCGTCTAACATGAATTGCTTGTTATTGATCTCCACCCCTTGCCCCTCTATTTATAGAGTTAACCGACTGGGCCTAGAGGGCCCGTCGGGACTCTATCTCTAATCGGATCCTTATCCAAACTGAATCCTTATCTGAGTCAAACTCGAATACATGTTCCAACCCGTTAAGTTTGAGACCCTGTAAGTTCATGTATACTTGGTTACGATTTCAGAACACTTCTTGGCTGACCTGTCAACAACCGCCCCTAGCAGAGTGTATTGACACCAAAGCATATATAAATATAATATCGGCTAAACCTGTAATGTGTGCACAAATCCCTTTGCCTCACGATATCAATTAAGCTATGTAGGCATACGCGTAGGCTATGAGAGCATAAAATAAAATTTTCTACCGCGCACTCCAGGAAAAGCATGCGAGAAAGGGTCTATAGATTGTTACCAATTGACGTGCAGAGCAGCGGAAGACTGCAATGGAGAAGTCGGTCCAACGTATGCACGTCAGGGAGATTGCAGAAGTAGCCGATCAACACGGTCCAACCGCTCGACCGTCTTGCCGACCAAGAACCGACCGCCCAACCACCTCGCCGACCATGATCGTAGAGTTCGAATTTGGTCGTCAACACGTGGTCGGTGAAGTGGTCGGGAGATCGAATCGCGGTTGGCGAGCTGGTCTGAAAATACACCATCGGTGCATCGCCAACTTTTTTACTTTCGTTTGTTTCGACGAGTTCTTGCTTTCGAGTTGGGCTGCATTAGGTTCGATCTCTGACAAGAGGTAAAGCTTGTTATGGCAGCTTGCGCTCTCATGAGTAGTGCTTACATCTTTATGACACTGTAGTCCTGTTTACGTAAATCGTCGAGTTATCATATATGTTATATAATCTAGATCGATATTGTTGTCTAACCCTAATCGGCTAGCATCTGTTACTAGACAATAGCCGATAAGGTTAGATATCAATGTCAACCTATATTATATAGTGTATCCACCATCTCGAAAGGCTTTCATCGACTTGTTTAGATCTTGTGCTTATCTTTATGCTTAGTGCTACATCGGTTGAGTCTGACCTACTAAGTATTATCTAGAATCATAGTATCTATCTTGTCCCATGATTGCTATTACAGATAGTATTGGAGTTTCAGCCGATTTTATCTGATTTAGTTATATTGTTTCCTACATGTTTACTTCATATGCTAAATATGCCCTTTATATTAAGATCTCACTGTGATGAAATATATTAAGCTTGTTATCGATCTGTTAGGTTATCTTAACACCTGATTGGTTCCTATTTAACGTATTTAATCTATATTGATATCTTAGTATAAAGTGGTATCAGAGTATTAGCTGATACATGTTAGATTTATGACATCGGCTATGCTATAAATACATATAATCTTTGTCTTAAAGTACTTTTAGACATCAGTGATTTATATTGTCTCGGCACACTGCCGATCTATCCCAGCCACTTGGTTTAAACGTATTTTGAGACCTAGATTATATTTTATTGATATCTACAGTCGATCGAGTAGATCTAATTTTCCCTTTGCCAATTTAGTGCATATTGCATCGGCTCGATATTAAACGATACGTCATCGGCTATACACGATCGAGTATCGTTTATAAATTTAACTCTATTTTCTTTCTTTAGTTTCTTGTTGGATGTAGTATCAAACCAACTGGCACGCCCTTGAACCCCAAAAGCAAAATTATGGACCTGCACTAGATTTAAGCAGATCTCTCAGGCCAGTGCATGATTTTTCGAGTCAACATGCTTTTGGCATGCCTGGTGGGACACGACAAGACATCATGATGGACATCAAGTCATCTGAAATTGACCCAGAGAATATCATCCCCGTCACCATGGCCAAATTGACGCCAGAACAGAAGGCTGAGTTTGAAGAGATGATGAACAAACTGCAGAGTCAGTTTTTACACTCGTTTGTTCAAACTCGCTCGGGCATGGTTGTTCAACGGTACAAGGTAGCTTTGCCAAGAAATGATGAGCCCGAGTCCAGCATGCAACAACTACGATGAAGACTATGCTGGAAGTTCAAGCCGATCTGGTCCTCAGGGAAATCAGCTAAAACAAAGGAAATTACCTGTTCATCAGAGGTTGGGTCCAATTCGTTAGGATTTTTCACAAGAGAATTTTGATGACGATGAAGATGAAACCATGAACTCACAATGGTGTTCTTCTGGTATTTTTACTAAAAACTAGAAGAGGAGGGTTCAAAGGATGAGGAGCACGAAACGTTTCCAGGAAGTACCGGAGGAGATCAATCATCACCTGAAGAGGAAGGGAAAGCAGTCGTCGCCTAAGCAATGGCGCGTTAAGAGTAATGTGCTTTCAGCCAATGAGGTCAAAGCCGATAAGGGAAACAGACTGGCTAAGGGGAAGGTGGTTGCTTCTGTTGCGGTTCATATGGTTTTTGTGCTATCGGCAGAATATGAGGTTCCCAAGCCGATGCAGATGTTATGGAAGAATCCTTGGCCAAATTGGTGTTATCTCCAGGACAAGCTATCTTTGAAAAGCCAGAAGGAATAGGGCATCGACGCCTCAAGCTATTGTATGTCAAATGATTTGTCAATGGCAATCCAATGTCCAAGATGTTGGTTGATGGTGGAGTTGCTGTGAACTTGATGTCATATGCTACATTCAAGAAGTTGGGCGGGAATTCAGATGACCTCATCAAGACCAACATGGTCCTCAAAGGCTTTGGTGGCAATCCATCGGAAACCAAAGGAGTGTTGAACGTGGAGTTGACAATCGGCAGCAAAACTGTCCCTACCATGTTTTCTGTCATCGATGGGAAGGGATCATATAGCCTGTTGCTTGGAAGGGATTGGATTCATGCGAATTGTTGTATTCCTTCGACCATGCATCAGAGTTTAATCCAATGGCAAGGTGAGAAGGTGGAAATCATGCCAACCGACAGGTCAATCAATGTTGCTAATGCCGATTTAACTATTTGGGAGATGGATGAAATTGATTGCTTGTCCGAAAAAGTTTGGGAAGGAGATTATCTAAAAGTGTCCGATTGTGACATATAAATTGGAGATGAAGAGCCCCGATTATTGCTTTGAGGGCATCGTGGAGGGTTCAAGTTTCTACACCAAGGACACTGTAGATGATCTCGATGGCAAATTGGGACAAAGTTTCATGTTATGCCGATACATGGTAGCCGATGTATTGACATCGCCTTTAGATGGCCGATATAGGTTATATCGCCCTTAGTCTTTTTGATTTATCATAATCAGTTGTGTTATGCTGATGTGTGATGGCCGGTATTTGTGATATCGCCCGTAGTCAATCTATAATTTTATCAATGGTCAGTTGACATTGCAAAATTAGGGGGGCATACATGGATACATACGAAAATATGTGGGATTCAAAGGAAAATATGTGGGCTTCAAAATTTTCTTTTGCAAGTTATATTACAAGAATTAGTGCAAGCAAGTTATATCACAGAAGTTCACAAGAGTTTACAAGAATCAACATCGGCATAAGAGGTTACAAAAGTGCTAAGCTCCTATTACATAGATCGGCTCATGCAGACACCAGCTTGTTGATAGCCGATATTGCCCTTTGCCTAATTTGTTCTATGTCTTCGATGGCTTGTGCGTCGGTTGCATCAGTTCTCGGGATCACCTTCAAAGACTTCATAAGATCTGACAAATGCTTGACAAAACTCTTCAATTTGGGATTTTGCTCTTCAATTGCCCTGGGAAGATCGACAAGTTTCTGCTCCTCTGATGCCAGCTCGGTGTTACACTTCTCAAGCTCACATAGTAGCTCATTTTAGCGATTTTGCAGCCAATCAATGCTGGTCTTAATTGAACTTGGCCCTACAGTCATCTCATCAAGCTTGGTTTTCTCTGCGGTGATTGATTGCCGGTTAGCTTCGATGGTGGCTTCAAGAGCTTTTCTCTCTCGTCGATCGACAATCCTTTATCATGCCCTTTCTAGCTTGTGTTGGTGTTGTCCAAGGTATGCTGCTTGAGAGATGCTGTCGACAAGGTTATTTGGGATTTGATCTTGTATCTCTTTGAACCTAGCTCTGATCGGCCTGCAATTGACGACTAGGTAGTCCAAGGAGCTCTCCAGTCGATGAGCCATGTCTAACAGCTTAGTCTTTAAGTCATAGGCAAGAGGAGCTAGAGCTTTACTTGTGGTCTCTTCCTCATCATCCAAGAACTGTCCTATGTCAAAGGAGAACATATCGGCTAGAACCTGAAAAAGAAAGCGTTGAGATTGGTAAGTGTTGGAAAGCTTAAAATAGCCGATATGGAGTTAAGAGAAAGTGCTTACAGGGATGACAATAGCTGCTTCTCCTTATTCCTCGACGTGATGGTTGCCCCTAGCCGATGGAGTTCGCTCACTAGATTCATGTGGGGCAGGTGCTGGAGAGCGAGGCGGCTTCACAAAATGAAAGAGAGACAAGTTTGGTTTGGCATCGGTTAATTGAAAATTGAGAAATGTTTTGAGTTTAAAGTTACCGATGGAGGTGGAACCGGTTTCTTCTTGGTGGCCAATTTATTTTTCTGCAAACTGAAGGAGTTTGTTCAAGAATTGAAATGTGAATATTTAAAGGAAGAAAAACTCCAGAAAAGTACATACCGGCTAAGGATGAGGTTGGCATCTTGGAGGAGTTGGAGTTTTCTCACGAGCTGGGTCATCGGCTGGCGGCGTTTGCATGGGTCTTGTTTCACTTGTGTCGGTAGCAGCATCGTCGACAGCTTTCTCCATTCCTTCTTGATTCAGGAACTCCTCCACTTCTGGGTCTAGGGATGGCAAATCATCGGCTGCAGCTGTCTTTTGTTTTTTGGGAGCTTTCTTCTTTGCAGCCGATGGATCGGCAGTCGATGGCTTGGTCCTTTTCCTTCTTCCAGCTTTAGAGGGGATCGGCTGGCGGGTTTGACCATGAAGCAAAGAGGCTATCTTGGGGCATCGTAGCCAATCCTTGAAGGAGCCAGTCCACCACCATTTGGAATAATCCCGGCAACATAGCAGATGGTTGCTCATGTATTGCTGGCATGAGGAGGAGAGGAGTCGGTAGTCTGCAAGCAAAGAGAAAGGTGTGGTTAAATATTAAAGAGTGACAGCCAATAATGAAGAATTTGACAATAGAAAGAATGCTTACTTGTGGAACCGACTTCGGGAACATAGTAGTCAGGTCGTTGAGGCTGATTGGTGAAAAAGATGTTTCTTCTACTCTATCCACCATCGGTCAAAAAGCCCTACTCCTCATTATAGCCAATTCAATGTTCTCATACTGCCAAGTGCGGGGCCTTGAATGTTTAGCAGTCTATCCATCATGAGGCCCAAAATGATCTCTCCCCTAGTTTGAATCTTGTCCACAAAGAACAAGCCGATCGGGAGCTGACCCATCCATAATTGTCTAGCAGCACTCATTGGGTGATAAAATTCATACGAAACTTGGACATTTCTACCCTGGTGGATGCCGACTGGGAGGATACAAGGGGAGATGGCAGCTGTGAAGACTTCCCTGGACTTATCAAACTTCTCAGAGTTGATCTCATCGAATCTGAAGTCGTTTGGGAGCTCAAAATCTTCAAAATGTGCATATGCAAACCAGATTCTTGAGTCTCTTGGGAATCCTTCGTAGAAGTTGCCAAACCAGTCCCTGAAGAGGTCCGCCGATAGCTTTGATCCAGCGTATGAAGATGCTGCCTCTCCAAAGGACATGCATCGATGAGTTGTGACCTCATTGTCATCTTGATCTGTCATCGGCTACACTTTTGGGAATTCGGCTTCCACTAATGTTGGCCTCTCAGCAACCTTATGTGTGTGCAGATTGAGCCAAATTTGGAGAAGCCACCAGGGGTCACCAGTGCCGATAGCAAAATATGTGGCAATCTTAGCCGATGAATGTTTAGAGTCTGGTAGAAGTATCCTAGCAAATATTTGCCCAAAGGAAGTTGCCTTTTCTCTACCCGGGCTTCGGGTACATGCTACCAGTTGGTGGTAGGACCACAGCTTGGGCCACAGAATAGGAACTTCTCCAACCACATCAACAGGAAGGCTGTGTGTTCCTTGGGGGTTACTAGGCCAATTCCCATGTTCTGCGAGATGAATCCATTCCTGCCGTCGATAGCCTGGGTCTTGAAAGAAAATTGTCCCTTGGTGTTCAAGCTAACAGGGTTATCCGATGAAGTGATATCTAGATCGGTGATCATGGTTATGCCCAGAAGAGTTGGTGTCATCGGTCCTTGATTGAATAGGTTGCAGCCGACAACATGGGCTCATCTTTGGACATGTCGGCTATGGTCAGGGCTAGGCATTGTGCTATCCCAAGTTCTTCCTAGTGGCTCTGCTTGCTAGCCGATACCCTGTTGTACCACTCTGGCCAAGTTTTGTCGGTGGATGGCCAAGACTTCGAAGTTCCAACCCAATGTACCAAACTGGGGTTTGTTAATCTAAAAGGAACCCTATTGGTCTCAGTGTTTATGAACTCGGTGGGGTCTGAATTGCCGATTGGGCCTAGGAAGAATCGGTTGGATTGAACAAGGCTAGGGACTACAATTTGGTTGGCGAGAGCTACATTGGAAAAAGGCAAATCACAAAAAGCAAAAACAAATCCGCCACAAGGAAAGGAGTTATAGCCGATGGGGCTTACCTTAGGGAACTCAGCCGACGGCGCACCAGAAGGAATAGTTGAGGTCGACATCGCTAGGGATGAAGCTGTCGCCGCGAGAGAGTTGCTTGCAGGTTCGCTGAGGGCTCCGAGAAGGTCGTCGGTGAAGATTGGGGATGTTTGTGGCCAAAGCGGTGAAAGTGCAAGTGACAATGTGAAAAACATTCAGGCGGTGCTTATTATTTAAAGAGGTAAGGTAACGACCGAAACGGAAAAGCCCTCAATTTTCTCGGATATAAAATTAAGCAAATCCGCAATATTACAAACATAACGGACTTGGGGGCATGTGTTAACGACCAAATTTGGTAAGCCAACCATTGGATTTGGAACTAAAGCCAAAGCAGATTTGGAGGAAATCAGGATGTTTTGAAACAGAGTGTGCGCCAGTTGCAGACCGAACTGATTAACTGAATTGGCTAAGGAGTTCGTTGGCCGACACCGAATCGGCTAAGGTATTCGTTGGCCGATACTGAATCAAACAGGGTATGTAGCCGATTCCGGTAAGATGACATTGGGATCGTTATTGGATCAGATTAATGTGCTTCATGAGGATTGTCATACATAGATAGAGTCCAAAAAGGCAATTGTATCTATCAATTAGGTTATTTTAAATAGTTCCATCATAGGTTGTACTGGTAAGAGTCCACCTAAGGAACTTATTCGTATTTTGAATTGTAATAGAGATAAGAGTCGTGTCCGACAAGGACAAGTTTTGTATTTGGGTATAAATATAGCCCAAGACCATGTAATCTAACAACAATCAGTTCTATACACCTTCGGCGCATCGCCACATTTTTACTTTCATTTGTTTCGACGAGTTCTTGCTTTCGAGTTGGGTTGCATCGGGTTCGGTATCCGACGAGAGGTAAAGCTTGTTATGGCGGCTTGTGCTCTCAGGACTAGTGCTTACATCTTTATGACACTCTAATCCTGTTTATGTAAATTGTCGAGTTATCATATATGCTATATAATCTAGATCGATATTACTGTCTAACCCTGATCAGATAGCATTTGTTACTAGACAATAGCCGATAAGGTTAGATATCAACGTCAACATAGATTATATAGTGTATCCACCATCTTGAAAGGCTTTCATCGACTTTTTTAGATCTTATGCTTCTCTTTATGCTTAGTGCTACATCGGTTGAGTATGACCTACTAAGTATTATCTAGAATCATAGTATCTATCTTGTTCCATGATTGATATTAGAGATAGTATCGGAGTTTCTGCCGATTTTATCTGATTTAGTTATATTGTTTCCTACATGTTTACTTTATATGCTACATCTATCCTTTATATTAAGATCTCACTGTGGTGAAATATATTAAGCTTGTTATCGATCTGTTAGGTTATCTTAACACATGATTGGTTCCTTTTTAATGTATTTAATCTATATTGATATCTTAGTATAAAGTGGTATCGGAGTATTAGCCGATACATGTTAGATTTATGACATCAGCTAAGCTATAAGTATATATAATCTGTCTTAAAGTACTTTTAGACATCAGTGATTTATACTGTCTCAGCACACTGCCGATCTATCCGAGTCACTTGGTTTAAACATATTTTGAGACCTAGCTCATATTTTATTGATACCCACAGCCGATCAAGTAGATCTAATTTTCCCTTTGGCAATTTAGTGCATATTGCATTGGCTCAATATTAAATGATACATCATTGGCTATACATGATCGGCTATCGTTTATGAATTTAACTCTATTTTCTTTGTTTTGTTTCTTGTTGGTTGCAGGATCAAACCAACTGGCACGCCCTTGAACTCTGAAAGCAAAATTACAGACCTGCACTAGAGTTAAGCAGATCTCTTAGGCCAGTGCATGATTTTTCGAGACAACACCACGTCGCTGACCACCCGACCACCTCGCCGACCAACACCACAATGTAGCAGTGTCTCTACTAGTATCCACACATCCAGGGGTGGAACGCCGAATGCATGTATGCTAGCACTTTACACATGACTAGGGTTTGGCTCAAAAATGGCAACTACGGTTTGCTCGAAGAAGATCTCAATTCGAGTCTAATGCGAATTGCTTGTCCATCACAATCTCCACCCCTTGCCCCTTTATTTATAGAGTTAGCCGACTGAGCCTAGAGGGCCCATCGGGACACTATACCTCATCTGATCCCTATCCGAACTGAGCCTTATCCGAGTCAAACTAATTGTTCCACGACCTGCGTATCGATGTAATCTTCAAGTTATAGCTTTTATGGTAGTAGCTTAGTTTGAAGAAAGTAAGCATCAGACAGTCTGGAGAACGTTGTTGAAGATGGAGATCCTCTACACCAACATGGAGATGGAGATCATCATGTGAAAGGGCCATACTATTTCATTATTAATTGCTATTCTTCTTGCTTTCATACACGGAGGCGCAGTCAGCTGGAAGAGTTTCAAGTAGGACATTGTTGCTGATTCTACAATGGAGGTTGAGTACATCGTTGCTTCTGAAGCTGCAAAGAAAGTTGTTTGGATCAAGAAATTTGTTGCTGAGCTAGGTGTGATGACTAGCGCTACTGGTCCAATGTCTCTCTATTGTGATAATAGTGGAGCCATTGCGCAAGCCAAGGAGCCGAGGTCACATCAGAAGTCCAACACATACTTCGGCGATATCATCTCATCCGCGAGATTGTGGACAGAGGTGATGTCAAGATATGCAAAGTGCACACGGATCTCAACATAGCCGATCCGTTGACAAAACCTCTCCCTCAGTCGAAACATGAGGCGCACACAAGAGCAATGGGTATTAGATACTATCATGATTGACTCTAGTGCAAGTGGGAGACTGTTAGTGATATGTCCTAGAGGCAACATAGATATGTTGGATATCATAATCGATGTTTATGTATTAATGAATAATTGTTATTTTGTTCCATGAAATAGTCAACTTATATTGATCAATAAGTATGTGACCTATTCATGAGATTATTTATATGAATCTATTTCTGTAATGATCTCAAAATTGTAACCTCAAATATGAATAAATGGTGAAGAAAATTTTTTCAAATTAATTTTGCATTGTATTTAGTTTAAAGTATTTAAAATTTTCTAATACTTTTAAATTTTCCTAGATTCAAGCCAGAAAATTAAATATAATAGTGATTGATTGTTATTCTTGAAAAATCTTAAATTTAATTCTTAAATTAAGAAAATTCATAAAAGTTAAAATTTAAAATCAACTTTAAAATCTAGATAAAATTTTATCTTTTCCAAAAAGTTTTCATATTATTTATAATATTTTCTTTTCCCTTTTTCTTTTTCTTTTTCTCTTTTCTTTTATTTTCTCTTTCCTTCTTCTTCTTTCTCAGTCACCTTCTTTCCTGGTCTCAAGCCGATCGACGGCTGAGCCATACCACGGCCAACGGCCTATGGGCTGAGCTTTGCCCCAAAGCAATTCAAACGGACGTAATAATCTTCTTATCCGCACAAGCATAGCTATCCTGGATCAATCTAAAACATTGTCATCTCAAGCTTCGGCAAACCGACATAGCACAAACCATTGTCACCGCCGGAGTTTCATTCTTCAAGAACATATGCTTCACACATTGGCACACCGAACCAATTCAAAACCATGGCCTCAACTTAGCGAACATGTTGCGAAGCCATTGGTCTGGCCACCGCGTCGTCGTCATCGTTGATAAACCAACCTAAACTGCACCGCTATAAGCCGACGAACATATCAGCTAGAGAAACCGACATTCAACCCTATAAATAGACCTCCGTATCTTGAATGTTGTACAACATTTTTTATCACCATCTTTTGCTCTTTAATACCCCTTAAGAATCCCCAACCAATATAGCCTATACTCTGCCAATTTCTCCCAAAAGTAGAACCGGGTCCGAAGAACCCTAGAACAAGCCGCATCGAGGGAATTTCAAAATTGAGAATCTTCGGCCAAGTATCCTTAAAATTCAAGGTATGCCGACGTTCTAAATAATCCAGGTTTACTTTTCCCAAAAAGATTTTAAGTTTTAGCTCACTAGAAAGCGCTACCGACGGGAGCCGTTGGCTATCCTCTGTTTTTTGGCCAAAGCCTGCACGGTGCCAGCCTACCCTAGTCCATATCCGATTCAACCAGTGTGCTAGAAAGTCTCCCCAAGGTTCGTAGATGCTTGTAGACCCTTTTTTTGATTAAAATTTCATTGGAGCATGCTGGCACTGAACTTCCTCGCTGCCGAAACCTTTGTGCCGCCGATGGCTCACCTCCAAAGTTCGCCGGCCCTTTTAAGTCCAAAAAAGGAACCATAGTGGATCCTAGATGAAGAAAATCCCATCAAACACTGAAACCTAACCTTCCTAGGCCATGCGCACAAAGATCTCTAGCTACCGGCTTGGGAGAAATAGAGAAGGACGGAGGTAGGAGACAATGAACAGTAGCCGGAAGAAGAAATAGATAAAACAATAGAAGAAGAAAAGAAAGTAAGAAATAGCACATTAGTGCAACGGAAAAGAGAGAAGGAAGGAAAGGGGAGGTCCTGGGTTGGACCCACCCTCCACCCTCTTTGTTTTTCTTTTCTTTTTTTATTTTTATTTCTTTTACAATAAAAAGAATGCAAAGAAAAATAGAAAACCCTAGAAAAATACTTTGACCCTTTCAAACTCATTTGAACCCTCTTTTTAAATCTTTATAACCTTTTAAATATAGTTTCTTTACTTCCTTTAAAACTCTTTTAAAATTTTTATTTCAAAACCTTTTTATAGTATAAAATCTAAAATCCTTAAAACAAAAGAGTGATATTTTCTAAATCTTGAAAAGATCTACCTACTCTCAAATATTCTTTCTTTCATAATATTTTTTACTATTATTTGGATTTATTTGTCAATTCCTTTTATTTTATTTATCGATAGATCACGACGTTATGTTACGAGAAGAATTAGAACTCGACCGAAGGTTGATATAAACGCTCTTATCGCCCTCCAACCAAATATGAGTTTTGAGACCGTGGACACTCAAGGCAAGTCAAACTATTTTTGAATATTTAATTTAACAATAATAAATTATCATGTTTTAATATTATATTTAGCTTGGTTATAAATACTTCGTGGGATGGGTTAGATAGAACATTTTTCCATGCATTAGAAGCATTATACAATTTCATGTATAAAAGGAGAAGAATGTTATTTTATATTTATAGATATATTTTCCTTCTCCTTAAACAATCTTGATATCTTCAAATAATTAAATAAGCATCATTACATGTGTTAGCATTCCATGTATCTTAGCAAACATAGAAGATTTTTCCATACATATTCAATTATCTCGTGCACTAAGTACACCTTACATGTAGTAAAGAAGGAGTTTGTTATTTCATACATTCAGATATATTCTCCTTCTCCTTAGAAAACATCTTAATAGCCTAGACTAAATGCTAGAGATAAGCATCATCACATGTGTTGAAATTTCATGTCTAGCCATAGGAAATCATTTCCTATTTTTGTAAATGATAAAAAAATAGGGCTAAACATTACATGTGATAATATGTTTTGGCTGTATGCCAGAAACTTATGAAAATACTTATGCCAAAATAAGGACATAGTTTCGCCCATCCGATGGACCGGTTAAACTGGCATGGCATTTATATATTTCTCTCCGATCTCTCCGGGGACTCATGAGATTTATAATGTGCATAACAGCATTTGGAGATTGTAGTGTTGATAAAGTCTTGTTGGTGGGCAGCTATGTAAATAACGGATAACAACGCCGATACTAACCAGATCGGTACCGTCTGTTAAGATAAAATCAAGGTTTCACCAAGCCGGGGAAAGTGTGAGACGAGCAGCTATTAAATAGGAGACAGATCCACCATTTACTGGTTAGAATTGGTGCTCCTATTAAGATAGAACTCAGGTCTCGATCACACATCAGAAAAGGTTAGAATTATATGAAAGCCATGTTACCCTTAGCTTTGCAACCTAGGGTTAATCCTTGGGTAAAGCTGGGCAGACACTGCAGAGTCGATTGGTATTTGAATATGCCATACTCTCGGTTAATGGAGTTATGTCTGTGGATGAATCCAGTACAATGGCATGAGCACCTCTTCTGAATACTACTAAAAGAAATATGCATATCTAGGTACTTTTAGGAATGGGGTGAATTATAAAATTAAAACTTCGTACTTTATATTCTTAATTAGATGCATTAGACATTTTATTAAGGAATAGAACCTATTCAAATATTAGTTTTATTCTAAGTAAAATGTTTCTCTTGTTGCTATATCCCGTTTGGCTTGCTGAGTACCTCTGGTACTCACCCTTGCATAATTATACTTAGGTAACCCAGAAGCAGAGGAAGAACTCTCATGTACCCTAGAGGATTGGGAAGACGAGTACGATTTCTAGGTCGACTCTACACTCAGCCTATCCATGTGGAAGTGTCACGGTTTTTCTTGTATTGTATAAGTTATATTTGGACTTTAAGTTTGTATAAATACGCAAAGTTCTTGTATCTGTATTGTCTCACGCATAACTAGACATCCTGGGAGGTAATGTGGTATTGTGGGTGTTGATCCTTTTAGGAGACCCCACAGAGATGGTACCAGAGCAGAGCTTGGCTGCAGGTTGACCTAGGCAAGTTAGATCGAATTTGGAAAATTGTTTTCAAAAATTAGAAAAATTCGCAAAAACCCTTAAACATTTCTATCTTGAAGTCTTGGCCTCTTATCTATTCTTGTCTTCTAGGTAAAAAGTAATTTGATTTGACTTCTCTATACCCTTTCAAAATATTAGAAAAAATTAAAGTATAGTAGTAAGAAATAAGATAAGGGTTAGAGTTAGTCGGTCTTTTAGGAATATACTTATTAATAAATAGGTTGTCCAAAGTTAATTGACGGATTGACCATCAAAATAGAACAAAGAGTCATGTATTGAGTTATTTTGTGGAAAAATTAGTTAGGATTTAAGGACCTCAAAACCATTAGTGTAGATTCTTGTTTTCAAAAAGTTATTAAAAAAGAAAAGCCGAAATATGACTCTAGCTGTATCTTTTCTAAATTTCTTGCTAAAATCGTACCCTATCCGTTTATTTCTTATCTATGAAAATAATAAAGAATGATTTTATGAAAATTTGTTACAGACCTAGCCAAAGGATTAGAATAAAATGTCGGGAACAGATGGAGATGGGGCTGCGGGGCGTAGTACGGGAACAATAATCTGCGAGCAGGAAGCTCCGGAACAATCAACCATGGGTAATCAAGATAATGTTCTCAGGCTTATGGAAACTATGGATCGGAATTACACCAGGTTATTTGAGCAAGTTATTAGTCACAAGGCACAAATTGGAACACCTGGTGGAGAAGGATCTGCTATGGGGTCTCGATGGATTGATTTCTAGAGGACCAAACTGTCGACATTCACTACTACCCCAGAACCTTTGGCAGCAGATGACTGGCTTTTAGATATGGAAAGAAATTGGACACGGTCCAATGTAATGACCGTGAAAAGGTTTTCTATGCATCACATCAGTTAAGTGGGCCAGCTGCAATATGATGGATAAACTACTAGGCCACTCATCAGGATAAAGAATCCATTACATGGAAGGAGTCCGTAGAAAAATTCTGGAGTGCTCATATTCCTGAAGGGTTGATTGTACCTAAAATAAAAGAATTCAGGAACCATGTATAAGGAGGAAAATCCATAGCAGAATATCATGCGGAATTTCAACGTCTAGCTCGATATTCACCAGATGACGTGAATACCGAGAAAAAGAAAATGGTATGGTTTTTTGAAGGATTGGACGATCCAGTCAAGTATAGATTAGCAGGACTAGATTACTCAGACATGTCAACTCTCCTGGATAAAGTCCTGTTAATCGAACAACGGAAGAAATAACTTGAGGAGGGGAGGAAACGTAAAGCTCCACCACAAACAAGTCCAACATCAAGTTATTAGAATCCAAGATTTATACAACAAACAGGATTACCCCGTCCTTTCCCACCTCCAATGCAAAGGGGCCCAATGCCACAAAGATCACAATTTGAAAATAATCAGCCTTTAGGGCAAACCCCAGTGTTATCAGTGTGGACAAATGGGACATTTACGTCCACAATACCCACAAAAGGTTATCCAACAGAGGTAGCCCAGGCTCGGGCAAGGATGCAGCATACCCCACCGCGTGTTATTCCACCAACTCAGGGTGTGGTAGGATGGGGAGAAAGACCTCAAAATCAGGGATCCACGGTACCCTACCGTGGAGAACAAGTTGGAGGTACTGTGGCAGGACGTGGGCAGCCTAATCTCAGTGCTGTCCAAGGGAGAGTAACAAATGTGACCGCTCAAGGTGCTGAGGAAGCTACAGATATAGTACTCGGTATGTTCCCTGTTAATTCAGAACCTGCTTTGGTTTTATTTGACCCGGGTGCTACACATTCATTTATTTCTTTAATTTTGGTAAGGAAAAGAAAATTAAGCCTAGTCGCTTTAAACAATACCCATGTGATTCATGCCCCTGGATCGACATGAAATCCCAATTTAAATGTCCAAAAGTAGAGATCCAAATTGAAGGCGTCATGTTCATTGCAGACCTTATCCTCCTAGAAATGTAGGGGTTGGATATTATTTTGGGTATGGATTGGTTACATAAGCACAAGGGGAGGATGGATTGTGAAAATAAGATTATTCGGTTAACAAGCATAGGGAGTAAAGAGGTAGAATATAGAGCCAAGAAACCCATATTGCCAACATTACCAGAAGATTTAAATGTCATGGTGGCAGAAGGAGTGGAGAAAATACCAGTTATTACAGAATTTCCGGATGTATTCCCAACCGATCTTCCTAGTATGCCACCAGAAAGAGATATTGAATTCTATATAGAATTAAGACCTGGTACCAAACCAATTGCAAAAGCCATATTAGAATGGCTGCACCTGAATTAGAAGAGTTAAAAAGGCAAATAGATGAACTGGAAGAAAAGGGATTTATTAGACCTAGTGTCTCAGAATGGGCAGCACCAGTACTGTTTGCAAAGAAAAAAGATGGAACACTAAGAATGTGAATAGATTATAGAGCACTGAATGAAGTTACTATTAAGAACAAGTACCCTTTGCCAAGGATTAATGATCTGTTTGACCAATTAAGAGGGGCAAAGGTATTCTCAAAAATAGATTTAAGATCTGGATATCATCATTTAAGGGTAAAAAAGGAGGATATACCCAAACAATCTTTATTACCAGATATGGGTTATATGAATTCACAGTAATGCCCTTTGGAGTAACCAATGCACCGGCTGTTTTCATGAATGTGATGAATAAAACCTATATGGATTACTTGGATAAATTTATAATGGTGTTTATAGACGATGTTCTCATCTACTCCTCCAGTACAGAAGAGCATAAGGAACATGTGAGATTAGCCCTGAGAAATTAAGGGAACAACAACTCTATGCTAAGTTTTCAAAATGTGAGTTTTGGATGGAAGAAGTACAATTTTTAGGCCATATTATAACTGCTGAAGGAGTTAAAGTGGATCGAGAAAAAGTAAAAGCAGTGTCAGAATGGGAAGAACCCTCAATAGTGAAAGATATTAGAAGTTTTCTTGGAATGGCAGGGTACTATCGGCGATTTATTGAAGCATTTTCAAAAATAGCAAGGCCCCTTAACAATTTATTAAAGAAAGATATTCCTTTTGAGTGGACAGAAAAGTGTGAAAAAAGTTTTCAAGAGCTAAAGAAAAGACTGACCACTGCTCCAGTATTAGCATTACCAGATAACAGGAAGGATTTCCACGTATATTGTGATGCTAGTCGTTAAGGATTAGGATGCGTACTAATGCAGGAAGGAAGAGTTGTGGCTTACGCACCCGTCAATTAAGACCACATGGGCAAAATTACCCTGCACATGATCTAGAATTAGCTGTAGTGTTTCATGCCTTTAAAATATGGAGGCATTACTTGATCGGGAACAAATGTGAAATGTTTACAGATCATAAAAGTCTTAAGTATATTTTCACTCAACCCGATCTAAACCTAAGACAAAGGAGATGGCTGTAGTTAATAAAGGATTATGATTTGGAAATCCAATATCATCCGGGAAAAGCTAATGTAGTCGCTGATGCCTTAAGCCGGAAGGCATATTGCAGTAATAGCATGATTAAGGAGTGTCTAGAACCATTACAAGTATAAATTCATAAATTAAGATTGGAATCTATGGGAAAAGCAAGCGTGGCCCAAATGGAAATAAAGCGTACCTTGGAAGATGAAATAAAGAGAGCACAACAGAATGACCCACAAATTCTGAAGATTAAACAAGAAATGCGAAAAGGCAAGGCACCAGGATTTACAAAAGATAATAATGGGTTACTTTGATTCCAAGGACGAATCTGTGTTCTAGAAGTAAAAGAAATAAAAGAGGTAATCTTACAGGAAGCTCATGATTCATTGTTTTCTATTCATCCTGTAAGTACAAAAATGTATCAAGACCTTAAGAAGATATTTTGCTGGACTAATATGAACAAAGAGATAGCTGAATATGTGAGCCCTTTGTGAGGTATGTCAAAAAGTAAAGACAGATCATCAGAAACCTGCAGGATTAATGCAACCACTTCCTTGCCCAAAATGGAAATGGGATGAAATTGGAACGGATTTTATCACAGGCCTCCCAAAAACTAAAGAAGGATATGATGCCATATGGGTAATTGTTGATAGGCTAACCAAGGTAGCATATTTTATCAGTATAAAACAAACTTATGGAGGGGATAAATTGGCTGAAATATACCTAACCAGGATAGTTATACAACATGGAGTACCCCTAATGATTGTATCGGATCGAGGATCACAATTTACTTCTAGGTTTTGGAAAACATTTCAGGAACTCATTGGTACTAAGTTAGGATTCAGTTCAGCCTATCACCCACAAACTGGAGGACAAACAGAAAGGGTAAATCAAATCCTTGAGGATATGTTGAGAGCTTGTGTATTAGTATATGGACCAGTCTGGATTATTTGTTTATCCTTTGCATAATTTTTCTATAACAACATTTATCAATCCAGTCTAGGAATGACACCCTTTGAAGCATTATATGGTAGAAAATGCAGAAGCCCTCTCAATTGGACAGAAGTTGGGGAAAGGCAGTTAATAGGACTACAACTGGTATATGATGCAGAAGCTCATATCAGAATTATAAGAGAAAAATTGAAAGCTGCCCAAGAACGATAGAAAAGTTACGGTGACAACCGAAGAAGGGATTTGAGCTTCAAAGTTGGAGATTTCGTTTATTTAAAGGTAATACCATTTTAAGGGTGTACATAGGTTTCAAATCAAAGGGAAACTAACTCCTAGGTATATTGGGCCATATCAGATTCTAAAGATAAAAGGAGAAGTTTCCTATCAGTTAAATTTACCGTTGGAATTAAGTAAAGTACACCCAGTATTTCACGTATCACAACTCAAAAAGTGCTTAAGGCAACCAACTGAAGAAATACCATTACAAAATATTAAGTTACAATCTGATTTGACTTATATGGAAGAGCCTGAGAAAATCTTGGAGGTATCCGAACGAAAACTAAGAAATCGTAATATAAATTTTTGTCGGATACAATGGAAAAATCATACAGAATAAGAGGCAACTAGGGAAAAAGAATCAGAGATACAAGAAAAATTTCCCCAGTTATTTGAAACTCGGTAGAATCTCGGGGACGAGATTCTTTTAAGGAGGAAGGTCTCGTAACAATCTCAAATTTGTAACCTCAAATATATAAAAAATGGTGAAGAAAATTTTTGCAAATTAATTTTGTATTGTATTTATTTTAAAGTATTAAAATTTTCTAATACTTTTAAATTTTCCTAAATTCAAGCTAGAAAATTAAATATAATAGTGATTGATTGTTATTCTTGAAAAATCTTAAATTTAATTCTTAAATTAAGAAAATTCATAAAAGTTAAATTTTAAAATTAACTTTAAAAACTAGATAAAATTTGATATTTTTCCAAAAAGTTTTCCTTTTATTTCTAATCTTTTCTTTTCCCTTTTTCTTTTTCTTTTTCTCTTTTCTTTTCTTTTCTCTTCCCTTGTTCTTTCCCAGTCACCTTCTTTCCTGGTCTCAAGCCGATCCACGGGAGAGCCATACCACGGCCAACGGCCTGTGGGCTAAGCTTTGCCCCAAAGCAATTCAAACCGACCTAGTAATCTTCTTATCCGCACAACCATAGCTGTCCTGAATCAATCTAAAACATTGTCATCTCAAGCTTCTGCAAACCGACATACCACAAACCATCGTGACCACCGGAGTTTCATTCTCCAAGAACATATGCTTCACACATTGGCACACCGAACCAATTCAAAACCATGGCCTCAACTTAGTGAACGTGTTCCCAAGCCATTGGTCCGGCCAAGGCATCGTCCTCATCGTTGATAAACTGACCTAAACTGTAGCGCCATAAGCCGACGAACATATCCTCTGGAGAAACCGACATTCAACCCTATAAATAGACCTTGGTAGCTTGAATGTTGTATACCAACTATGATCACCATCTTTCCCCTTTAATACCCCTCAAGAATCCCCAACCAATATAGCATATACTCTTCCAATTTCGCCCAAAATTAGAACAGGGTCCGAAGAACCCTAGAACAAGCCACATCCAGGGAATTTCGAAATTGAGAATCTTTGGCCAAGTATCCTTCAAATTCGAGGTATGCCGACGTTCTACAGAATCTAGGTTTACTTTTCCCTAAAAGATTTCAAGTTTTAGTTCACTGGAAAGCGCTACCGACGGAAGCCGCCGGCTATCCTCTGTTTTCCGGCCAAAGCCCGCACGGTGCCAGCCTACCCTAGTCCATATCCGATTCAACAAGTGTGCTAGAAAGTCTCCCCAAGGTTCGTAGATGCTTGTAATCCCTTTTGTCTGATTAAAATTTCATTGGAGCACGCCGGCGCCGAACCTCCTCGCCGCCGGAACCTGTGCGCCGCCGCCAGCTCACCTCCAAACTTCGCCGGCCCGTTTAAGTCCAAAAACAGAACCATACTGGATCCTAGATGAAGAAAATCACATCAAACACTGAAACCTAACCCTCCTAAGCCGTGCACACAAAGATCTCTAGCTACCGGCTTCGGGAGAAATATAGAAGGACGAAGGTAGGAGACAATGAACAGTAGTCGGAAGAAGAAACAGAGAAAATAATAGAAGAAGAAATGAAAGTAAGAAAGAGCACATTAGTGCAGTGGAAAAGAGAGAAGGAAGGAAAGGGGGAGGTCCTGGGTTGTACCCAGCCTCCACCCTCTTTTTTGTTTCTTTTCTTTTTTTCTGTTTTTATTTCTTTTAGAATAAAAAGGAGGCAAAGAAAAATAGAAAACCCTAGAAAAATACTTTTTGACTTTTTCAAACTCATTTAAACCCTCTTTTTAAATCTTTATAACCTTTTAAATATAGTTTCTTTACTTCCTTTAAAACTCTTTTAAAATTCTTATTTCAAAACCTTTGAAAAGATCTACCTACTCTAAAATATTCTTTCATTCATAATATTTTTGACTATTATTGGATTTATTCGTTAATTCCTTTTATTTTATTTATCGATAGATCGCGACGTTATATTCTTAGAAGAATTAGAACTCGACCCGAAGGTTGATATAAACGATCTTATCGCCCTCCAACCAAACGAGTTTTGAGACCGTTGACACTAAAGGCAAGTCAAACTATTTTTGAATATTAAATTTAACAATAATAAATTATCTTGTTTTAATATTATATTTAGTTTGGTTAGAAATACTTTGTGGGATAGGTTAGATAGAATATTTTTCCATGCATTAGAAGCATTATACCATTTCATGTATAAAAGGAGAAGAATGTTATTTTATATTTATAGATATATTTTCCTTCTCCTTAAACAATCTTGATATCTTGAAATAATTAAATAAGCATCATTACATGTGTTAGCATTCCATGTATCTTAGCACACAAAGAAGATTTTTCCATACATATTTAATTATCTCATGCAGTAAGTACACCTTACATGGAGTAAAGAAGGAGTTTGTTATTTCATACATTCAGATATATTCTCTTTCTCCTTAGAAAACATCTTAATAGCCTAGACTAAATCCTAGAGATAAGCATCATCACATGTGTTGAAATTTCATGTATAGGCGTAGGAAATCATTTCCTATTTTTGTAATGATAAAAAGAATAGGGCTAAACATTACATGTGATAATATGTTTTGGCTGTATGCCAGAAACTAATGAATATACTTATGCCAAAATAAGGACATAGTTTCGTACATCCGATGCACCGGTTAAACCGGCATGGAATTTATATATTTCTCTCCGACCTCTCTAGGGACTCAGGAGATCAACAACATTTGGAGATTGTAGTGTTGATAAAGTCTTATTGGTGGGCAGCTATGTAAACAGCGGATAACAACGCCGATACTAACCAGATCGGTACCGTCTGTTAAGATAGAATCCAGGTTCCACCAAGCCGAGGCAAGTGTGTGACGAGCAGCTATTAAATAGGAGACAGATGCACCAATTATTGGTTAGAATTGGTGCTCCTATTAAGATAGAACTTAGGTCTCGATCACACATTAGAAAAGGTTAGAACTATATAAAAGCCATGTTATCCTTAGCTTTGCAACCTAGAATTAATCCTTGGGTAAAGCTGCGCAGACACTGCAGAGTCGATTGGTATTCGAATACGCCGTACTGCCGGTTAATGGAGTTATGTCTATGGGTGAATCCAGTACAATGGTATGAGCACCTCTTCTGAATACTACTACAAGAAATATGCATATCTAGGTACTTTTAGGAATGGGGTAAATTATACAATTAAAACTTCATACTTTATATTCTTAATTAGATGCATTAGACATTTTATTAAGGAATAGAACCTATTTAAATATTTGGTTTATTCTAAGTAAAATGTTTCTCTTGTTGATATAGCATGCATAAGTATAAAAATAAAACTATATCCCGTTTGGTTTTCTTAGTACCTTCGATACTCACCCTTGCATAATTATACTCAGGTAACCCAGAAGCAGAGGAAGAACTCTCAGGTACCCTAGAGGATTGGGAAGACAAGTACAATTTCTAGGTCGACTTTACACTCGGGCATCCCTGTGGAAGTGTCACGGTTTTTATTGTATTGTATAAGTTGTATAAGTTTGTGTAAATACACAAAGTTCTTGTATCTGTATTGTCTCATGCATAACCAGACATCCTGGGAGGTTATGTGGTATTGTGGGTGTTAATCCTTTTAGGAGATCCCACAATTTCTAAATGATCCATGATCATATATATCATATATATGGAATGAATATGATTCTAAAATCAGCACGTGTATTGATTGATGATGATGTCTCATGAATCATGGTATGGAGATATAAAATCAACAAACGTGAACACATGTTAGAGAACATGTTGTTGGATTCTATGTCGGATTTCATGGCTCCAAGCCATTTGTTGGAATCTGGTCCCACCATCACTTCTTCATAGGTCTTGGGTTCATCGTTGTCTAACAATGATATATCACGTTGTTCTGCGCCTGTGTACCTTTCAGGCGCATGACGTGGTCTTTCAGACCTATGTGGGGCTGATGTATCTACAACAAATGGTACAACATCTTGTTCATCATGTTGTGGTCTAGTGGTAGCGGAAACATTTTCTGGAGTTACTTGAATTTCTTCAAGATGTACCGTGCTCCCACTAACCCTTCTTGAAAGAAACACTTTCTCCAAGAAGACACCATGTCAGGCGACAAACACTTTGCCTTGTTCCTAATTATAAAATTACTATCCTTTTGTTTCCTTAGGAAACTCCACAAATAAACATTTGTCAGATTTGGGTGTAAGCTTATCGGATTGTAAACGTTTTACATAAGCTTCACATCCCAAATTCTAAGAAAAGACAAACTAGGGCACCGCCCAGTCCATATCTCATATGGTGTCTTTTCAACTAATTTTGATGGTACTCTATTTAGTGTGAACACAGCTGTTTCAAGAGCATATCCCCAGAAAGATAATGGAATATCACATTGGCTCATCATTGAACGTACCATGTCCAACAAGGTATGTTTTCTCTGTTCGGACACCCCGTTCCATTGAGGAGTTCCTGGCGGAGTCAACTGTGGAACGATTCCACAATATTTTAGATGATTACAAAATTATAGGCTTAAGTATTCACCACCATGATCTTATCGCAGAAACTTAATTGTTTTACTTAAGAGATTCTGTACTTCATTATGGAATTCTTGTAGTTGTATGCATCGTAGATTCTGTACTGGAGTCAATCATGTAAGATCCACTGTGGTATAGACCCACCTTCAGTCAATCATGTAAGAAGTCGATCATCTCCACTGCCTCGAGTCCATAAGCACTTCCATTGTAAATATTAACATTTCTATAGTGGAATGCTTACCTACAGTGCTATCGTAGCCTACGCATATTCAGTGCTATCAGATTTCTATAGTGGTATCAAAAACATGTAGGAATACGTGTAGGCTACGATAACATAAAATAAAATTTTCTACCGTGCACTCCACGAAAAGCATGCGAGAAAGGGTCTATAGATTGTTACCAATTGACGTTTAGAGTAGCAGAAGACTACGTTGGAGAAGTCGGTCCAACGTACGCACGTCAGGGAGATTGTAGAAGTAGCGATCACCATGGTTCGACCACTCGATCGTCTTGCCAACCACGAACCGACCGCCCGACCACCTCGCCGACCATGATCCGATCTCCCGACCACGTCGCCGACCACCCAACCACCTCGTCGACCAACACCACAACGTAGCGGTGTCTCTACCGGTATCCACACATCCAGGGGTGAACGTCGAACGCCTGTGTGCTTGCACTTGACACACGGCTAGGGTTTGGCTCGAAAACGACGACTAGGGTTTGCTTTTGGAAGATCTCGATTCGAGTCTAATGCGAATAGCTTGTCCGATCATGATCTCCACCCTTGCCCATTTATTTCTAGAGTTAGCTGACTGGGCCTAGAGGGCACATCGGGACTCTATACATCATCGGATCCCTATACGAACTGAGCCTTATCCGAGTGAAACTCAAATACCTGTTCCAACCCATTAAGTGTGCGACCTAAGAACACTTCTCGGCCGACTGTTGACGAGAAAAATCAACACGCCGGCCTGGGAGATCTGCTTAGCTCTAGTGCAGGTCCTAGAATAGATGAAGCGCGGGCGTGCCAGTCAGTTTGATCCTGCCACTGACAAGTTATGCAAAAATCCACAACATAAATCATATCGGTCGGTAGACCGATACCCAAAAACTAACTGATCGGCTGATAAGCCGATGGTGCAATTCCAGCCGATGCCGATGCCAGGCGATGGTGTTAGGGCTTGAATCCATCGGCTGTGTGTTGAACAAATATTTATATAAAGGTGATCGGCTGACAATAACATGATATATATAACATTGCATGAACCAACCACATGATGAAATAAATACTGATTTAAAGATTAAAGCACATATCGGCTGGAAGTCTGATGTCATAAAATCCAAATGATCAAATATTCAATGAAGCCTCTGCTGCAATCGGCTAGATCCAACTTGTGTACAATCCTTGTAGGCCGATGCGATACCCAGATATCTCATCGGCTGAAACCCCGATGAAACCCTTAGTGGCAGTCAAAAGGCAGGCTAGAGATTACGGTTCTAATCACGACTTAGTAGATCAAACTGATGCAGCACTAAGTATGAAAAGAAAAGCAATTTCTAGACAATCAAGCCCTTGGCTGATTTTCAGGGTGGTAGATGTCTAAACCAATCTAATCTAGCAAAATGATTTAGCCGGTATCGGCAGAAACCTTAAAACGAGAGACAACCAATAGAGCCAAATCAAGATACTAAAATTAGATTCAACAGAGACATATGATAAATAATAAGGCAAAGATATCAACCAAATCGAAGCAATCCAAGAGGTCGAATGTACTGATGCAGCCTTGGGCGACACCAACGTAGCCAATACAATTGCTTGAGCCAGCGGGACCTTGGACTTACCCCTTCGCTGGAGATCGAAGCCGATGCAGCCCCGCGTCAGGTGCCAAGTCTCGCCGGATGAAGAACAAAGTAGAAAAGTGAAAGGTGGCGATGCGCCGAGGTTGTATTGATCGAGAGATAATTTATATGAACCCCGGGCTTACATATTTATACCCGTGGGATGACAAAGATCCTAACAGATTACGAAACAGACTTTCCTAAAGATAAAATAGAAAACTAACAACCTCTTCCTAATTAATAGATACAAGTCGTACCCTCCCTAGACTCGGTTTCTTCTGGATAAGATATTCTCAAACCGAATCTAACAAGAACCCGACTGCTGGAAATATGGACCCTCCATCAGCTGGCGCAAAACTCTCAGCCGATTCTGCTTTGAGCCGATACTAACCCTTAGCCTATAAGGACTTCAGGGCTTACAAAATTTTGGCGTTAACACATGCCCCCCAGTTTTGGAGTATGAGAAGTCATGCTTCAAAATTGTCCTTGTCTTGATCGCCCCAAAACTGATTGTTTTCTTCTTCTTGACACCGGCTTTCATAAGCCGATACCTTTTGTAATAGCTGAGCCATGCTGTCAAACTCATTGATGAAAAACTTGCTTCGGTTAGCTGCCGACAACCCTTGGAATGCGAGATCTGCCATCTGCTCATCACTTAGGCTCAAACTATAACATCGGCTGTGGATATTACGAAACCTTTAAATGTATTCCTTAGCCGATTCTCCTTCTTGCTGCTTAACTGATATCAAATCTGCAAGCCTCAACTCGCTAACCCCAGCAAAGAAGTACATGTGAAACTGCTTTTCAAGATTGGCCCAACTTGTGATGGAATTTGGTGGCAATGATGAAAACCATGTAAAAGTCGATCCAGTCAAAGACAATGGAAAAAGTCTAACTTTCAGAGCTTCTTCAGCCGATGCTTCCCCACATCGAACTAAGAACCGGCTGATATGTTCCATTGTAGATATACCATCTTGCCCTGAAAACATGGAGAAATCTGGAACCTTGTATCGGCTTGGAAGTGGAACCCTATCAAACCACTCAGGATATCGCAGCCGATACACAGAAATTTGATTTTTGCGTTTAATTCCAAACTGCTCCTCCATTACCTTTACAATTATATCGGCCCAATCCTCTTTGAATTTCCTCTGGCCGATATTGCTGATATGGCTCTGCATACCGATATCGATCAACTTGCCCCCCAAGCCAATTTTGTTGTTGCCGATGATGCTGGGATTGCTCACCAATTTGCCCCCCATGCTGACTACTTAAGGCAATTACCCTGGGAACTGCTTCCTCGATCAAACCATACATGCACTCATCAAGACTCCAGATTGATTGAACATAGCACAATTAATGACGTTATTAACCATCTCTTGAAGTGTCTCGTCATCCACCGACTCAGTAGACTGTTCCCCGTCTTCATTCGTCAGCTTGAGAGATTATTCTTCCTCGGCCTTGACTTCGTCATCAGACATCTTGTTGTAATTATGGGTTCGTCAAGCCGTGTAAAAAGATATGTTGTCCAAAACACGGTCCCACTGGCGTGCCAAAAATGTGTTGACGAGAAAAATCAACACGCCGGCCTAGGAGATCTGCTTAGCGCCAGTGCAGGTCCTAGAATAGATGAAGCACGGGCGTGCCAGTCAGTTTGATCCTGCCACTGACAAGTTATGCAAAACAGCAGAACATAAATCATATCGGTTGGTAGACCGATACCCAAAAACTAACTAATTGGCTGATAAGCCGATGGTGCAATTCTAGCCGATGCCGATGCCAGCCGATGGTGTTAGGGCTTCAATCCATCGGCTGTGTGTTGAACAAATATTTATATAAAGGCGATCGGCTGACAATAACATGATATATATAACATTGCATGAACCAACCACATGATGAAATAAATACCGATTTAAAGATTAAAGCACATATCGGTGGAAGTCCGATGTCATAAAATCAAAATGATCGAATATTCAATGAAGCCTCTGCTGCAATCGGCTAGATCCAACTTGTGTACAATCCTTGCAGGCCGATGCGATACCCGGATAACTCACCGGCTGAAACCCCGATGAAACCCTTAGTGGCGAGTCAACGGGCGAGGCTAGAGATTACGGTTCTAATCACGACTTAGTAGATCAAACGATGCAGCACTAAGTATGAAAAGAAAAGCAATATCTAGGCAATCAAGCCCTTGGCTGATTTTTAGGGTGGTATATGTCTAAACCAATCTAATCTAGTAAAACGATTTAGCCGGTATCGGCGAAACCCTAAAACGAGAGACAACCGATAGAGCCAAATCAAGATACTAAAATTAGATTCAACGAGACATATGATAAATAATCGGGCAAAGATATCAACCAAATCAAAGCAATCCAAAAGGTTGAATGTACGATGCAGCCTTGGACGACGCCAACGTAGCCAATACAATTGCACGAACCAGCGGGACCTTGGACTTACCCCTTCGCCGGAGATCGAAGCCAATGCAGCCCGCGTCGGGTGCCAAGTCTCGCCGGATGAAGAACAAAGTAGAAAAGTGAAAGGTGGCGATGCGTCGAGGTTGTATCGATCGAGAGATAATTTATATGAACCCCGGGCTTACATATTTATACCCGTGGGATGACAAAGATCCTAACGGATTACAAAACAGACTTTCCTAAAGATAAAATAGAAAACTAACAACCTTTTCCTAATTAATAGATACAAGTCGTACCCTCCCTGGACTCGGTTTCTTCTGGATAAGATCTTCTCAAACCGAATCTAACAAGAACCCGACTGCTGGAAATATGGCCCCTCCATTGGCTGTCGCAAAACTCTTAGCCGATTCTGCTTCGAGCCGATACTAACCCTTAGCCGATAAGGACTTCAGGGCTTACCAAATTTTGGCGTTAACGCCGACCTGTCAATAGCGGCCCCTAGCAGAACGTATTGACACCAAAGTATACACAAAGATCATATCGGCTGAACCTGTAATGTGTGCACAAATCCCGTTGCCTCACGATACCAATTAAGCTATAGGCAAGACACGTGCCATCCTATCAATAGCTTAATCATTTGGTTGATCTCGTATTGGATTATCTATCTATTGATTGACTCCTCAATCAACTCGGCATGGCTTTGCACTTCCATAATCCATTACATCGAGGGGCCCAAAGATATCTCTCCCGTAGGAAGGGGCAAATTCCATCTTGATCATTCATATCCCACTATATGTTTGATAGCAAACCTGAAGACTACTTTTATAACTACTTAGTTACGGTGTAGCATTTGGTAGTCCCTAAGTAAGCCATTACACATGTTAAAATCCATGATGATCTCAGGTCTAACGACTTTGCACAAACACTACTTGAGACCAACTAATGACACATTAATTCCTTGTAGTGTCTCAAGGTGGGTCTATCCAACAACATATTCTCTAACATGTGTTCACGTTTATTGATTTGATATCTCCATATCATGATCTCATGAGACATGATCATAAATCAATACATGTGCTGATCTTATAATCATATTCATTCCATATATATGGTATATATGATCAGGGATCATTTATAAATAGATTCATATAAGAGTCTCATGAGTGATCAATACAAGTTGTCTATTTCATGGAACGGAATAACATTTTATTCATTAATACATAAACAATGACTTTGATATCCAACATATTCATGTTACCTCTAGGGCATATCACTAACAGTCTCCCACTTGCACTAGAGTCAATCATGTAAGTATCTAATACTCATTGCTTTGGTATGTGCCTCATGTTTACGCTGAGGGAGTGGCTTTGTCAATGGATCAGCAATATTTAGATCCGTGTACTTTTTGCATATCTTTACATCACTTCTTTCCTCTATCTCGCGGATGAGATGGTATTGCCGAAGAATGTGTTTGGACTTTTGATGTGACCTAGGCTCCTTAGCATGCGCAATGGCTCCACTATTATCACAGTAGAGGGACATTGGTCCAGCAGTGCTACTTATAACACCTTAGCGGTTTGACCATTTGGCTAAACCTACGGTCAAGTTGGTTCTCATTACCACTTCGTCACGCCCGAAATTGAGCCAAATTTTCAGACTATTTTGTGTATTAATCTCTGTCCAAGAATCACTCAAGATACACAAAATAACAAATTAATATATAGATCCAAATATAAATAAGTATAAATACTTACAAAAAGAGTCCTCCTTACACCGAAAAGAGAGTACCAGTGGAAAAAAGCGATGATCCTAACAGGGTTCAGCTCCACTCTATAGGCAAAACTCAACTAGGTATAAGGCTTGGTCCTCTAACGCCGTCTTCAGGTCAGAAGCACTATACTTCTAAAAGAGGATAATATAGCAAGGCTGAGTACAATTATTGTACTCAGCAAGCCATGCCAATGATGCAGTCGTGCAAGTGTAGACAAAGGGAGGTTTGTGGCTATTTACATAAAGGTAATTTTAAACATTTATAGTTGAAAATGGTAAAACAGTTGATTAATTAAGGCGAGATAAAATCTCCACTAAACAACGCAAAACCATATTCAACAGGCCCAACCAAACCACCTAAACTAGATCAGTTCATTAAGTCAAGTTAATTAATAGAGTGAGACTAATCATGGTGAAGCTAATCGATCGCCCATAACCACAGGCATGGCTATTTGAATAGTTTTACTCTGGCTAGAGGTGTACAACTGTACCCACAAGACACAATCCACCATATGTCACCATGCCCATGCAGACACATCACCATGCGAGTGATTGTGACAAGACCCATTGCATAACTCCCTGTTAACAACCAAATTTGGTACATCATGCATCAGATGTGGAGATAATGCCAAAGCCGATTTGGAGGGAATCGGTTTTTTCGGAAGTAGAGTGCGCGCCAATTGCAGACCGAATCGGCTAAGGTGATCATCAGTCGATACTGAATCGAACAAGATAAGTCGATGTAGCCGATTCCTGTAAGGTAACATTGGAATCATCATCGGATTCATTTGAAGTGCTTCATGAGGATTGCCATACATGGATAGAGTTCAAATAAGGCAATTGTATCTATTAATTAGGTTATTTTAAATAGTTTTCTTATAGATTATGTCGGTAAGAGTCCACCTAAGGGACTTATCTGTAATTTGAATCGTAATAGAGATAGGAGTCATGTCCGACAAGGATCTTGTATTTGGGTATAAACACGACCAAAGACCATGTAATTTAAAAACAATCAGTTCAATACAATTATGGCGCATCGCCACCTTTTCCTTTCAATTACTTCGATGATTTCTTGCTTTGAGTTGGGCTGCATCGGGTTTGATATCGACGAAAGGTAAAGCTTGTTATGGCGGCTTGTGTTCTCGGGATTAGTGCTTCCATCATTATGACACTCTAATCCTATTTACGTAAATTGTCGAATTATCATATATACTATATAATCTAGATCGGTATTGTGATATAACCCTAATCGGCTAGCCTTTGTTTTAAGATAAAAGCCAATAGGGTTAGATATCATCCTCGAATTAGGTTATATAGTGTATCCACCATCTCGAAAAGTTTTCATAGATTCGTTTAGATCTTATGCTTCTTCTTGTGCTTAGTGATGCATCGGTTGAGTCTGACCTACTAAGTAATATTTAGAATCATAATATCTATCCTGTCTTATGATTGCTATTAGAGATTGAATCGGAGTTTCAGCCGATCTTACCTGTTTTGGCTATCTTATTTATTATATGTTTACTTGATGTGCTAAATCTGCCCTTTATATTAAGATCTCACTGTGACGAAATATATTAAACTTGTTATTGATCTGTTAGATTATCTTAACACTTGATCGGTTCTTGTTTAATGTATTTAATCTATAGTGATATCTTAGTATAAAGTGGTATCGGATTACTAGCCGATACACGTTAGATTTATGACATCGGCTATGATATAAATATGTATAATCTTTGCTTTAAGGTACTTTTAGACATAAGTGATTTATACTGTCTCGGTACACCACCGATCTATCCCAATCACTTTGTTTAAACGTATTTTTAGACTTAGATTATATATTATAGATATCTACAGCTGATCGATTAGATCTGATTTCCCTTGGCCAATTCAGTGCATATTGCATCGGCTCAATATAAGACGATACGACATCGGCCACTAGCTGATCGGCTATCGTTTTCGGACTAACACTATTTTCTTTCTTTGTTTCTTGTTGGTTGCAGGATCAAACCAATTGGCACACCCAACGAACCAGTAAAACAAGATTTGGACCTGCACTAGAGTAAAGCAAATCTCTCAGGCCAGTGAGTGACAATTTTATCGTCAACACTCCCCCTAACCAAGCAGACCATGCTGAGGTTTCACCCCACCCCTAAACCGGGGTGGGCAGCCCTCACGTGCGCCGTGGTGAATCCGACAGCCGATCAACCCGTAAGCCCGGGCCAACCCAACTCCATCATGCCCACCCTTGCCTGGGAACGTTAGAAAGGGGAAAGCTATACTACAAGTCTAGCAGTTACCTATGCTTGCTTGTGGTAAGCATGATAAGTCTTTCACGATTTCCCGTGAACCGGTCCTTAATTACTATGGGTTCGACAATCAAAATCATGCACCCACAGCCCACCATTAATCCATATTTTAGTTGAATAATTACGACTAATAGAACATGGCCAAATATCTTGAGCTCGCAACTCATCAAGATATTAGATGTATATAATGTCATTATCCCCTTAAGTGAGCTAATGGTAATTAAGCACGACTAAGCATATATAATCCTAGCTAGGTTAACACAAGTGACACAAGCTAGTCAAGTTATCACCAAAGTTTGAGAAAGGATGGATATCAAGTAAATGGCACAATCAAGCAGATAGGTGGTCCCTATTCCAATGTAATTAGCAAAACATGTAATTTATTTTCAAACGGTAAAACATTTTTTAAATTAGGTTCAACATGTTCAAGGGGGAATGTGTGACTTTCCTTGCTTCTTCAAAACTCTTCCACTGGCGGTCGCGATCTTCTAAAATAGCAAAATATACACGCTCGCATGCAAAACAAGGAAAAACCATAGTAAAAATCAAGTAAACAGTACATGAAAAATAATTTTAGATGAATTTTGCAAGTTGAATGTCTCAATTTGGAGTTTGTATGAGGTAGTTATGAATTTTTGAAGTTTTGAGCCATTTAAATATATTTCTAGAATTAAATACAATTTATTGTGCAATTATTACAATTTATGACGTCAGCTGAGGGGAGAGGTGGTGCCGACAAGACGGCCCTACTAGTCACTGACTCAACGGAAGGCTGTCCACGATGGATGCGGTCCACCGTGGGTTGGGTGCAGGCACACCACGTGGCAGCCCGACAAGGTGAGGTGGTGCTAACATGGTCCCACAAGACACGACGCGGGATGGCACTAGACGGTCTAGATTCACCCCAAGGCGAATTGAATGGTGGGGTGAGGGAAACCTACCCCGTCGCCCAAGCCGAGGGGATGGCGGTGTGGAGGTAGTGCCTGGGTGTTCATGTGAAAAACATGATGGCATAGAATATTTGCTTAACTTCATTACATGTCCAAAGCTCGGGGGTTCATGGTGTGCAAGTTGGTTTGATCCTGCAATCAACAAGATAGACAATAGCAAAAGTTAGAAGTCAATAGCGATCGACCGATAAGCCGATGTTGTATCATGATGACTGACCGATGCAAACAAGTCGAATTGGATGTAAGGTAGAAGATACTGTTCATAGACTAGATTTAGATTCGATATAATCATAATCAACTTTTCCTTAAAAAATCCAATCTTATATGTCGAACCCAATTGATGCAGCATAAGGTTGGGTTTACTAAGGTCAATTGTTATATAATTATGACCTAAATAACTAGCCGATGGACAAATATTTGTACATTAGACCCAAAATAATCACGATCGACTGTAGATATAAATAACATGCAATTAATAATTTAATCCTTTTCTTAGCCACAAGCAATAACGATAGATCAGACCCAACCAAAACAATATTAATTGCTTATAACCAATGATGTGTGCTAGGGTGTCTTGATCTTTCGATGAGATGATACTTCGATTAGATGGAATGATGTTGGTGATCCGACTATAACCGTCGAGGGATGTTGCCCCTTAGCAATCGTTACACCAACACCAGAGGCAGTCGTGAACCCCGACGGATGCACGGTCAGCCAAACCACGTGGATGTTTGTTCTTGCAAGCAATCAAGGACTAGCAAGAACAAGATGAACAATCAACTCATATTGCGGAATAAAGATGTAGGATTATATCAGCAAATTGGGGTTACGAAAACGAGCAAGCGGAGATCTAACCGATCACGGGATTACATGACAAAGTACCGACGCTAAACATTGATCTAAACAGAACCCAATTGTTCTTGGCAGCGGCCAAGGGGTATAAATATGTGGAAGGATGACCACAGGGGTGTTGGGGTCGTGCTCTGTCCCACCCAGAAATTTTTCCCAAATTTCCAGACAATTTTGTGTATTAAATCCATGTCCGAGGATTAATCGGGATACACAAAACGACAAATTAATACACAGATCCAAACATATAATAAAGCATAAATAAAATACTTACGTAAGAGGAACTTAGTTCTCACACCCAAAAAAGCAGCAACAGCAGAAGAAGGCGATCCTAGCGGGGCTTCTGCTCCACTCCACAAGCAAACTCAACTGGGGTCTGAGCCTTGGTCCTCTAGAACCGTCTTTAGCTCAAAAGCGCTACACTTCTGAAAGGGGAAAGAATTTGCAAGGCTAGGTACAACCACCGTAGTCAACAAGCCACACCAAGGAATGTAGACGTGCAAGGAAGGCAAAGAGAGGCTTGGGTCTATTTTGCAGAAAAGCGGTTGAAAACCTTTATATCTTAAAACGGGAAAATAGTGGGTTTAATTTAAGTCAAGTTTTATCCTTCACCGAACAAAGCTATAACCATGTTGAACAGGCCCAACCATTCTAGCTGAACTACACCAGATTAATAAGCCAATTTAATAAGGGTGAGACTAATCATGGTGAATCTAGTTGATCGCCCATAACCGCGGGAACGACTATTCGAATAATTTTACTCTGATTAGAGGTGCACAACTTTACCCACAAGACACAATTCCACACATGTTGCCATGCCATGAATTATCAACTGCGATACGCAAAGGAGGATATCGTGACAAGACCTTTCGTATAACTTCCCTAACCAATCGTACCACATCAATGTTTCGCCCCACCCTCGAAAGGAAGTGGAAAGCCCCCAAGTGCCACGATGAATTCAGAAGCCCAACAACTGGTTTATCCCTGGCCGACTACAACTCCATCACGCCTACCCTTGCCTAGGAACGTTGGCTAGAGGAAAACTACACTATGAGTCCAGTAGTTGCCATTCTTGCTTGTGGTAAGCACTGTTAGTCTTCCAGGGTTTACCATAAACCGGTCCTTGATTGCCATGGGTACGACAATCAAAACAATACACCCGGAGCCCAGCACTAAGTCATATTTTAGTTTGGATAATTATGACCAATAAGACATGACCAGGTGTTTCGAGCTTGGAGCACATCAGACACTAGAGTAAATAATGTGATTATCTCATTTAGTGAGCTAGTGGTAATTAAGCATGGCTAAGCATATAATTCTAGCAAAAGTCAATATCATTGACTAACGCTAGTCAATTATCACCCAAGGTTAACAAAGGACATATATCAAGTAAATAGGCACAAGAAAGCAGATAGGTAATTCCATCATCCCTTGTGATTAGCAAAACATGCACTTTGCTTGTAAACGTAAATCATTCATAAAAATATGTTCAATATGCTTCAATGGGAGTGTGACTTGCCTTGCTTCTTAAAACAATCTTCTGGACTATTTTCCTCACAAGCGCAAACCTCCGATACGGTGCAATCTACACGCTGGCATGCAAAACAAGGAAAAAACCTAATAAAAACCAAATAAATAGTACATGGAAAGTAAAAAAATAGGTAGAGCTCAATTTTAGATGAATTTTGAAATTTGAATGGCCCAATTTGGAGTTCGTATGAATTAGAAATGAATTTTAGAAGTTTTGGACCATTTAAATGAATTCTAGAAATTAAATTTATTTATTGTGTAATTATTAATTATTTTTACAAGAGAAAAGGTTAGTGCTGACGTCAGCTGGCAAAGGCTGACATCAGCAGCTGAGATCTTGAGTCAGGCTAACGTCAGCCGTGGCAACGGCGCGGTCCACGACCTAATCCACCGTGGACCAAGTCCAAGGGAGTCCACGGGCTGGCACGCCACGTCATACACATGTGGCGCTAATGCGGCAGCCACGTGGGCGGCCGGATGGACGGCCCCGATATGCCCCGAGGTAGATCGGCGGCTGGGGAGCGGCGCGGGCGAGGGCGCGACACGGGCGCGACGTGACGCGAGCTCGCGGTGAAGCGATGACCGACGCGGCCCAATGGTCGCCGGCAGCGAGAACGGAGAGACGGGGAGAGGGCTCATTGAGCACGCGTGCGAACGAAGCAGCGCGAGCGAACGATGGCTAGCGGAGACGACGGCCGGCGCTCGGGCACAAGGCAGCACGTCACTTCGGCGGCACGACACTTCGACGGCTCCTAGCGGCAGCGGAGGGGAGGCCAGGGCTTGCCTCGACGACGCGGAGCCGACGGAGGAGACGGCGCAGCCCGGGAGGTGTGAGGCGACGGGAACGGCAGCTGGAGGACGGCGGTTGCGATGGCGGCTCGAGTGCACGGCGACGAGCATCCCGTCGGCGAGCAGCGGTCGAGAAAGAGCGGATGGGGTGCGGCTTAGGGTAATAATATTTGGATATAAAAATTTAATCCCAGGTTCACCTCCTCGGCCCAAAAGGAAATTTAATATGAACCCAAATAACTATAATTGCATGCACATAGGGTAGACACCTAAACCTAGGAAGGATTATCCTAATTTTCTAGAATTATCCATATTAGGTAAAATCATGAAAAAATTCATGAAAGTGCCTAAGGCTCGAGCAACTCAAATATAATTTTTGTACAATTTAATAGCTGGGTTTGAAGCCCCAAAACAAATTCGACAAGATAGTCGAATAGTGGACAAAATAATATCCTTTATCAACTAAAATGACATCTATTCTAAAAGCTAATTAAAATGCACATAAGTAAACATGTAATATAATTTATTCAGATACTAGGTTAATTACGATGAACAAATATAATTTTTCCAGAAGGCCCTCTAAAAATTCAAATAAATCTCAAAGTACCCTATCTTTATCTAATTTGTGAGAAAAATGTAAAAATGATTTTTGAATGCAACCAAAAAATGGAATCTAGGAATGATTGTCTACCTCCAAAAAATTTCACAAATTTATCATGAACACAGATTAAATAATTGAGCAGCAAAGTTAAGGGGAGAGAAATAATTCCTAAAATCAACAAAAACCAAATGTACCTGAGTTCATACCCATCTCTCTCACTCCAGCCTTGCCCTCTTCGCCCTGTACCCACCTAGCAGTCACTCTAGCTCACCCTCACCTCTGTCAAACTCACATACAAACCATGCCATGCTGCCAACTCAGTGGAGACGTTTTAGAGCCACGCCAACACACCTAAGTCACCACCGCCAGCACAACCCCCGCCATTCAAATAGCCACTTCACCACCATGCTCTCCATCCCTCCCTTGGTCCGTTCCACAAAGAAGCCAAGAAATTTCACCTCGGAATCGCTGGGAACATCCTTTCTTCCTCGTCGCCGGTGGGCGTTTGGTCCATCGCCAAGCTTCACTGGTGAGCTTCATCGCAACCCACCCTCGGGAACGTGACCTCTGTTTGATGCCTAACACATTCATGGTTTTCATTTCCTATGTCGTGCAAGTCGGGTTTGCCACGTCGTCCTAGTTCGTGCACCGGGCCTCAAGTGGGCGCCGCCGCCATGACGTCGTCGCCGTTTTGAGCACCGTGGACCAAATGAGGCCAAGCCACCGCGCCATTAGCATCACCACGACCTCCTCTGCATAAGCCCCCAAGGACCCCAGCCAATGGCGCAGCGAGCATCAAGATCGCTGCCGTCTTCCCCAACTCCGGCCGTCGGCCGCCATCACTAATTCCTGCCATTCCGGTGAGTCTCCGTCCAATTGCTTGCATATGGAGCATCCCTAGGACCTTAGTACCTCTAGGACCTTAGCTGGTTCGGCATGTCGACGACAACCCGAAGCTTTCTACCACCACCGTCGAGTACCTCCATCACCGTTGCCTCACATGAACTCCTCCGCCTCGGCAAACATTTTGGTAATCACCCAAGAACCTTGAATACACACATGCATGCACTAACTTGGCATAAATCAAGCCATAACTCCATATGGCATATCACCCCAAAGCCGGCCACCGCTCGCACTCGCTGCTAGCGCCGCTTCGGTCACCATTGGCCGCGAGACGACATCCATTAGATTCGCAAGGGTGTAGGCTACATTTTCTTTCAAGGGACCTCACTGGTATCGGTCACCAATCATCGTCGGCGCCGGCGAGAACCTCGTTGGGTCGCCGTGCTCTGCCCTGGCTATCTCTGCTCATCCATGCGCCGTGCCACTGGCATGTGGGCCCGTTTGGATTAAGTTCTAATAACACTGATTTGCAAGAGTTGAAAACTTATAAGATTCTGAATGTAAGAATGCCTCCCTATGACATGTGGACCAAGGACCTATTAGTAAAAACTATAAAATTTGAGGACTCTTGATGAAATTTCATTTCAGATGTGCTAGGGACTGTGGGTACTATTTGCTGATAATCCACGGACTTTTCTGCATATTGGCTAGGGACTGACCTGTGGACCCCATGTGTTTGCAATTCAAAAATAAAAAGGGATATAAACAAAACAAATATCTTTCCAAACAGAAAATGAACAAAATTGTAAAATATATATAAAATACTATAACTCATTTTGGGGTGAGACAAATTTCTACGAATTCACCAAGTTATGAATTTATTTTATAAGCATGAAACCTAGCACTCATAGTACAAATTTTGTCTCTAAAATTCAAATAAGGAAAATCACACTTAGGGCTTGCTCAAAATTGTAAAATGCATAGAAAATTCAATTTAACTTATTTTGGACAAACTCAAATTCTATAGATGCACCAACTAACACCCTCTCTTTAGGAAAAATAAAAATAAAAGTATATAGTTACCTTGTACCAAATATCTTTAAAATTAATGGCATTAAAATGACGAATTATAGGTAGGCTGAATTTTAAGGATTTATATAAATTTCATTTTAATTCCTTTTGAGTAAACTCAAGTTCGTAGAACCACCAAAATACATACTTTCAAATTATAAAATAAAAACATCAGCTTACTGTATAGTAATATCACTTAAATATTTATGTAAGGAATAAACAACTTAGTGCACACTTCAACTTGTAAAATTTGTAGAAAATTCATCCATTTAAAGTGAAATAAGTCTCTATAAAACCAGCAAGTATTTAATTTCAATTAGGTAAAACAAAATATGGCAGCTCCTATACTAAATGTATCAATAAACTTTAATAGATAAATTAGGTGCTAAACACCTTAGTAGTGGCTAAGCACTATGTATATAAATAAGTATGAAAGTATGTATAAATGTAAACTAGTTTTAAGTAAATCAAATTAAGGCTAGTGGACCAGAGAAACCATAAGTTTCATCTCTAACCACATATCTTAGCACACTTTGCTCATATAGCTGTTAGTGATATGCCCTAGAGGCAACATGGAGATGTTGGATATCACGTCAATGTTTATGTATTTATGAATAAAGTGTTATTCAGTTCCATGAAATAGACATCTTGTATTGATCAATAAGTACGTGACTTATTTATGAGACTCTTTATGTATGAATCTATTTCTAAACGATCCCTGATCATATGTCATATTGTTGGAACAAATATGATTCTAAGATCGACATGTTCATTGATTGATGATCATGTCTCATAGATCATGGGTATGGAGATACCAAATCATTAAACATGGACACATGTGTTAGAGAACACATTGTTAGATAGACCCACCATGAGACACTACAGGAATTAATGTGCCATTAGTTGGTCTCAGGTAGTGTTGGTACAAAGTCCTTAGACCTGAGATCACCATGGATTCCAACATGTGTGGTAGCCTACTTTGGGACTACCAAACGCTATTCCGTAACTGGGTAGTTATAAAGGTAGTTTTCGGGTTTGCTATGAAACATGGAGTGTGATGTGAGTGATCAAGATGGAATTTGCCCCTCCTTTGGAGAGATATCTCGGGCCCTCGAGGTCTTGGATTATGGAAATGCATGGCCATGCCGAGTTGATTGAGGAGTCAATCAACGGACGGATAATCCAATACGGTTCGAGTGAATGGTTAAGCTATTGAAGGGATGGCACACATCTTGCCTATAGCTTAACTGGTATCGTGAGGCAAAGGGATTTGTGTACACATTATAGGTTCAGAGCCGATATTATTTGAAGGGTTACGCGGAAGCTACGCTAGCCGAAAACAAAACTTTTTACCGCGATACCCAGATTGATTGAACATAGCACAATTAATGACGTTATTAACCATCTCTTGAAGTGTCTCGTCATCCACCGACTCAGTAGACTGTTCCCTGTCTTCATTCGTCAGCTTGAGAGATTATTCTTCCTCGGCCTTGACTTCGTCATCAGACATCTTGTTGTAATTATGGGTCCGTCAAGCCGTGTAAAAAGATATGTTGTCCAAAACACGGTCCCACTGGCGTGCCAAAAATGTGTTGACGAGAAAAATCAACACGCCGGCCTAGGAGATCTGCTTAGCTCCAGTGCAGGTCCTAGAATAGATGAAGCACGGGCGTGCCAGTCAGTTTGATCCTGCCACTGACAAGTTATGCAAAACAGCAGAACATAAATCATATCGGTTGGTAGACCGATACCCAAAAACTAACTAATTGGCTGATAAGCCGATGGTGCAATTCTAGCCGATGCCGATGCCAGCCGATGGTGTTAGGGCTTCAATCCATCGGCTGTGTGTTGAACAAATATTTATATAAAGGCGATCGGCTGACAATAACATGATATATATAACATTGCATGAACCAACCACATGATGAAATAAATACCGATTTAAAGATTAAAGCACATATCGGCTGGAAGTCCGATGTCATAAAATCAAAATGATCGAATATTCAATGAAGCCTCTGCTGCAATCGGCTAGATCCAACTTGTGTACAATCCTTGCAGGCCGATGCGATACCCAGATAACTCACCGGCTGAAACCCCGATGAAACCCTTAGTGGCAGTCAACAGGCAGGCTAGAGATTACGGTTCTAATCACGACTTAGTAGATCAAACTGATGCAGCACTAAGTATGAAAAGAAAAGCAATATCTAGGCAATCAAGCCCTTGGCTGATTTTTAGGGTGGTATATGTCTAAACCAATCTAATCTAGTAAAACGATTTAGCCGGTATCGGCAGAAACCCTAAAACGAGAGACAACCGATAGAGCCAAATCAAGATACTAAAATTAGATTCAACAGAGACATATGATAAATAATCAGGCAAAGATATCAACCAAATCAAAGCAATCCAAAAGGTTGAATGTACTGATGCAGCCTTGGACGACGCCAACGTAGCCAATACAATTGCCTGAGCCAGCAGGACCTTGGACTTACCCCTTCGCCGGAGATCGAAGCCAATGCAGCCCCGCGTCAGGTGCCAAGTCTCGCCGGATGAAGAACAAAGTAGAAAAGTGAAAGGTGGCGATGCGTCGAGGTTGTATCGATCGAGAGATAATTTATATGAACCCCGGGCTTACATATTTATACCCGTGGGATGACAAAGATCCTAACGGATTACAAAACAGACTTTCCTAAAGATAAAATAGAAAACTAACAACCTTTTCCTAATTAATAGATACAAGTCGTACCCTCCCTGGACTCGGTTTCTTCTGGATAAGATCTTCTCAAACCGAATCTAACAAGAACCCGACTGCTGGAAATATGGACCCTCCATTGGCTGTCGCAAAACTCTTAGCCGATTCTGCTTCGAGCCGATACTAACCCTTAGCCGATAAGGACTTCAGGGCTTACCAAATTTTGGCGTTAACACCGACCTGTCAATAGCGGCCCTTAGCAGAACGTATTGACACCAAAGTATACACAAAGATCATATCGGCTGAACCTGTAATGTGTGCACAAATCCCGTTGCCTCACGATACCAATTAAGCTATAGGCAAGACACGTGCCATCCTATCAATAGCTTAATCATTTGGTTGATCTCGTATTGGATTATCTATCTATTGATTGACTCCTCAATCAACTCGGCATGGCTTTGCACTTCCATAATCCATTACATCGAGGGGCCCAAAGATATCTCTCCCGTAGGAAGGGGCAAATTCCATCTTGATCATTCATATCCCACTATATGTTTGATAGCAAACCTGAAGACTACTTTTATAACTACTTAGTTACGGTGTAGCATTTGGTAGTCCCTAAGTAAGCCATTACACATGTTAAAATCCATGATGATCTCAGGTCTAACGACTTTGCACAAACACTACTTGAGACCAACTAATGACACATTAATTCCTTGTAGTGTCTCAAGGTGGGTCTATCCAACAACATATTCTCTAACATGTGTTCACGTTTATTGATTTGATATCTCCATATCATGATCTCATGAGACATGATCATAAATCAATACATGTGCTGATCTTATAATCATATTCATTCCATATATATGGTATATATGATCAGGGATCATTTATAAATAGATTCATATAAGAGTCTCATGAGTGATCAATACAAGTTGTCTATTTCATGGAACGGAATAACATTTTATTCATTAATACATAAACAATGACTTTGATATCCAACATATTCATGTTACCTCTAGGGCATATCACTAACAGTCTCCCACTTGCACTAGAGTCAATCATGTAAGTATCTAATACTCATTGCTTTGGTATGTGCCTCATGTTTATGCTGAGGGAGTGGCTTTGTCAATGGATCAGCAATATTTAGATCCGTGTACATTTTGCATATCTTTACATCACTTCTTTCCTCTATCTCGCGGATGAGATGGTATTGCCGAAGAATGTGTTTGGACTTTTGATGTGACCTAGGCTCCTTAGCATGCGCAATGGCTCCACTATTATCACAGTAGAGGGACATTGGTCCAGCAGTGCTACTTATAACACCTTAGCGGTTTGACCATTTGGCTAAACCTACGGTCAAGTTGGTTCTGTTACCACTTTGTCACGCCCAGAAATTGAGCCAAATTTTCAGACTATTTTGTGTATTAATCTCTGTCCAAGAATCACTCAAGATACACAAAATAACAAATTAATATATAGATCCAAATATAAATAAGTATAAATACTTACAAAAAAGAGTCCTCCTTACACCGAAAAGAGAGTACCAGTGGAAAAAAGCGATGATCCTAACAGGGTTCAGCTCCACTCTATAGGCAAAACTCAACTAGGTATAAGGCTTGGTCCTCTAACGCCGTCTTCAGGTCAGAAGCACTATACTTCTAAAAGAGGATAATATAGCAAGGCTGAGTACAATTATTGTACTCAGCAAGCCATGCCAATGATGCAGTCGTGCAAGTGTAGACAAAGGGAGGTTTGTGGCTATTTACATAAAGGTAATTTTAAACATTTATAGTTGAAAATAGTAAAACAGTTGATTAATTAAGGCGAGATAAAATCTCCACTAAACAACGCAAAACCATATTCAACAGGCCCAACCAAACCACCTAAACTAGATCAGTTCATTAAGTCAAGTTAATTAATAGAGTGAGACTAATCATGGTGAAGCTAATCGATCGCCCATAACCACAGGCATGGCTATTTGAATAGTTTTACTCTGGCTAGAGGTGTACAACTGTACCCACAAGACACAATCCACCATATGTCACCATGCCCATGCAGACACATCACCATGCGAGTGATTGTGACAAGACCCATTGCATAACTCCCTGTTAACAACCAAATTTGGTACATCATGCATCAGATGTGGAGATAATGCCAAAGCCGATTTGGAGGGAATCGGTTTTTTCGGAAGTAGAGTGCGCGCCAATTGCAGACCGAATCGGCTAAGGTGATCATCAGTCGATACTGAATCGAACAAGATAAGTCGATGTAGCCGATTCCTGTAAGGTAACATTGGAATCATCATCGGATTCATTTGAAGTGCTTCATGAGGATTGCCATACATGGATAGAGTTCAAATAAGGCAATTGTATCTATTAATTAGGTTATTTTAAATAGTTTTCTTATAGATTATGTCGGTAAGAGTCCACCTAAGGGACTTATCTGTAATTTGAATCATAATAGAGATAGGAGTCATGTCCGACAAGGATCTTGTATTTGGGTATAAACACGACCAAAGACCATGTAATTTAAAAACAATCAGTTCAATACAATTATGGCGCATCGCCACCTTTTCCTTTCAATTACTTCGATGATTTCTTGCTTTGAGTTGGGCTGCATCGGGTTTGATATCTGACGAAAGGTAAAGCTTGTTATGGCGGCTTGTGTTCTCGGGATTAGTGCTTCCATCATTATGACACTCTAATCCTATTTACGTAAATTGTCGAATTATCATATATACTATATAATCTAGATCGGTATTGCGATATAACCCTAATCGGCTAGCCTTTGTTTTAAGATAAAAGCCAATAGGGTTAGATATCATCCTCGAATTAGGTTATATAGTGTATCCACCATCTCGAAAAGTTTTCATAGATTCGTTTAGATCTTATGCTTCTTCTTGTGCTTAGTGATGCATCGGTTGAGTCTGACCTACTAAGTAATATTTAGAATCATAATATCTATCCTGTCTTATGATTGCTATTAGAGATTGAATCGGAGTTTCAGCCGATCTTACCTGTTTTGGCTATCTTATTTATTATATGTTTACTTGATGTGCTAAATCTGCCCTTTATATTAAGATCTCACTGTGACGAAATATACTAAACTTGTTATTGATCTGTTAGATTATCTTAACACTTGATCGGTTCTTGTTTAATGTATTTAATCTATAGTGATATCTTAGTATAAAGTGGTATCGGATTACTAGCCGATACACGTTAGATTTATGACATCGGCTATGATATAAATATGTATAATCTTTGCTTTAAGGTACTTTTAGACATAAGTGATTTATACTGTCTCGGTACACCACCGATCTATCCCAATCACTTTGTTTAAACGTATTTTTAGACTTAGATTATATATTATAGATATCTACAGCTGATCGATTAGATCTGATTTCCCTTGGCCAATTCAGTGCATATTGCATCGGCTCAATATAAGACGATACGACATCGGCCACTAGCTGATCGGCTATCGTTTCGGACTAACACTATTTTCTTTCTTTGTTTCTTGTTGGTTGCGGATCAAACCAATTGGCACACCCAACGAACCAAGAAAACAAGATTTGGACCTGCACTAGAGTAAAGCAAATCTCTCGAGCCGTGAGTGACAATTTTATCGTCAACACTCCCCTAACCAAGCGAGACCATGCCGAGGTTTCACCCCACCCCTAAACCGGGGTGGGCAGCCCTCACGTGCGCCGTGGTGAATCCGACAGCCGATCAACCCGTAAGCCGCCAACCCAACTCCATCATGCCCACCCTTGCACGGGAACGTTAGAAAGGGAAAGCTATACTACAAGTCTAGCAGTTACCCATGCTTGCTTGTGGTAAGCATGATAAGTCTTTCACGATTTCCCGTGAACCGGTCCTTAATTACTATGGGTTCGACAATCAAAATCATGCACCCACAGCCCACCATTGATCCATATTTTAGTTGAATAATTACGACTAATAGAACATGGCCAAATATCTTGAGCTCGCAACTCATCAAGATATTAGATGTATATAATGTCATTATCCCCTTAAGTGAGCTAATGGTAATTAAGCACGACTAAGCATATATAATCCTAGCTAGGTTAACACAAGTGACACAAGCTAGTCAAGTTATCACCAAAGTTTGAGAAAGGATGGATATCAAGTAAATGGCACAATCAAGCGAGATAGGTGGTCCCTATTCCAATGTAATTAGCAAAACATGTAATTTATTTTCAAACGGTAAAACATTTTTTAAATTAGGTTCAACATGTTCAAGGGGAATGTGTGACTTTCCTTGCTTCTTCAAAACTCTTCCACCGGCGGTCGCGATCTTCTAAAATAGCAAAATATACACGCTCGCATGCAAAACAAGGAAAAACCATAGTAAAAATCAAGTAAACAAACATGAAAAATAATTTTAGATGAATTTTGCAAGTTGAATGTCTCAATTTGGAGTTCGTATGAGGTAGTTATGAATTTTTGAAGTTTTGAGCCATTTAAATATATTTCTAGAATTAAATACAATTTATTGTGCAATTATTACAATTTATGACGTCACCGAGGGAGAGGTGGTGCCGACAAGACGGCCCTACTAGTCACTGACTCAACGGAAGGCTGTCCACGATGGATGCGGTCCACCGTGGGTTGGGTGCAGGCACACCACGTGGCAGCCCGACAAGGTGAGGTGGTGCTAACATGGTCCCACAAGACACTGACGCGGGATGGCACTAGACGGTCTAGATTCACCCCAAGGCGAATTGAATGGCTGGGGTGAGGGGAAACCTACCCTGTCAGCCAAGCCGAGGGGATGGCGGTGTGGAGGTAGTGCCTGGGTGTTCATGTGAAAAACATGATGGCATAGAATATTTGCTTAACTTCATTACATGTCCAAAGCTCGGGGGTTCATGGTGTGCAAGTTGGTTTGATCCTGCAATCAACAAGATAGACAATAGCAAAAGTTAGAAGTCAATAGCTGATCGACCGATAAGCCGATGTTGTATCATGATGACCTGACCGATGCAAACAAGTCGAATTGGATGTAAGGTAGAAGATACTGTTCATAGACTAGATTTAGATTCGATATAATCATAATCAACTTTTCCTTAAAAAATCCAATCTTATATGTCGAACCCAATTGATGCAGCATAAGGTTGGGTTTACTAAGGTCAATTGTTATATAATTATGACCTAAATAACTAGCCGATGGACAAATATTTGTACATTAGACCCAAAATAATCACGATCGACTGTAGATATAAATAACATGCAATTAATAATTTAATCCTTTTCTTAGCCACAAGCAATAACGATAGATCGACCCAACCAAAACAATATTAATTGCTTATAACCAATGATGTGTGCTAGGGTGTCTTGATCTTTCGATGAGATGATACTTCGATTAGATGGAATGATGTTGGTGATCCGACTATAACCGTCGAGGATGTTGCCCCTTAGCAATCGTTACACCAACACCGGAGCGTCGTGAACCCCGACGGATGCACGGTCAGCCAAACCACGTGGATGTTTGTTCTTGCAAGCAATCAAGGACTAGCAAGAACAAGATGAACAATCAACTCATATTGCGGAATAAAGATGTAGGATTATATCAGCAAATTGGGGTTCAAAACGAGCAAGCGGAGATCTAACCGATCACGGGATTACATGACAAAGTACCGACGCTAAACATTGATCTAAACAGAACCCAATTGTTCTTGGCGGCCAAGGGGTATAAATATGTGGAAGGATGACCACGGGGTGTTGGGGTCGTGCTCTGTCCCACCCAGAAATTTTTCCCAAATTTCCAGACAATTTTGTGTATTAAATCCATGTCCAGGGATTAATCAGGATACACAAAACGACAAATTAATACACAGATCCAAACATATAATAAAGCATAAATAAAATACTTACAGAAGAGGAACTTAGTTCTCACACCCAAAAAAGCAGCAACAGCAGAAGAAGGCGATCCTAGCGGGGCTTCTGCTCCACTCCACAAGCAAACTCAACTGGGGTCTGAGCCTTGGTCCTCTAGAACCGTCTTTAGCTCAAAAGCGCTACACTTCTGAAAGGGGAAAGAATTTGCAAGGCTAGGTACAACCACCGTAGTCAACAAGCCACACCAAGGAATGTAGACGTGCAAGGAAGGCAAAGAGAGGCTTGGGTCTATTTTGCAGAAAAGCGGTTGAAAACCTTTATATCTTAAAACGGGAAAATAGTGGGTTTAATTTAAGTCAAGTTTTATCCTTCACTGAACAAAGCTATAACCATGTTGAACAGGCCCAACCATTCTAGCTGAACTACACCAGATTAATAAGCCAATTTAATAAGGGTGAGACTAATCATGGTGAATCTAGTTGATCGCCCATAACCGCGGGAACGACTATTCGAATAATTTTACTCTGATTAGAGGTGCACAACTTTACCCACAAGACACAATTCCACACATGTTGCCATGCCATGAATTATCACTGCGATACTGCAAAGGAGGATATCGTGACAAGACCTTTCGTATAACTTCCCCTAACCAATCGTACCACATCAATGTTTCGCCCCCACCCCTCGAAAGGAAGTGGAAAGCCCCCAAGTGCCACGATGAATTCAGAAGCCCAACAACTGGTTTATCCCTGGCCGACTACAACTCCATCACGCCTACCCTTGCCTAGGAACGTTGGCTAGAGGAAAACTACACTATGAGTCCAGTAGTTGCCATTCTTGCTTGTGGTAAGCACTGTTAGTCTTCCAGGGTTTACCATAAACCGGTCCTTGATTGCCATGGGTACGACAATCAAAACAATACACCCGGAGCCCAGCACTAAGTCATATTTTAGTTTGGATAATTATGACCAATAAGACATGACCAGGTGTTTCGAGCTTGGAGCACATCAGACACTAGAGTAAATAATGTGATTATCTCATTTAGTGAGCTAGTGGTAATTAAGCATGGCTAAGCATATAATTCTAGCAAAAGTCAATATCATTGACTAACGCTAGTCAATTATCACCCAAGGTTAACAAAGGACATATATCAAGTAAATAGGCACAAGAAAGCAGATAGGTAATTCCATCATCCCTTGTGATTAGCAAAACATGCACTTTGCTTGTAAACGTAAATCATTCATAAAAATATGTTCAATATGCTTCAATGGGAGTGTGACTTGCCTTGCTTCTTAAAACAATCTTCTGGACTATTTTCCTCACAAGCGCAAACCTCCGATACGGTGCAATCTACACGCCGGCATGCAAAACAAGGAAAAACCTAATAAAAACCAAATAAATAGTACATGGAAAGTAAAAAAATAGGTAGAGCTCAATTTTAGATGAATTTTGAAATTTGAATGGCCCAATTTGGAGTTCGTATGAATTAGAAATGAATTTTAGAAGTTTTGGACCATTTAAATGAATTCTAGAAATTAAATTTATTTATTGTGTAATTATTAATTATTTTTACAAGAGAAAAGGTTAGTGCTGACGTCAGCTGGCAAAGGCTGACATCGCGGCTGAGATCTTGAGTCGCTAACGTCGCCGTGGCAACGGCGCGGTCCACGACCAATCCACCGTGGACCAAGTCCAAGGAGTCCACGGGCTGGCACGCCACGTCATACACATGTGGCGCTAATGCGGCAGCCACGTGGGCGGCCGGATGGACGGCCCCGATATGCCCCGAGGTAGATCGGCGGCTGGGGAGCGGCGCGGGCGAGGGCGCGACACGGGCGCGACGTGACGCGAGCTCGCGGTGAAGCGATGACCCACGCGGCCCGATGGTCGCCGGCAGCGAGAACGGAGAGACGGGGAGAGGGCTCATTGAGCACGCGTGCGAACGAAGCAGCACGAGCGAACGACAGCTAGCGGAGACGACGGCCGGCGCTCGGGCACAAGGCAGCACGTCACTTCGGCGGCACGACACTTCGACGGCTCCTAGCGGCAGCGGAGGGGAGGCCGGGGCTTGCCTCGACGACGCGGAGCCGACGGAGGAGACGGCGCAGCCCGGGAGGTGTGAGGCGATGGGGAACGGCAGCTGGAGGACGGCGGTTGCGATGGCGGCTCGAGTGCACGGCGACGAGCATCCCGTCGGCGAGCAGCGGTCGAGAAAGAGCGGATGGGGTGCGGCTTAGGGTAATAATATTTGGATATAAAAATTTAATCCCAGGTTCACCTCCTCGGCCCAAAAGGAAATTTAATATGAACCCAAATAACTATAATTGCATGCACATAGGGTAGACACCTAAACCTAGGAAGGATTATCCTAATTTTCTAGAATTATCCATATTAGGTAAAATCATGAAAAAAATTCATGAAAGTGCCTAAGGCTCTGAGCAACTCAAATATAATTTTTGTACAATTTAATAGCTGGGTTTGAAGCCCCAAAACAAATTCGACAAGATAGTCGAATAGTGGACAAAATAATATCCTTTATCAACTAAAATGACATCTATTCTAAAAGCTAATTAAAATGCACATAAGTAAACATGTAATATAATTTATTCAGATACTAGGTTAATTACGATGAACAAATATAATTTTTCCGAAAGGCCCTCTAAAAATTCAAATAAATCTCAAAGTACCCTATCTTTATCTAATTTGTGAGAAAAATGTAAAAATTATTTTTGAATGCAACCAAAAAATGGAATCTAGGAATGATTGTCTACCTCCAGTAAAAATTTCACAAATTTATCATGAACACAGATTAAATAATTGAGCAGCAAAGTTAAGGGGAGAGAAATAATTCCTAAAATCAACAAACACCAAATGTACCTGAGTTCATACCCATCTCTCTCACTCCAGCCTTGCCCTCTTCGCCTGTACCCACCTAGCAGTCACTCTAGCTCACCCTCACCTCTGTCAAACTCACATACAAACCATGCCATGCTGCCAACTCGGTGGAGACGTTTTAGAGCCACGCCAACACACCTAAGTCACCACCGCCGACAACCCCGCCATTCAAATAGCCACTTCACCACCATGCTCTCCATCCCTCCCTTGGTCCGTTCCACAAAGAAGCCAAGAAATTTCACCTCGGAATCGCTGGGAACATCCTTTCTTCCTCGTCGCCGGTGGGCGTTTGGTCCATCGCCAAGCTTCACCGGTGAGCTTCATCGCAACCCACCCTCGGGAACGTGACCTCTGTTTGATGCCTAACACATTCATGGTTTTCATTTCCTATGTTGTGCAAGTCGGGTTTGCCACGTCGTCCTAGTTCGTGCACCGGCCTCAAGTGGGCGCCGCCGCCATGACGTCGTCGCCGTTTTGAGCACCGTGGACCAAATGAGGCCAAGCCACCGCGCCATTAGCATCACCACGACCTCCTCTGCATAAGCCCCCAAGGACCCAGCCAATGGCGCAGCGAGCATCAAGATCGCTGCCGTCTTCCCTAACTCCGCCGTCGGCCGCCATCACTAATTCCTGCCATTCCGGTGAGTCTCCGTCCAATTGCTTGCATATGGAGCATCCCTAGGACCTTAGTACCTCTAGGACCTTAGCTGGTTCGGCATGTCGATGACAACCCGAAGCTTTCTACCACCACCGTCGAGTACCTCCATCACCGTTGCCTCACATGAACTCCTCCGCCTCGGCAAACATTTTGGTAATCACCCAAGAACCTTGAATACACACATGCATGCACTAACTTGGCATAAATCAAGCCATAACTCCATATGGCATATCACCCCAAAGCCGCCACACCGCTCGCACTCGTGCTAGCGCCGCTTCGGTCACCATTGGCCGCGAGACGACATCCATTAGATTCGCAAGGGTGTAGGCTACATTTTCTTTCAAGGGACCTCACGGTATCGGTCACCAATCGTCGTCGGCGCCGGCGAGAACCTCGTTGGGTCGCCGTGCTCGCCCGGCTATCTCTGCTCATCCATGCGCCGTGCCACCGGCATGTGGGCCCGTTTGGATTAAGTTCTAATAACACCGATTTGCAAGAGTTGAAAACTTATAAGATTCTGAATGTAAGAATGCCTCCCTATGACATGTGGACCAAGGACCTATTAGTAAAAACTATAAAATTTGAGGACTCTTGATGAAATTTCATTTCGATGTGCTAGGACTCGTGGGTACTATTTGCCGATAATCCACGGACTTTTACGCATATTGGCTAGGGACCGACATGGACCCCATGTGTTTGCAATTCAAAAATAAAAAGGGATATAAACAAAACAAATATCTTTCCAAACAGAAAATGAACAAAATTGTAAAATATATATAAAATACTATAACTCATTTTGGGGTGAGACAAATTTCTACGAATTCACCAAGTTATGAATTTATTTTATAAGCATGAAACCTAGCACTCATAGTACAAATTTTGTCTCTAAAATTCAAATAAGGAAAATCACACTTAGGGCTTGCTCAAAATTGTAAAATGCATAGAAAATTCAATTTAACTTATTTTGGACAAACTCAAATTCTATAGATGCACCAACTAACACCCTCTCTTTAGGAAAAATAAAAATAAAAGTATATAGTTACCTTGTACCAAATATCTTTAAAATTAATGGCATTAAAATGACGAATTATAGGTAGGCTGAATTTTAAGGATTTATATAAATTTCATTTTAATTCCTTTTGAGTAAACTCAAGTTCTGTAGAACCACCAAAATACATACTTTCAAATTATAAAATAAAAACATCAGCTTACTGTATAGTAATATCACTTAAATATTTATGTAAGGAATAAACAACTTAGTGCACACTTCAACTTGTAAAATTTGTAGAAAATTCATCCATTTAAAGTGAAATAAGTCTCTATAAAACCAGCAAGTATTTAATTTCAATTAGGTAAAACAAAATATGGCAGCTCCTATACTAAATGTATCAATAAACTTTAATAGATAAATTAGGTGCTAAACACCTTAGTAGTGGCTAAGCACTATGTATATAAATAAGTATGAAAGTATGTATAAATGTAAACTAGTTTTAAGTAAATCAAATTAAGGCTAGTGGACCAGAGAAACCATAAGTTTCATCTCTAACCACATATCTTAGCACACTTTGCTCATATAGCTGTAGTGATATGCCCTAGAGGCAACATGGAGATGTTGGATATCACGTCAATGTTTATGTATTTATGAATAAAGTGTTATTCAGTTCCATGAAATAGACATCTTGTATTGATCAATAAGTACATGACTTATTTATGAGACTCTTTATGTATGAATCTATTTCTAAACGATCCCTGATCATATGTCATATTGTTGGAACAAATATGATTCTAAGATCGACATGTTCATTGATTGATGATCATGTCTCATAGATCATGGGTATGGAGATACCAAATCATTAAACAAGGACACATGTGTTAGAGAACACATTGTTAGATAGACCCACCATGAGACACTACAGGAATTAATGTGCCATTAGTTGGTCTCGGGTAGTGTTGGTACAAAGTCCTTAGACCCGAGATCACCATGGATTCCAACATGTGTGGTAGCCTACTTTGGGACTACCAAACGCTATTCGTGCGGGTAGTTATAAAGGTAGTTTTCGGGTTTGCTATGAAACATGGAGTGTGATGTGAGTGATCAAGATGGAATTTGCCCCTCCTTTGGAGAGATATCTCTGGGCCCCTCGAGGTACTGGATTATGGAAATGCATGGCCATGCTGAGTTGATTGAGGAGTCAATCAACGACGGATAATCCAATACGGTTCGAGTGAATGGTTAAGCTATTGAAGGGATGGCACACATCTTGCCTATAGCTTAACTGGTATCGTGAGGCAAAGGGATTTGTGTACACATTATAGGTTCAGAGCCGATATTATTTGAAGGGTTACGCGGAAGCTACGCTAGCCGAAAACAAAACTTTTTACCGCGCAAACCAGGAACACTTGCAAGTAAGGGCCGATAGATCGTTACCGATTGGAGTAGAGTGCAGCGGAATAGCCAATCAGGGCAATCCGATCTGGAACAGTGTAGCCGATTCCCGGAGACAGCCGATTCGCCAATCAGCCGATTCGAGTCGTCCGGCCGCGTTCTCACACCTCGCTCCGATGCGCCCGATCGCAGCCGATTCCACCATAGCCGATCGCTCCGATTGCAGCCGATCCGAAGCCGATCAAGAGCGCGCAACGTAGCAGCGCCTCTACCGGTATCCACACGTCCGGGGACAGAACGCCGAACACCCGTGTGCTAGCACGCGATGCAAGGCTAGGGTTTGGCTCGAAAGTGGGAAGGGTTTCCGTGGAGATTGATCTCGGCGACTTCTGTTGCACGCGATGCAATTGACATATAGCAGCTCTCCACCCCTCCCTCCTATATATAGAGTTGGCCGACTGGGACTAGTGGCCGATCAGGACTCTATTTTGAATCGGATCTCATCCTATCTCATAGAGTTGGCCGCCCACACGTCGTAAGCCCATAGAACTCTATCCGATCGGATCCCTATCCGATCGAGCCGTATCCGAGTCCAACTCGAATATCTATTCTATCCCCTTAAGCGTGCGACCCTGTAGGTTCAGGTATACTCGGTTTCGGCTATAGTCTAACTTAGCCGACCGTCGGCTCGAGTCCAACTCAGCCGACACTGCCACATGCGGCGCCTAGCAAGACATATTGACACCATAGTATACAAGAATATAATATCGGCTCGAACCTGTAATGTGTACACAAATCCCTTTGCCTCACGATACCGCTTAAGCTATAGGCAAGATGTGTGCCATCCCTTCAATAGCTTAACCATTCACTCGAACCGTATTGGATTATCCGTCCGTTGATTGACTCCTCAATCAACTTAGCATGGCCATGCATTTCCATAATCCATTGCCTCGAGGGGCCCAGAGATGCCTCGAGGGGCCCAGAGATATCTCTCCAAAGGAGGGGCAAATTCCATCTTGATCACTCACATCCCACTCCATATTTCATAGCAAACCCGAAAACTACCTTTATAACTACCCGATTACGGAATAGCGTTTGGTAGTCCCAAAGTAGGCTACTACACATGTTGGAATCCATGGTGATCTCAGGTCTAAGGACTTTGTACCAACACTACCTGAGACCAACTAATGGCACATTGATTCCTGTAGTGTCTCATGGTGGGTCTATCCAACAATGTGTTCTCTAACACATATGTCCATGTTTATTGATTTGGTATCTCCATACCCATGATCTATGAGACATGATCATCAATCAATAAACATGCCGATCTTAGAATCATATTTGTTCCAACAATATGACATATGATCAGGGATCGTTTAGAAATAGATTCATACATATAGAGTCTCATAAATAAGTCACGTACTTATTGATCAATACAAGATGTCTATTTCATGGAACTGAATAACACTTTATTCATAAATACATAAACATTGACGTGATATCCAACATCTCCATGTTGCCTCTAGGGCATATCACTAACATTATTCTTGTATACTATAGTGTCAATATGTGCTGCTAGGCGCCGCTGTTGACAGGTCGGCTAAGTCAGACTCGAGCCCACAATCGGCTAAGTTAGACTATAGCCGAAACCGAGTATACCTGAACCTACAGGGTCGAACGCTTAAGGGGATAAGAACAGGCATTCGAGTTGGACTCGGATACGGCTCGATCGGATAGGGATCCGATCGGATAGAGTCCTATGGGCTTATGTCACGCCCAGAAATTCACACCAGAATTTCTGCAGCTAATTTGTGCATTACATCCTCGTCCAGGAATCAGCCGAGGTACACAAATCGACGTTATTGATAATACGTAGAATCCTCGTCTTAGAAACAATATAAAAGAGTTACACAAATGCAGCGGAAAGGAAAAAACGACTTAAGCTAAACTTGACGCGAGCGAGCGGAACACCAACTCCACGGCTAAACCTTGACGAGAACAAGCCTACACCTCCTCGGAGACCTCGCTCTCAACCTCGGCACCGAAGGGGGAAAAGAAACAAGACTGAGTACAACCACCGTACTCAACAAGTCACACCGGAAAAGGGGACATGGTGCAAGATAAATAACAAGGAAAGGTCAAGGAGCTCGATTTGCATAAACAGCATTTGCAGTATATAATAATAATATTTGAAGACAAGAAAACAGTAGTAATATTTAAGCATATTAAATAAACACTGTCCAACGCTCAAACCACGTTGCAACAGGCCCATCCATCCACCCGCACTAGTCATACTTCAACATTTCATTCCAATAAATAAATGAGACTAATCAAGGTGAATCTCGGTCGATCGCCCGTAACCGTGGGCACGGCTATTCGAATAGTTTTTACTCTGATCAGAGGTGTACAACTGTACCCACAAGACACAATCCCACAACACGTTACCGTGAGCCGGTGCACCACCACGATGCCCCGGAAAGGAACCGTGACAGACCCTTCACATAACCCCTCTAGTCAATCGTACCACACCAAGGTTTCGCCCCCATTCCCATCGGGCAATGGGCAGCCCTCTAGTGCCGCGGTGAATCCGGAAGCTGATCAACCCTTAAAACCGGGCCGACCCAACTCCATCACGCCCACCCTCTCTGGGATACGTTAACTAGAGACAGCTACGCTATAGACCCAGCCATTACCCATGCTGGCTTGTGGTATGCACGGCATTTCTTCTAGGGTTTCCCGAGAACCGGTCCTTAATCGTCATGAGCACCCTAACTAAAGTCCAACCATGTGCTCACGACCCGCCTTTTCATAAATCAATATTATTAGAGACATGCTCACAACTTAACATCATCGAGGGTTAACTTCGGTAAGGAAACTTGATTAGTGTGATTCCCTTAAGTGAGCTAGTTGCGCTAAGCATGGCTAAGCAGCCTTAAACTATCATCTAGTCACATTGAACCCCAAGTTATCAATGGTATAAGGTAAACAATCCTATGGTTGAGTACAATAGGTATAAAACATCCCATGAAATGACATTCTAAAACATATGCAGTATTTGAATGAAATAGAGGTATTTACATAAAATAGGTACAATATGGTCAATGTAAGGTACGACTTGCCTTGCTCTGGAGACTGAGGAACCTCGGCGACTACTTCGAAAAGAACGGGCTCACCGGAAAACTCGGGATCTACACGACAAACAAAGCACTCAACAAACACCCTAAAAAGTCTACTGAAACAGAACTGAAAAGTATTTTTAATGGATTCTTGACATTTTTCTGGATTTAATGAAATTTGAATGGACTAAAACGGAGTTCGGATTCAAAAGATATGAATTTTAGAAGTTTAATTACCATTTTTAAACTAAACAGAAAAGATTAAATTATTTATTGCGCAATTAAGCCCCCGGATGACGCAAGCATGGTGCAAGCGGTAGGGCTGACGTCAGCGGTGCAAGCGGCTGACGCAAGCGACGCGGCGCGGTCCACGGTGGACCGGGTCCACGGCGGCGGCGAGAGCGGGCACGTGGCGCGCATCGGGGAGGGTGGCGGCGATCGGACGGCGCGGCCTTGCGCGCGAGGGACGGTCCGGATCCGCCCGATCCGAAGGATCGAACGGCGCGGATCGCGGCTAGGGTTAGGGTTTGGGCGGCGACCGAGGGCGGACACGCGGCAGCCATCCGGCGTGCGGCGACGGATCGAACGGCGACGGATCTATCGCGATCGGACGGTGCGGATCCGCCCGATCCGAAGGATCGGACGGGGCGGGAAGCGCGCTAGGGTTAGGGTTCAGCGGCGGCGGCTCGAGCTCGCCGCCGGCCATGGCGCGCGGCGGCCGGCCGGACTCCGGCGGCACCGGCGACGGCGGCGAAGGGTGCTGCGGCGCGGGGACCACGGCGGAGGGCGGAACGATGCACGCGGAGCGGTTCGGGAGGAGGCCCGAAAACCGAAAAGGAGAAGGGCGGCGGTGCACTCACCGGCGACGAGACGACGACGATGGCGACGGCGGGTTTTGGGGCTAGCGCACGGGAACCAAAGGGAACGCGGCGGCGAAAGGGGAGTTTTATAGGGGTACAACGGGGCCGAAACAAACACGGAAACGGCGCGGATTCCTCGCCGTTGTTCACGGACTCGGAGAGAGAGGGAAACAATCGGCGACGGATTTCGCGTGGATAGGGTTTCCAACGGGCGCGGGTGCTGGGGATGGAAACGACGCGCGAGATTGAGCCCGCACGGGGCCGACGTGGCTCGGATTCAAACGGAAAGGAGCGGAAAGGCGGCGCGCATGGCGGACGGCGGCCGGACCGACCGGGCGCGGGGGCGGGAAGCTCGACAGGCGGGCCACCCGTCGGCGACTCGCGGGCGAGGGACGCCCGCGGACTTGCGTGCGGCGGCGGCGCTGCGGGCCTCGGCCCACGACCGGGCGCGCGCGGGAGGACCGGCCGACGGCCCAAGGAAAGAGTGGGAGTACTGTGCAGCCCGTACGGAAAAGAAAAAGAAAAAGGGAAAAAGGATTTTGGGGCTTAATTAATTCCGATTTCTTATTTAATCGTTTAAAAAAACTTAGAGTGCTCTAAAAATTCCAAGAAAAATCTCGTTAGCGTATTTTGACATGAAGAATTCAAGAAAAATCCTACCATGTCATTTCCATTTATTAATTGCATTTTAAAATTATAGGTTGACTCCAGTTAATTTCGAAATTCGATTATTTCCGTAAATTATTTTAAATGAATTAGGGAAAAACCCAGGATGTGACAACCTACCCCCTTAAACGGAATCTCGACCCCGAGATTCGAAGGTACGGCGAAGAGGTGCGGGTGCGCGGCCTTTAGCTCATCTTCTCGTTCCCAAGTAGCTTCTTCCTGGAGTGATGAGTCCATTGAACCTTGCAAAACCGATAACCTTGTTCCGAGTCCTTCTCTCACCGACCTCAAGAACACGTGCTGGTCTCTCTACATAGGTTAAGTCCTCTTGGATTTCAATCTGTCCGGACTGCTTTGCTCTTCGGTACCCTTAAACACTTTTTCAACGGGACACATGAAACACGTCGTGAATACCGTCATGTTGGAGGGAAGCTCCACTGATAGGCCACTTCTCCTCGACGTTCCCGAATCTTGTATGGTCCCACGAAACGTGGTGCCAACTTACCTTTGGTTTGGAAACGGTGTACTCCCGGAGTGGTGTAACGCGAAGATACACGAAATCCCCGCTTCAAAAGCGAGATCTCTTCGACGATTATCCGCATAACTCTTCGTCGGGATCGCGCAATCTTCAACCTTTCCCGAATCACTCGGACCTTTTCCTCTCGCTTCGCTTATTACTTCTGTGCCAAACAATTGGCGCTCACACCTGGGTCCCAAAATAGGGGTGTGCGGCATTTCCGTCCATACAAGTGCTTCATACGGTGCCATTTGAATGCCGGCCCGATAACCGTTGTTGTAAGAGAATTCCGCATAGGGCAAGCTTTTGTCCCATGCTTTTCCAAAATCGAGCGCGCATGCTCTCGGCATATCTTCCAAAATCTGATTCACTCTCTCGTTTGGCCGTCTGTTTGCGGATGATAGGCCGTGCTAAAATTCAAACGGTACCGAGTTCTTCTTGCAACTTCTTCCGAATTTGGAAGTAACCGACTTCCCTATCGGACACGATCTTCTTAGGCACGCCATGCAAACACATGATCCTTGCGAGATAAAGCTCGCCAACTTATTCCCCGAGTAGGTAGTATGTACCGGTATGAAATGGGCTACCTTGGTGAGTCGGTCCACCACGACCCAAATTGAGTCATAACTCGACGTTGTGCGGGGTAAACCCGTGATGAAATCCATTCCAATTTCTTCCCATTTCCACTCGGAATCAAGTGGTTGCAACAGTCCGGCGGGCCGTTGATGTTCGCCTTCACTCGCGACAAACATCACAAAGTGCAACAAACTCAGCTATCTCCCTCCTCATGCCGACCCACCAAAACTTTTCTTTAAGATCTTGATACATCTTTGTACTGCCCGGTGAATTGAGTATTGGGTTTGGTGAACTTCCGTAAGGATCGTCTTTTCAAATCCTTGTCCTCGGCACACACAATCTCTTTCCCATCCAGATTGTGCCATGTTCGTCTTCCGTAAAACCACGAGCTTTTCCAACTCTCATGTTCTTCTTGAGTTCGGCCATCTCGGGATCGATGCCCGAGCAGCCCGAATTTGATCAATGAGAGTGGGTTGGGCTTCCGAGCAGCCACAAAACCAAAATCCACCACTCGTAGATTTAGATTCTCGAATTCCCGCGCAATGGTCACACCTTCCTTCGACACCGAGAGTGGTGCAAGTAACTCTTTCGGCTTAGTGCATCCGCAACCACATTTGCTTTGCCGGGATGGTAATGTATCCCTAAGTCATAATCTTTGATCGTTCCAACCATCTCCTCTCGGAGGTTTAAATCCGGTTGGGTGAAAATGTACTTAAGACTTTTGTGATCCGTATACACTTCACAACGATTACCAATTAGGTAGTGTCGCCGGATCTTCAATGCATGAACTACTGCGGATAACTCCGATCATGAGTGGGGTAGTTGTTTTCGTGTGGGCGCAATTGACGAGATGCATATGCAACCACTTTGCCTTCTTGCATCAACACACATCCCAACCCTTGGCGAGATGCATCACAATAAACTTGGAAGTCCTTTGCTGGGTCGGGCAAGATCAACACCGGTGCGACACCAACTTCCTCTTGAGCTCTTCAAAACTTCTATTGCATTCCGCCGACCACTTAAACTTCTCATCTTTCTTCAACAGTTGAGTCATTGGCTTGGCGATTTTGAGAAGTTCTCAATGAAGCGGCGGTAGTAACCCGCAAGTCCAAGGAAACTTCGGATCCGCGTAACCGTTTTAGGCGGGGTCCACTTGGTAACCGATTCCACATTTGCCGGATCCACGGCTACCCCTTGGGCATTCACAATGTGGCCGAGAACCGTACCTCCTTTAACCGTAAAGCACACTTGCTAAACTTGGCGTAGAGTTGATGGTCTCTCAACTTCTCGAGTACTGTCCGAAGATGTTGCTCATGATCCTCCTCGACTTAGAGTAGACCAAAATGTCGTCAATGAACACCACCACGAATTTATCCAAGAACTCCATAAACACCTTGTTCATCGATTCATAAAGAACGCCGGTGCATTGGTTAACCCAAAAGACATGACCGTACACTCGTCAGTCCATACCTGGTGGTGAAGGCGGTCTTGGGAATGTCCTCTTCCCGAATCCTCAACTGATGATAGCCCGATCGCAGGTCTATCTTGGAAAATACCTCGGCCCCTTTGAGCCGATCGAATAAATCATCAATCCGTGGTAGGGGATACTTGTTCTTGATAGTAACCTCATTGAGTGCGCGATAGTCGACACACATCCTCTTGGTCTTGTCTTTCTTTTCCACGAAAATCACCGGAGCACCCCAAGGCGACGTGCTCGGGCGAATATACCCTTTTTGCAACTGTTCATCCACTTGCTTCTTTACTTCGGCCAACTCGTTGGCTCCCATCCTATACGGCCTCTTGTGTATTGGGGCGGTCCCTGGTACTAGGTCAATCCGGAATTCAATTTCCCTTTTTGGCGGCATCTGAGTTAAATCCTTGGGGAAAACTTCAGGATATTCTCTGACGATGGGGATATCCTCTAACTTCACAGGGGGCTTGGCCGCCATTTCGGACGATTCCCCGGTGGAAACATGATTCAAACTTACTACGGGCTTGACTTGCATGGGAGAGCGAAAAACAATTCTTTCTCCTTTCATATTGATTAAAGTAATGGTGCGACTAGCGCAGTCAATTACTCCCTTATGTCCGGACAACCAATCCATCCCAAGGATGACATCTATGCCTTTGGACCGAAGGAGGATAAGGTTGGCTAGAAACATAGATCCTTGAATTTCTATGGTCACCGAGGGACAAAACGAGTGGTCTCCAAGTGGTTTCCGGGGTTTGAACCCGCATAGGTATCTTAAGTCCCACTACGACAACCCATGTGCCCCAACAAATTGCTTTGAGATAAAAGAATGTGTAGCGCCGAATCAAATAATACGTGGCGGAGTATAGTTTACAGAAACATACCAAGATAACTTCGGAGCGGTGCAGTGCTTCCTCGGCGGACGCATGATTGACTCGAGCCTGGATGAACCTTGGCCCAGCGCGTCTTGGCTTCTGACACTTGTCCGCAAAATGCCCCGGGTCACCACAGCTTGAAACAGACTCGGCTTTCCCAGAGTCCTTCCTTGGAGGTGGTGGTGTGGATCGTTCTTGGGATGGCGCCGTTGGAGGGCGCGGGGCTGGAGTACGCTGTTGCCGACCACGCCACTCTGCGCTTGGAAATTCCCGGGTGATAAGGTCGATGCCGACGAACAATCATGGTGGTAGGTCCACTCGACTTCCGAGCATGAAACGCGGCCTCGCTGATTTCCCGTGTTGAGGAGGTCGTGTCGGAATACTTTTCTCTTCTTGATCATCTTGTTGCGCCGATCATCCCGTCGAATGGCCTTGTCAACCAGCTTCTCAAAGTTAGCATACTCTCCGAGATAAGCTTGTCCGTGAGTTCATCATCCAAACCAGCCAAAAACTTTTCCCGCCTTTCGCATCGGTGCGCACATCTTCTGGGGCATAACGGGCAAGACGATTGAACTCGTGCAGATACTCAGTAACTGATCTGTTACCCTGCTCAAGAGAATGGAACTCACGCTTTTCTGTGCAACTATTCCCGCAGGAATGTGTGCGGTCCCGAAACGCGACGAAACTCTTCCCAGTAACCACGCTTCCCGCCGGCGAGTAACCAAATAGTTGTCCCACCAAGCCGAAGCAGGACCAATCGATGAGTGGCAAAAGAGACTTTCTCCCGATCCGTGCACCGCAGCAGATCCAACTTCTTCTCTATGGCATGAAGCCAATCATTAGCCTCCATGGGATTAGTGGTGCTGGAGAAGGTCGGCGGTCGGACACGAAGGAACTCTGGCAGCTTGGACTGGGGTGGTGGGGCGGCAAACCGATTGTTCTGCTCGCGTTGCTTGTATTTGTTGCAAGCATCTCGCCGTTGCATCCGATGGTGTTGTTGTTACATTTGCTGCATCATTGCAGCCATCATCTCGTGTCGTGAAGCGAGCACTTGAGCAATGGTGGGATTCTCGGGTGGCGGTGGAGGAGCATTGCCATTGGCGTCGTGAGCCTCGTTGTTGTTGGCACCTGACTGCCCATTGTTGCTGTTCGCCCCGCTGGTCCTGGTGTTCACCATCTGAAGGAGACGACCGACCAGAGAGAGAAAAGAAGAAAAACAGATAGACTTAGAACTAATCTTTATTATTTGAATTCAAATGCATTGTTCTGATCTTGACTAAAAACAAGGAAAAGCACCAAACATCCTTAATTGGTCGGTCATATCACACTTGATATCGACCGCCGCCTATCCCACACACAAGACTAACACACAAGAACTACCAAGAAGACAAACTAAGGTAAACGGTAAAACTAAGGAGGGCAACTAGAACGATCCACGAGACGAGGAGTCGAAACGCTTCCTTCGGTAGATCCCCAATCTTCCTAATGGCTCCTGGAGTCCTCGGGCGTCACCTCGAGACTTGGACTCTTCGAATCGGTTGCCGTAGCCCAACCGATCCTGCCTCTTCCCTCCGAAGAATCTCGAGTCTCTTCGGAGTCCATGTCTTCAGCCGAATTCTCGAGCTTGAGTCACTGGAGACGGAGATCCAACCATTACGCCACCTCCGCCTTGATTTGCCGAAGCCGGAGCAAAGGTGAGGCGTAACTGCGCGGGAGGAACTGGAACCGCGCTGAACCGGAGCGGGTGGAGCTGGAGAAGGCGGTGGAATCCGAGGTGCCACTGGATACGGACAGGCGCGGTGGTGGTCTTCCGAGGCGTAGTGCGGAGCCTGACCCCAACCGGTGGCGGGAGTCCCTTCAACTCGCCTACCTCCTTCTTCGGACGAACCACTTCGTCCCGCGATCGCGCGATCCTCGGCATCTTCTTGTCGTTCGCTCTTTGGTCGCCTTGTGTAGGTCGAGTGCATCGATCCAGTCCTTTGAGCACGGTGCACATGTGACCGAAGGTAGAGTCATTCTCCTCTCGCCGTAGACTTGAATGCACCGACCTCGGAGGAACTACCTCGACGGGGATGGTAGCGGTAGGAGGAGGTGCGAAGGTCAGCATCATGCAGCTCCCTCATCCTGGCCAACATCAGGTAGGCGGCTTCTTGACAAGCGTGATCTGACGTGCCTCCGGAAGCTGTGACCTCCATGTTGGGAAGACACGTTCCCACAAACCCGTGAACCTCCAACCGAACACGGTAGGGCAACTCGCCACTGAGAGGCGCAACTGTTGTATACTCCGGTGCTTCGGGATATCCAACTGCAAGGGCCATACGCGCCAGCTCTGCCACGAAGCCTGTCATCCCTTTTCCGCAGTGCGTCGCTGGGGAACCTGCCATCTATAGAAACAAAGGAGTGGGGAAATCAAAACATGCTCAAAACCCACGACCAACATCCCATTTTCGCAATCCCTAACCCCTAGACTCGACTCCACTTTTCAAAACACCCCTTTTTTTTCAAAACCTATGCACATGAAAAGAATTAGAGGGCTCTTATGGTTTCCAGCTTGGCTTGTCCTACGATCACGGAAGGCTCGATACCAACTTGTCACGCCAAATTCACACCGAATTTCGCGGCTAATTTGTGCATTACATCCTCGTCCAGAATCAGCGAGGTACACAAATCGACGTTATTGATAATACGAATCCTCGTCTTAGAAACAATATAAAAGAGTTACACAAATGCAGCGGAAAGGAAAAAACGACTTAAGCTAAACTTGACGCGAGCGAAGCGGAACACCAACTCCACGGCTAAACCTTGACGAGAACAAGCCTACACCTCCTCGGAGACCTCGCTCTCAACCTCGGCACCGAAGGGGAAAAGAAACAAGACTGAGTACAACCACCGTACTCAACAAGTCACACCGAAAAGGGGACATGGTGCAAGATAAATAACAAGGAAAGGTCAAGGAGCTCGATTTGCATAAACAAGCATTTGCGATATATAATAATAATATTTGAAGACAAAAAAACAGTAGTAATATTTAAGCGGATTAAATAAACACCGTCCAACGCTCAAACCACGTTGCAACAGGCCCATCCATCCACCTGCACTAGTCATACTTCAACATTTCATTCCAATAAATAAATGAGACTAATCAAGGTGAATCGGTCGATCGCCCGTAACCGTGGGCACGGCTATTCGAATAGTTTTTACTCGATCGAGGGTGTACAACCGTACCCACAAGACACAACCCCACAACACGTTACCGTGCGCCGGTGCACCACCACGATGCCCCGGAAAGGAATGCGGACAGACCCTTCACATAACCCCTCTAGTCAATCGTACCACACCAAGGTTTCGCCCCCATTCCCATCGGGCAATGGGCAGCCCTCTAGTGCCGCGGTGAATTCGGAAGCTGATCAACCCTTAAAACCGGGGCCGACCGAACTCCATCACGCCCACCCTCTCTGGATACGTTAACTAGAGACAGCTACGCTACGACCCGACCATTACCCATGCGGCTTGTGGTATGCACGGCATTTCTTCCGGGTTTCCGAGAACCGGTCCTTAATCGTCATGAGCACGCTAACCAAAGTCCAACCATGTGCTCACGACCCGCCTTTTCATAAATCAATATTATTAGAGACATGCTCACAACTTAACATCATCGAGGGTTAACTTCGGTAAGGAAACTTGATTAGTGTGATTCCCTTAAGTGAGCTAGTTGCGCTAAGCATGGCTAAGCAGCCTTAAACTATCATCTAGTCACATTGAACTCCAAGTTATCAATGGTATAAGGAAAACAATCCTATGGTTGAGTACAATAGGTATAAAACATCCCATGAAATGACATTCTAAAACATATGCGTATTTGAATGAAATAGAGGTATTTACATAAAATAGGTACAATATGGTCAATGTAAGGTATGACTTGCCTTGCTCTGGAGACTGAGGAACCTCGGCGACTACTTCGAAAAGAACGGGCTCGCCGGAAAACTCGGGATCTACACGACAAACAAAGCACTCAACAAACACCCTAAAAAGTCTACTGAAACAGCACTGAAAAGTATTTTTAATGGATTCTTGACATTTTTCTGGATTTAATGAAATTTGAATGGACTAAAACGGAGTTCGGATTCAAAAGATATGAATTTTAGAAGTTTAATTACGATTTTAAACTAAACAGAAAAGATTAAATTATTTATTGCGCAATTAAGCCCCCGGGTGACGCAAGCATGGCGCAAGCGGTAGGGCTGACGTCAGCGGTGCAAGCGGCTGACGCAAGCGACGCGGGCGCGGTCCACGGTGGACCGGGTCCACGGCGGCGACGAGGAGAGCGAGCACGTGGCGCGCATCGGGGAGGGGTGGCGGCGATCGGACGGCGCGCCTTGCGCGCGAGGGACGGTCCGGATCCGCCCGATCCGAAGGATCGAACGGCGCGGATCGCGGCTAGGGTTAGGGTTTGGGCGGCGACCGAGGGCGGACACGCGATGACATCCGGCGTGCGGCGACCGGATCGAACGGCGACGGATCGATCGCGATCGGACGGTGCGGATCCGCCCGATCCGAAGGATCGGACGGCGCAGGGAAGCGGCGCTAGGGTTAGGGTTCGGCGGCGGCGCTCGAGCTCGCCGCTGGCCATGGCCGCGCGGCGCCGCCGGACTCCGCGGCACCGGCGACGGCGGCGAAGGGTGCTGCGGGCGCGGGGACCACGGTGGAGGGCGGAACGATGCGCGCGGGAGCGGTTCGGGAGGAGGCCCGAAAACCGAAAAGGAGAAGGGCGGCGGTGCACTCACCGGCGACGGAGACGACGACGATGGCGACGGCGGGTTTTGGGGCTAGCGCACGGGAACCAAAGGGAAACGCGCGGCGAAAGGGGAGTTTTATAGGGGTACAACGGGGCCGAAACAAACACGGAAACGGCGCGGATTCCTCGCTGTTGTTCACGGACTCGGAGAGAGAGGGAACAATCGGCGACGGATTTCGCGTGGATAGGGTTTCCAACGGGCGCGGGTCTGCGGGGATGGAAACGGCGCGCGAGATTGAGCCCGCACGGGCCGACGTGGCTCGGATTCAAACGGAAAGGAGCGGAAAGGCGGCGCGCATGGCGGACGGCGGCGGACCGACCGGCGCGGGCGGAAGCCGACGGGCGGGAGCCCACCCGTCGCCGACTCGCGGCGAGGACGCCCGCGGACTTGCGTGCGGCGGCGGCGCTGCGCGGCCTCGGCCCACGACCGGGCGCGCGCGGGGAGGGACCGGGCCGACGCCCAAGGAAAGAGCGGGAGTACTGTGCAGCCCGTACGGAAAAGAAAAAGAAAAAGGGAAAGAGGATTTTTGGGGCTTAATTAATTCCCGATTTCTTATTTAATTGTTTAAAAAAACTTAGAGTGCTCTAAAAATTCCAAGTAAAAATCCGTTAGCGTATTTTGACATGAAGAATTCAAGAAAAATCCTACCATGTCATTTCCATTTATTAATTGCATTTTAAAATTATAGGTTGACTCCGGTTAATTTCGAAATTCCGATTATTTCCGGTAAATTATTTTAAATGAATTAGGGAAAAACCCAGGATGTGACACTTACGACGTGTGGGCGGCCAATTCTATGAGATACGGATGAGATCCGATTCAAAATAGAGTCCTAATCGGCCACTAGTCCCAGTCGGCCAACTCTATATAAAGGAGGGAGGGGTGGAGAGCTGCGGCACGTCAATTGCATCGCGTGCAACAGAAGTCGCCGAGATCAATCTCCACGGAAACCCTCCCCACTTTCGAGCCAAACCCTAGCCTTGCATCGCATGCTAGCACACGGGTGTTCGGCGTTCTGTCCCCGGACGTGTGGATACCGGTAGAGGCGCCGCTACGTTGCGCGCTGTTCATCGGCTTCGGATCGGCGCAATCGGAGCGATCGGGCGTGGTGGAATCGGCTGCGGTCGGGCGCATCGGAGCGAGGCGTGGGAACGCGGCCCGACGACTCGAATCGGCTGATTGGCGAATCGGCTGTCTCCGAGAATCGGCTACACTGTTCCGGATCGGATTGCCCTGATTGGCTATTCCGCTGCACTCTACTCCAATCGGTAACGATCTATCGGCCCTTACTTGCAAGTGTTCCTGGTTTGCGTGGTAAAAAGTTTTGTTTTCGGCTAGCGTAGCCTCCGCGTAACCCTTCAGGGTATCGAGCTAATCTTGCTTAGTTCAGGTTTTAGATTGGATCCGGAACAAGTTTTGCGCACGGGTTGATTAGATCAATCGGTTTTACGGGATTTGTTGAGGAGAGTTCATGGTAATTGCGTTCCTTGATAGTGTATCGGAACGGCGTAATGTGATTACGTCGAAGCAATATCCATAGAACTCGGTTTGAGTCGGCTTCGAGATAGCGTTCCTTGATAGTGTATCGGAACGGTATAATGTGATTATGCCGAAGCTATCTCGTAGTCCGATCTTGTTAGCCTCGCGCCTACGCAAACCATCTCCCTTGATAGTGTATCAGGACGGCATAATATGATTATGCCGACATGGTTTCCGTAAGCGATTCATAGATTAGATCTATGAATTAGCGGGACCGCCGTGTGCGTCCCCCCTTATAGGTTGTCTCGATGCCGTAGCTCTGCGATAAGTAGAAAACGTTTCTACGCCTAACTTGTTTTTGCAGAGAATGCTTTGAGATGGTATGGCCCTATTGTATGTATTAGATGCATGTGATGCATGTAATATTCTTTCATATGTTCAATCCCTGTAATATTCTTTCATACGTGCAATGCTTGTAATATTCTTTCACGACCTACGAGTCGATGTAATCTTCAATTAGAGCTTCTATAGTAGTAGCTTAGTTTGAAGAAATCAAGCATTCGGCACTCGAAAGAACGGTGATGAAGATGGAGATCCTCTACACCGGCATGGAGATGGAGATCACCATGTGAAGGGGGCCATACTATTTCACTATATGCTATTCTTCTTGCTTTCATATGTGATATGTTTGTTTGATAGGATAGCATCCCTCGCAAAATTAAGTTGTAATGATGCCCTTCCAAATGTTGCACCCGTCACCGTTATGCTCGTCAATGGTGGGTCATCATAACACGAGGGGTATATGTCGACATATACATGCAGGAGCATTTGGTTTACTTAACAAGGCTATCAAAACAGTTTTGGGCCTTGGGGCATAGGTTGGCGCCGGGTTATGGAGATGCCACACCAACAACAAGAGTCACATAGAGATGTGATTAGCAAGGTGTTGCTTATCGATGTTATTAATTTTCTAGCAGTGATGCCAAAGCTCACTAGAAAATTAACTAACATGTGGATCTTGACCCAATACGTAACCTAGAGGGAAGGTGTAAAATACGTAACGGGAGTCTAATGTTAAATTGTTTAACAATAGACATAGCATAAACATTGTGCTAAACTTTGCTTTTTCGTTGTAGAACAAATGGCGGCTAATACTACACCCGACCTTTAATTTGCGATCTATTCTCGAAAAGGAAAAATTAAATGGAACAAACTTTATGGATTGGTATCGCAACTTGAGAATTGTTCTCAAGCAAGAGCATAAGGAGTACGTTCTTGAAGTACCCTATCCCGAGGATTTGCCAAATAATGCCACCGCAACCGCACGGAGGGCTTATGAGAAGCACACTAATGATGCCCTAGATATAAGTGTCTCATGCTTGCTACAATGTCCCCGAGCTTGAAGCAATATGAGAGCAGCGATGCTCACACTATTATTCGGGACTGCGTGGCATGTTTGAGAACCAAGCACGGGCCGAGAGGTTCAACACCTCGAAGTCCTTGTTTGCGTGCGTTGTTGAGGGAATCCCGTCGATCCGCATGTGATAAAAATGATTGGCTACATTGAGAGTCCGAAAAACTAGGTTTTCCCCTTAGCCAAGAGTTGGCTACGATGTGATTCTCCGCCGCTCCCTCCGAGCTTCGAGCCATTTATATTGAATTATCACATGAACAATATGGATAGAACCTTGGCTGAATTGCATGGGATGCTAAAGACAGAGGAGAGTATCCGAAAGAATGGTCATTATGTGATGATGATGCGAAGGCTAAGCGCAAACCACTTGTCAAGAAACTTTGCACCAAGAGGAAGTTAACTCCCGATGAGATCGCGAGTGCCTCTAATGCAAAGAAGGGCAAGAAGGGGTCGACGGCATCGATGCCGTTTGCTTCTATTGCAAGGAGACAGCCACCGGAAGAGGAACGCAAGAAGTACATGGAGGATCTCAAAAAGAAGCAAAGTACGACTTACGCCGGTATTAATGTTATAGACATTAATCTTGCTACTTCACCTACTGACTCTTGGGTATTTGATACCGGATCGTAGCTCATATTTGCAAATCGTTGCGGGAATGAGAAGAAGTAGAGGATTGAGAAGGGGCGAGGTGAACCTGCGGTCGACAATGGAGCAAGCGTTGCTACTGCCTCTTGTCGGCACGTACCACTTCATCTACCTTCGGATTAGTTTTGGAATTGAATAATTGTTATTGTGTTCCAACACTGTGCCAAAACGTTATTTCCGCTTCATGTTTGCAAGCGGAAGGATATGATTTTAGATCAATGAACAATGGTTGTTCAATATATCTTAGAGATATGTTCTATTTTCATGCTCCATTGGTGAATGGATTATACGTTTTGAATCTTGAAGCGTCTCCCATCTACAACATTAATACAAAAAGGCAACTCTCTAATGATATAAACCCCACGTTTATCCGGCATTGTCGCTTAGGCCATATAAATAAGAAACGCATGGAGAAGCTCCATAAGGATGGATTGCTTCACTCTTTTGATTTTGAATCATTTGAGACATGTAAGTCTTGTTTACTTGGTAAGATGACAAAGGCACCTTTCACGGGACATAGTGAGAGAGCAAGTGACTTGTTGGCACTCATAGATACCGATGTATGTGGACCAATGAGCTCAACGGCCGAGGTGGTTATCGTACTTCATTACCTTTACCGATGACTTTAGTAGATATGGTTATATCTACTTAATGAGACATAAGTCCGAATCCTTTGAAAAGTTCAAAGAATTCCAGAATGAAGTACAAAATCATTTAGGGAAAACAATCAAGTTTCTACGATCGGATCGTGGAGGAGAATACTTGAGCCAAGAGTTTGGTAATCATCGAAAGATTATGGAATTGTTCCACAGTTGACTCCGCCAGGAACTCCACAATGGAATGGGGTGTCCGAACGGAGAAATCGCACCTTGTTGGACATGGTGCGGTCGATGATGAGCCAAAGTGATCTTCCGTTATCCTTCTGGGGATATGCTCTTGAAACAGCTGCGCTCACACTAAATAGAGTTCCATCTAAGTCAGTTGAAAAGACACCATATGAGATATGGACAGGGCAACCCCCTAGTTTGTCTTTTCTCAAAATTTGGGGATGCGAAGCTTATGTAAAACGTTTACAGTCCGACAAGCTCACACCCAAATCTTACAAGTGCTTCTTTGTGGGATATCCTAAGGAAACTAAGGGATATTACTTTTATAATCGGGAACAAGGCAAAGTGTTTGTCGCCCGACACGGTGTCTTCTTGGAGAAAGAGTTTCTTTCAAGAAGGGTTAGTGGGAGCAGGGTGCATCTTGAAGAAGTTCAAGAAACACCAGAAAATGTTTCAGCGACCACAGAACCACAACAGGAGGAGCAAAGTGTTGCGCCACCAGTTGTAGATACACCAGCCCCACGGAGGTCTGAAAGATCACGTCGTGCACCTGACAGGTACACAGGTGCGGAACAATGTGATATATTGTTGTTGGACAACGATGAACCTAAGACCTATGAGGAAGCGATGGTGGGACCCGATTCCAACAAGTGGCTTGGAGCCATGAAATCCGAAATAGAATCCATGTACGACAATCAAGTTTGGAACTTGGTTGATCCACTGATGGTGTCAAAACCATTGAGTGCAAATGGGTTTTTAAGAAAAAGGCCGATATGGATGGAAATGTTCACATCTATAAGGCGCGATTGGTGGCGAAAGGTTTTAAACAGATTCAAGGAGTTGATTATGATGAAACCTTCTCGCCCGTCGCAATGCTTAAATCTATTCGGATTATCCTAGCGATTGCTGCATACTTTGATTATGAGATATGGCGGATGGATATCAAAATGGCTTTCCTGAATGGAAACCTAAGCGAGGATGTATACATGATACAACCTCGGGGTTTTGTCGATCCAGAATCGCTGAAAGATATGCAAGCTACGAAATCCATTTATGGATTGAAGCAAGCATCTCGGAGTTGGAATATTCATTTTGATGAAGTAATCAAAGGGTTTGGTTTCATCAAAAATGAAGAAGAGGCTTGTGTTTACAAAAAGGTCAGTAGGAGTGCAATTGTATTTCTAGTCTTATATGTGGATGACATATTACTGATTGGAAATGATATCCCTATGCTAGAATCCGTCAAGTCTTCATTGAAAAATAGTTTTTCCATAAAAGACTTAGGGAGGCAGCATACATATTAGCATTCGGATCTATAGAGATAGATCCAAGAGGCTAATTGGATTAAGCCAAAGTACATACATTGACAAGGTGTTGAAAAGGTTCAACATGCATGATTCCAAGAAAGGTTTCTTGCCCATGTCACATGGCATTAATCTTAGCAAGAATCGGTGTCCTCGGACACATGATGAGCGGAATAAGATGGGTATGGTTCCATATGCTTCGGCAATTGGATCCATCATGTATGCCATGCTTTGTACACGCCGATGTCTCGTACGCTTTGAGTGCTACGAGTAGATACCGCGATCCAGGTGAAGGTCATTGGACTATCGTAAAGAATATCCTTAAGTACTTGAGAAGAACTAAGGATATGTTCCTAGTCTATGGAGGTGAAGAAGAGCTCGTTGTAAGCGGTTACACCGATGCTAGCTTCCAAACGGACAAGGATGATTATAGATCGCAATGGGTTCGTGTTCGCCTGAACGGAGGCGCATCACTGGAAGAGTTCCAAGCGGGATACCGTTGCTGATTCTACAATGGAGGCCGAGTACATTGCTGCTTCGGAAGCTGCAAAGGAGGCATTTGGATCAAGAAATTCGTTTCGAGCTTGGTGTGATGACTAGTACGACTGGTCCAATGTCTCTCTATTGTGATAATAGTGGAGCCATTGCGCAAGCCAAGGAGTCGAGGTCACATCGAAGTCCAAACACATACTTCGATGATATCATCTCATCCGCGAGATAGCGGACAGAGGTGATGTCAAGATATGCAAAGTGCACACGGATCTCAATATAGCCGATCCGCCGACAAAACCTCTCCCTCACCGAAGCATGAGGCGCACACAAGAGCAATGGGTATTAGATACTTACATGATTGACTCTAGTGCAAGTGGGAGATTGTTAGTGATATGCCCTAGAGGCAACATGGAGATGTTGGATATCACGTCAATGTTTATGTATTTATGAATAAAGTGTTATTCGGTTCCATAAAATAGACATCTTGTATTGATCAATAAGTACGTGACTTATTTATGAGACTCTTTATGTATGAATCTATTTCTAAACGATCCACGATCATATGTCATATTGTTGGAACAAATATGATTCTAAGATCGACATGTTCATTGATTGATGATCATGTCTCATAGATCATGGGTATGGAGATAACAAATCATTAAACATGGACATATGTGTTAGAGAACACATTGTTGGATAGACCCACCATGAGACACTACAGAATTAATGTGCCATTAGTTGGTCTCGGGTAGTGTTGGTACAAAGTCCTTAGACCTCGAGATCACCATGGATTCCAACATGTGTAGTAGCCTACTTTGGGACTACCAAACGCTATTCCGTAATCGGGTAGTTATAAAGGTAGTTTTCGGGTTTGCTATGAAACATGGAGTGGGATGTGAGTGATCAAGATGGAATTTGCCCCTCCTTTGGAGAGATATCTTTGGGCCCCTCGAGGTACTTGATTATGGAAATGCATGGCCATGCTGAGTTGATTGAGGAGTCAATCAATAGACCGATAATCCAATACGGTTCGAGTGAATGGTTAAGCTATTGAAGGGATGGCACACATCTTGCCTATAGCTTAACCGGTATCGTGAGGCAAAGGGATTTGTGTACACATTACAGGTTCGAGCCGATATTATTCTTGTATACTATGGTGTCAATATGTGCTGCTAGGCGCCGCGTTGACAATCGGCTGAGTTAGACTCGAGCCGACGATCGGCTAAGTTAGACTATAGCCGAAACCGAGTATACCTGAACCTACGTGGTCGCACGCTTAAGGGGATAAGAACAGGCATTCGAGTTCGACTCGGATACGGCTCGATCGGATAGGGATCCGATCGGATAGAGTCCTATGGGCTTACGACGTGTGGGCGGCCAATTCTATGAGATACGGATGAGATCCGATTCAAAATAGAGTCCTAATCGGCCACTAGTCGCTCGGCCAACTCTATATAAAGGAGGGAGGGGTGGAGAGCTGCGGCACGTCAATTGCATCGCGTGCAACAGAAGTCGCCGAGATCAATCTCCACGGAAACCCTCCCCACTTTCGAGCCAAACCGTAGCCTTGCATCGCGTGCTAGCACACGGGTGTTCGGCGTTCGTCCCCGGACGTGTGGATACCGGTAGAGGCGCTGCTACGTTGCGCGCTGTTCATCGGCTTCGGATCGGGCCGCAATCGGAGCGATCGGCCGTGGTGGAATCGGCGCGGTCGGGCGCATCGGAGCGAAGCGTGAGAATGCGGCCGGACGACTCGAATCGGCTGATTCGCGAATCGGCTGTCTCCGAGAATTGGCTACACTGTTCCAGATCGGATTGCCCTGATTGGCTATTCCGCTGCACTCTACTCCAATCGGTAACGATCTATCGGCCCTTACTTGCAAGTATTTCTGGTTTGCGCGGTTAAAAGTTTTGTTTGCGGCTAGCGTAGCCTCCGCGTAACCCTTCAATAGCACTATCTAGGTTAATATAATGACATAGATCACCTTAAATTGCGAAGTGTGAAGTAGAAATAATAAGAAGATCTAGCCTTGTAGACTTAAAGTGGAAAAACTAGCAAAAATATTTAGCTTACTCAAGAGGTAACCTGTTCTGGATATACAACTCCAGAGACATGCCTTTTTAACCCTATATACCGAGACCACGTTATAACTTATAAAATACATAGGAAACTCTTGGTAGCTCTAAAAATTGTGAAACCAATTGTGTTAGTCTTAGAAAACACATCTTTGCACTCCTGAGATATTAAACCTAATAAAACTCACTTTACAGTAATATTTTAGAACACTGCCTAATTAGATACTACTCCATACCGACTAAACTTCAAAAATCCATAACTCCCAAATAGAGTAAGATAAAATAGAAATTCTTTCACCTAAATTCATTTTAGATCAGTACCTACTTAATGTGCACAAATTAAGCATTTTATAGCATTTTTGGATTTTTCGCCTATTTTTAGTGTTTAATTGCATACCGTATACTTTTTATAGATAGTTGCTTAAGCGGTGAAGAAGTGACTTAGATGCTGACCTTTTCCAGTTACAAGGCAAGTCCCACCTCTCTCTCTCTCTCTCTTTGAACACTTTGAACCAATGTTTCGGAGGTTATTGAAAATGTTTGGAAATCTTGCATCTCGATTGCACACTGATAAATTAAAATTTTGTTAAACTTGTTAGACAACTCCTATTACTTGCATTATCACCTTAACCCCACATATGTCCATATCCTTCATTCCTAACCTTTGGAGAAATATATCTATACCACCTTATATCATGAGTTTTGATATCACTAGGGTAATATAATGCTTAGCCATGCTTAAAGTGTTTTTCCTCGTCATTGTGGGCTCATGACAAACATGAAAATTTATTTCTAAATAATCTAGACAGAACTTGAATACTTTTGATTTTGACAAATAAAATGGTGGCAAACATGCATTTTAGGTTTGGGCCTCAAGTGGCATGCAATTGATGTATTTGTATTTCGATAGGGGGAGAGTGTGCCCAAACCGACCTAAGGACTTCACTCAATGTCAGTTCATTTCGTATACAGTACAACCACATGTGTTAGTATGGGATGACCTTAGCTGAATAATCTATTGGGATGACCTTAGCTGAACAATCTATTTAGCACCTAGCCTTGCATTATGATAGGCTGGAGTGTATGGGTTCGGATAACCCAAAAGAACTTTCAATTTACCCCGACGTGGTAGTTTAGGCAACTAAGTATGTCCAATACAACAATATTGTGCCACGTGGGTGGGTTCCTGTCGTGTCCGTCACCACGGTGTAAAGTTTAAGGCGGGGCCACACCACTTGACGATTATGGGTTATATTTTCTAGTATGACCAGGATGGAGAGAACAAAGTCATGCTGGTGCAAGGCTAGGGATTAAGTAGTGTAAAGGCTTCGTTGTGACCTCTAGACTATACTCAATGTGTAGAGTATGGTGGTACTGATGGGTACCGAGCAAAACTAGAGCGCTTCACTTCAAGTGAGCGATTCACATCATGTGGGTAAAGTGTACAAACTCTGCAGAGTAAAAACTAATCGACTAGACGTGCTCATGGTCATGAACGGCGTGTGGATATGTATTGAGTATAGACTTGTCTTTATTCTTCTAAATGCTGAAATTTACTTTCAAATATTATTGAGATTTGAGAATGATTCTCCTTGCTGCCATGGAGGGCAATGATTCTCCTTGCTGCCATGACTCTTGCCACTGGATTATCCACTTTGCTTGCAGGTGTAGACTTAGTCTTTTGAATGATGCGTGTAATCGATTGCTTCTTCTAGGATTGAACTTAACGGGGTAAACCTCTAGTCGGTGTGCTTGTGATTGGGTAGCCAAGCTTCCGCAGTTCTCTGATGCTCCAACACTAGGACGCGTCTGTGATGGTCTCAACCTTATACACGGCCCAATGGGCCAAAACTAAATTGTCGCAGCACCGTGAGTGAAAAAGCTATCTGCATTAAATCAAATATTGCGGCCGACTCAGAATAGATATGGATGTGAGGCCAGATCCTTTCGAAAGTAGACTTGATAAGCTTTCCATGAACTACTTTCACGCCCCAAATGGAGTCCGTATGAAGTCTCAGCGTCCGTCACAAGTTAGGTCTATCTTGCAGTCCGAAATCAGCGCGTGCGAATCCATTTCCTTTTGGGTCCTGTCTATCTTTCCTAACCAAAACAAGAGTGCAAACATTTTCATGGTCTAAATAAGATGGATAAGAAGATAAGAACAAACTCACCTGATAGTTTTTTTGGCATACATGAACACGAGTAATCGGACCAGAAATCTAATGTTATTGTGTAGGCGTGGATGTATCGAGCGCGTTGACGTCCTCATCGACCAAGATCAGATAAATTAATAATTATATGGACTTAATCATATCTGATGAATAGCTTAGGTATTTTTTGATAGCATACCGGCTATAACTCCGATGCAGCCTTATACAAGAATGTCATCTTTGATTAAATCTACTAAACAGTTTATAATCTCAATGGATCGGACTTAAACGACACAATGTGAGACTAATAATAAGCTTAATAGATTTAAAGGATTGACAAACTTGTATAAGATGATAGATATAACAGACTAAGCAAAAGAAAGCATGTAACTTAAAGCAAAATAGATATATCAAATAAGATTGGCTGAAAACCCGATCTACCCTTATTGGCAACCCAAGAGCAATACAATTTCAACCACAACTTAATAGGACAAACCCAATTGATGCAGCACTAAGTATGAAAGAAAGGATAAGTTCTGAACAAGTCATTGATTGTTTTTAGGGTGGTAGATACACTGAACTATCTAAGTCTTCAGGAGCAATTTAGCTAATACCAGCAAACCCTAGACGAATAAGCAGATGCGAGTAAATAGTACTAACAACTTAGATTAGATCATGTATATGATAACTTAGTGCTTGTATCGACCGGAATAGAGTGCCGAACTCAATCAATGGAAGCCCTAGTCCTGCTGATACAAGCAACTATAGACAGAACTCACCTCTTGCTAGAGATTGAACCTAATCGATGCAACCCAAATTGAAACAAGAACTCATCGAGAGGAAAGACTTAGAAAACAAGGTGACGATGCGCCAAAATTATGTATTGAACTATTGTTTTTTACAAGACTGTGGGTGTATTACTTATACCCATGAGCATAAACTAGTCCATATCAGACACGACTCAAACTTTCCTAAAGATAAAGCAAAAATTGCAAGCCCAAACCGAATTCTAACAATCTTTCCTGAAAAGGAATATAACCAATTCTGTTTAATTAATAGATAAATTTTGATCCCACATCCTTCTTGGACCCGAATCCTCTTTGGCATTATCTCACATCTCATCAATCGAGTCCAACAAGAACTCAACTTCCTATCATCGACTGTCTTCTATAGGCAACTTCTAGCCGATACCACCTTGCCGATACTTTCTTGCCGACATACATTCAGCCGATTCAATTCCCTGTTTTGGCAACCGAAATTATGTTGTCAAACCCGCTTCGCACTTGTTCCTTATTTAATGCAATATGCCAAATTTTGTCGTTAACACTGGGCCCAAAGGCCACCTGTGGTGCGAGAGGGCACGTGAAGGACGGCGAAAGAGAGAGGAGGGGGAGGACGGTTCTCAGCATGTGCGCAACGGCGACGCAAGGTGATGCAAAGAGGAGGCCGATGGTGGGGATTGGCGGTAGAGGACTTCAGGGTGCTAGCAAATACATTGGTCCGGCGGTGTAGTGAGATGACAGAGGAGTGGACGGGCTTCGCCTCAACCTGGGAATGATGGAGGAGGAGTTAGGGAGTGTCCAGGGCATCTCACGCGATGGTGGAAGATGACCAGAGAACGAGGAGGACGGCGGCGCTCACCTGATATACCCTAAGCTCCACTTGATAAGCTCACGGCTTTGATTAGCCCCATCTTTCTATGAGTTGATGATAACTATGATTTGGAGGAAATGTTGAAGACCAGAGTACAACCGTACGAGACGTTGTTGTGTTGCTCTTAGCGATCGATACACCTCTCCGTGGATTGTTGATCTTGCCGATGTAGATCAACCTTATTCATGCAAGCAAATCGATGAAACAAGAAAGAACAAGGTAAAAGCAATCTGAATTGCAAATAGAAATTGAATAGAAATGGTAAGTTGGGGTTCCGAAGATGAGTAATTAAGTGGTCTAGCCAACACACGTAACTACAAGGTCAAGTAGCAATGACTAAAACTTTACTCTAAAAAACCCAAGAAACCCTAAAGGGGTAGCTATTAACGAGGTGGGAGGATGACCTAGGGGTCCCTAGGGTCATCCTCCACAAGGTTGGGACGCACCACACTTGTGCCCCACTTAAACCAGGGTCCTAGATGAACTTACAAGACTATAGGTCCATTATAAGTGATGCAACACCTTGCTTATGTGATTGCGGCTAACTGGAATATAATTTGGAGATGAGGCTAAATCCGTTGGAAAGAGGACTTCGAGAGCTTTCCATCAAGTAGTCATGATCCCAAATCGAAGCTCGTATGCATATTTGGTGGTCGTTTGAAATCAGCACAGTAGCAGGTGGCTGAATTGGATTACAGCACTTGGACACCTTGATCTTGATGTCTTTCGGTTGACCTATGATGTGAGCAACTGTTGTATAAGCCATGGTCACATCATCCTCCCTTTCTTCATGAAAAACCATCCTCGGTTTTATCCATATGGTGCTCTCGAGTTGTGCATGATCTTGCCTATAGAAGTGTCTACATAAAGACAAACGCAAGAAACTTTCGTCATGCCATATCATTAGCTTTTTAGCAAATAGTATTAATCTCCTATGAAACGAATGTACCTGGTAATGGGGATGCACAAGAAAGCATGTTGAAGCTAGATTGAAATGATTTTCATGCACCTTATCTTGCTCCCCTTCTTCACAATCAATGTACTCATACGGGTGTTGACAAGAAATTTCTCTCACGCGCTGGCCTAGGAGATTTGCTTAACTCCAGTGCAGGTCCTTCTCGGCTACCTGTGTTGTGCAGGACGTGCGAGTTGGTTTGATCTGTTAACCAACAAGAAAACAAAGAAATATGCGTTAAGTGTTAGGTTAGATCCCCACTGGATCGGCTGAGGGAACCCATGAGAATATATTTGCTATCCTAAAATATATTTAAGCCAAGCGACTAGAATGGATCGGCGATACCGAGACAGCATTAGCCGTTTAACCTAAATACAGTAAAGGATAATAGATATATGTATTGATAACCTAGCTAATACTGGAAAGCTAACAATGGATCGGCTTGTACTCCGATGGTTCTTATGAAAAGATATCATCCTTAGGCCAGAAGCTTAGCACAGAAATCGGCCGTCGGCTGTCGATGGCAAGCCAATTTCGGCTTATGAGGTCTGACAAGAACAAGATCTTAACATAAGAGACAGTCCTAACACAAATCTAATAATAAACATAGAAAAAGAAATATATTAGGGCAGATAAGACCGGCTGAAACCCGACACTGTCTCTTAAACATGTAAATCCAAATGAACAGATCATTGGGAGTTCTAAAAACGACTTAATAGTTCAACTTTGATGCAGCATTAAGTATAAAAGAACAACCTGATCTGTTATGATTGATTTATACTTCTCGAGATGGTGAATACTGCATATAAACCAGTCAACCTTTAGATCTAGCCTTATTGACTGCAGGTTCTCGAGAGAATTGGCCAATGGCAGGATACATCTAAACATTACCCTAGTTTATATGCGACATATGATAACTGGCGCAGTACAAAACCCCTGAATCTAATGTGTCATTACGATGGAAGCACTAGAAACAGCAGATCATACCAGTAATGACAAGTATTTACCTAGATTTGGGGATCGAAACGATGCAGCCCGTAGCCAAGTCAATTGCTCGTCTGAAGAAAAAGGGTTGGCGATGCGCCCAAAGTTGATTGATTGTGTTGAATTGTATTGTATAATTACAGGGGGTCTCGGGTCCTATTTATATCCAAGATACATTATCTGTACAAATCCTGGACTCTATCTAAACTACTATTTAAAATACGACGTTATCCTAGGAAGGACCCACGCCGCATTACAATGAACAGTTTAAACAAACTCCTAAATTACAGATACAATTGCCGTTACAGGACTCTATCCAGAGATGACAATATCATTTAACGCGCAATCAAATAACCGAATCTTCTATTTGTCTTCAAACTGCTGCACCAGAAACGACTTTATCTCTTCTGAACCTAGAATCGGCTATCGGCTGCTCTTATCCGATTTATCCTTAGCCGACTGGCGTCGCAGCCGATTGCTTCTCAGCCGATGCGGCCTCTGTTTCTCCGCCAAACCAGCCGATCCAATTCTGCTTCCTCCTCGCATGGACTTAGGGATTCAATTACCAAATTTCAGTGTTAACACATGCCCCCGAAGTCCATGATACGAAGTGTTATAGATTTGTTGCCTGTTCAAATTCTCGCTCTTTTCTTGACCTAAACCGCTTCAGCTGTCCTCAAGTGCCCTTTAAATAGCCATTTGCCTCAGCTGAAACAACCACGCCTTCAAAGTGCACTCAAAACCCTTCGCAAACAAGCTTTCGCTTCCTTTCTCCTCTCCGGTGGTTCACCGGCGTCCTTCATCAAATCTCAGCGCCCTTCGCATCTCAAGACCCATCTTCATCTCCAACGACTCCGATGGCCTCCACCACCGCCGCATCAAGCACCTCCGTCACGCCGACCACCTCCGCCGCACCAGCTGTTGCTGCCACGCCGACCATCGCTGTCGCACTGACCGCCGCCATCGTCGAGTTCCCTGCGGTACATCCGTTGGTCCAGAACTCCTTTTCTTCAGATTCACTTTTCCAACTATGCCTCCAACCTTGTTGCATTCATCCTGCCCTTAACCGTTCTCTATTAGTACCTTTTCTTCTCCTTTCAAAATGTAGTATTTAGCCATTCTTGATTGGCGTTTTTCCTCTTTCAAACTGTAGCACCTATCACATCAAGTGGCCATCCCAAGTTTAACCTAGGAAAGGAGGTATTTTCTCGGCCCCATCGGCAACACCGATCCAGCCGATGTCATCATAGCCGAAACCAACAGGGTCCCTTACAATACCAACAAGTCATCCCTCGCCCACTGGAACGGGACTTTCAAATCATGGCCAACCACAGACGCAGCCTAGATCGAATGGTACAAAAGGGTGCAATCGGCCAAGTACACTCAGTGGGAGGACGCCGGGATAGCCCAGTGCTTCGCCCTGTCCGTTGCCAGCATGGAAAAGGATGAGCCGCTTCTGTCGGCTGCAACATAATTCTGGAATGACAGCTTCAATGCCTTCATCTTTCGGCAAGGGCCGATGATAACCACACTGGCCGACGTGTACATGACGGTTGGGCTGGACATCCAGGCGTCGGCTAACCCTAGCAACCTGAACCGAAAGGGGCAGCATCAATTCAAGACCAAGGCCATCGGTGGGTGGAGCGGCTTCATTGCCCAGAACATGAAGGATGGACCCGTCGGCCACAGGGAGCACACCATATTTTTGATGATGTGGCTTGAAAAATTCTTATTCGGTGGATCGAGCTGCGGGCCGACCGACAACTGGCAGGTTGTAGCCAAAATCCTGGCCGATGGGGGCGAGCTTGCGCTGGGGAAATACCTCCTTGGCTACTTGTATCAGATGTTGCATCAGGCCGCCACAAAGATAGCCGCCAATGCCCCAATCAACACCGACGGCCCCTGGTGGTTCTTACAGATCTTGCTGGTGTTGGCTACCTAGAAAATAGCCGATCGGCTCCCTCTGACGGAGGCTGTTTTCCCAAGACTGGAGCCGATCGAAAACGAAGACGGCAACCAGATCACCACCACCAGATGCATGAGCTATGGAGAAGCAGTAGCTGCTCATGAGGGCTCAAGGCAATCGGCCGACCTGCTGGCCAAATGGTTCATTGCCCTTTTATGACGGGCTGTCTCGCGAGAACCGCGCCTTCTATTGGGACCGGGGACTATTTGAGTTGCTGGCCGATTTTAATTGGGAAGACATCAACTCGGTCGACAAACCCAAGGTGCAGGGAGTTGTTCGTCGCCGCTCTGTCTCCGTACATCTTGCCGACCGGAATCCACCAGGGCCGATGTGGACCCCTGTTTTTGGAACGGGAATCTTTCGTGTCCATAGTACCATTTCCCTAGATCGACGAAATACAGTACTGAATTATCAGGTGCATATGCACGAATAGTCTTACACCAAAAGTATTACAATATAGGCCCGAAGGCAATATCCAACATATAGGACCTCATGGTCCAGATACAACGAAAAGTAGAAATTAGGTAAGGCAGGGGAATGAAGGCAGCGGCCTGTCGATTGCCACAGGCAACGACCTGAGACTAAGACTTAGCAGGCACCATCGTCTTCTCCGCCCTCCTGGTAGTAGGCATATGGATCCTCCAAGTCTTCATTTCCACCATCTGAAGGTTTGTGCGTATAGCAAGGGTGATTACTAACTGTACTCAGCAAGCCAACACGGAAAGGTGCACATGACAGGGGATTCTCAAGGAGATGCCGTGGTTTGTTTGCACAAAGCCAATTTTATAAATCTTTTCACAAACCTAGCATCTAGCCAAGTCAAGTTTTAGTTCCATAGTTCATTAAGTCGGCGACGGTTCTGTCTACCATCCAGTGTGATTCCAAGGATGGCTTCCCGCCTCCCGTTCGTCATGGTTTTCTGGGGAGTCCACCCCTTCTCGCCTTTCAAGAAGTTGATCCACCAATGAATAGAAATCATCATGCAAACCCATCCCATCATTTTAGAATTTAGAGTCTAGCCAAGCGAAAGTCTTGTCATGAAGCTCTATATCCGTGAGCATGGCTATTCGAATAGATTGATTCATTCACACTGCAGTGGATGTACACTTTACTCGTACTCCGCGACTGCCCAACAAATGAGCCTACGCCCCAACACATGAGATGGTCACGGCAAAGCATTTCGATAACCTCACTTTGGCAGTACCCGCTCCATGAACTTAAATCCTCTTGCACTCTGACCGTCCTTTTCTAGCAGTGTGAGGAGTTCTGGCGCTCCCGGGGTAAGAGAAGACTTCATTCATCAAGTTATAATTAATTTCGATTTTCAATCGTTAATTCCCAGTCTCGTCTCATACATAGGAACCACTATGCAGGGGTACCGCCTCCGCTTGGCTATTTACTCTACTAGGTCTATACCCATTTCAGAAGTACGGTTGTACAAGCTCGTTTCCCGGCTATCTCATGGCTCGGTCCTTAATTGACCGGGGTCGGCACTTGCCTTTTCCGGAATCCACCCAAATCATCCAGCCGTCCCAGTCTAAAACATTTGTTTGGTATTTTCAGTTTTCATCAAAACTCATTTGATCATTCTAATGGCAATGTGGCGCTCATGTCTCCACATGCCGTATCTCAACTACCCTTCCCAAGCATATAGCTATTTGCAAAAGCATGAGTATGCATGAATCTAATAATATCATGGCTAAGCATTTTCCCGAAGATATTCTCCGGTTGTATGTACCACATCGAGGGTTACAAGGAATAATTCTAAATGTAATCAATAACAAGGCATGGCATAACAAGTATAGGTAATTCTTTGTGTATAGCATGCATGTTTAAAGTTTAAAAGAACATCATTTGGCAATTGGGATCAATATGTTAAAAGAGTGTGATGACTTGCCTTGCTTGCATGCTTGTTGAACGGGGTCTTCAATGGAGTCGGTGCCTGCTTCTTCGGGTGCTAATTGTACGTGCGAAAAGAAAGATTGAACTCATTTAGAATCCAATAAGAACGAATAAAAGATCAAGAAAACCATAAACGAACTCTAAAATATCTACCCTGCAATTTTAATCGAGTTAGGGAGGAATTTTGAATGAAGTATGAGTAAAGAAAACGAGTAAGGGTCGTTTTAGGGTTTTCGCAAAATACCGATTAAAAGATTAGATGATAAACCAATAAATGTTGTTTGAAAGATTTTCTATTTTAAGTATGGTGAGTTAGAAAGCCAAATCATATTTTAAAAAGGCAAGAAAGAATAAATAAATCCTCAAGAAAATTTTACGCGAAAAGTGAAGTTGCCGGAAATCTTATTCGAAACGTGAGTTTTTCCCGAGGAAAATGTATGAGAAAACTATATATTTCTGCACAAATATTTCCCAAATATTTCCCAAAAATATTTCCCAATTTTTCTAGAATTTTTCCTCATTTTTTTCTAATTTTTTTCTCCTTCTTTTCTTTCCTTCTTTTCCTTTTCCTTTTCTCTTTTTTTCCTTTACCCTACCCGGGCACTGTATATTCTCTCTCCTATCTACCCCCCTTCGTCTACCCCCTGCTGCCCGCCCGGCCAAACCAGCGGCGATGGCGCGACGGTAGCGACGGCGCCGACGGCGAGGGCGCGGCCAAGGTGGAAAATGGGATGGCGAGGACTCACCTATCGACGGCGGGCGGAGGCGAGCAACGGAGAACGGACGGGTGGCGACGAACACGACGGCGACGGCTCGGTGGCACAGCTCGGTGACACGGCGGCTTCGGCAACTCTAGCAACGGTGATCTACGGCGATGACGGGAGGAAATGAGGGAGAGAAGGCGACGGCGAGGTTTGGAGAGGAATGGGGGCTTTGCCCTTATTTATAGGCGCACGGGAGAGAGAGAGAGCGAGAGGGAAGCGGGGTCCGGCGTGGGCGACGGTGGCGGGCGCCACGCGGCGCGGCGCAGCGGGGACCGGCATGGTCGGGCGACGGCGTGCGCCACGCGACGCGGGCCTCGGTAGGGTCCGGCACGCGTGGGGGCACGGCAACGTGGCGTGGGCGGCACGGCATGGCGCGCAGCGGCGTGGGGCTGCGGCGCGGCGCGTCGGCGTGTCGCGCGGGCGATAGGCAGCGCGGCACGCGGGTGGCTGCGGCGACGGCGCGGCGGCGCGGCGCGGCGACGCGGCGCGGTCCGGGGCAGCGTGGGTACGCGTGGGCGACACGCGGCACGCGGGAGCGGGGCCGGGCGCGCGCGGGTACGCGCGGGCGACATGTGGCGCGCGGGAGCGGGGCCGGGCGTGGCGCGGTCCGGGGCCCTGGGACTCGGTCGAACACCTACGACTAATGAACAGTGTAATTTTTCATTTTTCCCGAATTAAATTCCTAATTTCCCATTTCTATTTTCTTTCACCCTAAAAATTCAAAATAAATTCTAATATTCCCAAAATAATTTTGAAATTATATTTCAAACTTTTCCACCACTTTTTATTATTCAAAATATATTTTTTATATTTATTTCATTTCTTCCTTTAAATTCAATAAATTAGGGTCTTTGATTAAAATAAGTTTTTAAATTCATATTTCCTTTTCAAAAATATTTTTATCCTCCTAATCCAAATATTTATTATTTTTCCTCCACCAATTACGGTTTAAACCAAAATATATTATTTTCCAAGAATCATTTATAAATCCCCAAAATTATATATTTACCCTTTTCCAAATATATATTTTGAATTATTTCTCCCATGGGATTTCAAAGCTTAGGGTTTTTATCCAACTTCACATCAAAGTAATTCCGAAGAAACTCTTATGCAACCGAGCGGCAAATAAGATCGAAAAACACGATAAGAAGCAATGAATCCAAAAGGTTTTTGTAAATTTCGATTTTTAATTTTCGATTTTAATTTCTTCGACTTTTAGGGTGTTACAAACCTACCCCCTAACAATAAATCTCGTCCTCGAGATTTCTTACCTATTGTTGAGTAAGTGTGGGTATTCAGTCTTTAGAAAATCTTCGCTCTCCCGTGGCCTCTTCTTCGGTGTGATTGCTCCATTGCACTTTGTACATGCGCCATGACTTGGTTCGTGTCCTCTTTTCGCCTCGTCCAATATCTTTATTGGATGTTCCGGTATGTGAGATTACTGTCGATATGGATGGTTTCCAAAGGAGCTTGCTCTTCCGGCACTCGCACACTTCTTCAATTGCGACACATGGAATACTGGGTGGACATCGGAGATGTTCTCGGGTAACTCTAGCCGGTAGGCCACTTCGCCTCTTCTGGCGCTTATCAGGAATGGGCCCACATATCTTGGCGCAAGTTTCCCTTTGACCTTGAACCTCTGGGTCCCTCGTAGTGGTGAGACCTTTAGGTACACATAGTCGCCTACATTGAACTCTAAGTCCCTTCGACGAGTATCCGCGTAGCTCTTCTGTCGAGATTGGGCCGCCTTTAATCGGTCCCGGATCAGACGGACCTTTTCCTCAGCCTCTTTGACTATGTTAGGCCCAAACATGGCTCGTTCACTGGTTTCTGACCACATCAACGGGGTTCGGCATCGCCGACCAAATAGGGCTTCGTTTGGCGACATCTTCAGACTTGCTTGGTAGCTGTTGTTGTAGGAGAATTCAGCGTACGGTAAGCATTTTTCCCAATCTTTGGTAAAATCCAACGCACAAGCTCTCAGCATATCCTCAAGAACTTGATTTGTCCTTTCGGTCTGCCCGTCGGTCTGTGGGTGGTAAGCGGTACTGAAGGCAAGGTGACTTTCGAGTGCCTCATGAACTTTGCTCCAGAAATGGGACGTGAATTGAGTACCGCGATCTGATATAATTCTTTTTGGTACACCGTGAAGACACACGATCCTACTCATGTATAGTTCTACCAGCTTTGCACTATTGTAGTTAGTCTTAACGGGGATAAATCTAGCGGTCTTGGTGAGCCGATCTACAATTACCCAAATGGAATCATATCCCGCTGCAGTTTTGGGTAGTCCAACGATGAAGTCCATGCCTATCTCATCCCATTTCCACTCGGGAATCTTGAGTGGTTTCAACAAGCCTGCCGGTCGTTGATGCTCGGCTTTTATCCTCTGGCATACATCGCATATAGCCATGTATTCGGCTACGTCCCTCTTCATATTAGGCCACCAGTATTCCTCCTTCAAATCCTGGTACATCTTCGTGCTGCCAGGATGTAGCGAATATGCTGATTCGTGTGCTTCTTTTAGGATCAATCCTCTCAAACCACCTTGCTTAGGCACGTAGATCCTTTTCTTATACCACAAGGTTCCATTGTCATCTACCGAGAATTCCTTTGCGTGTCCAGCGGCCATGCGCTCTTTGATCGTTTGTGTTTCTCCATTATCCTTTTGAGCTTCTTCTATTTGAGTCCTCAGAAGATGTTGGATTTCTAGTGGGTTCACTTCTCTGTGAGGAATCAGATGTAAGTTAAGTCGAGCCATCTCTTCTTGGAGCTCACTGGCCATGACTTCCAGTCTCATATGGTTGCATTGGGCTTTGCGGCTTAACGCATCAGCCACTACATTTGCCTTGCCGGGGTGGTAATGGATTCCTAGATCGTAGTGTTAACACTGGAATTTGGTAATGGGATTCCTAAGTCCTGAAAGGCAAAGTGGAATCGGATCGGCCAAAGGCAGGGATCGTATCGGCTAAAAGACTGATCGGCTACAGAGCTAGTCGACTGAGGATGGGTTGAGTGGAAATAGCCGACGGCCGATTCTGAGTTCAGAAGAGATGAAACCGTGTTTAACGCAGAAGCTTGAAGATAAGTGGAAGATTCGGTTGCTAGTTGCGCGTTTAAAGATATTGCCACTTATGGATAGAGTCCTGTAACGGCAATTGTATCTGTAATATAGAAATTTGTTAAATTGTTAGTTGTAATACGTTATGGATCCCGCTAGGGATGATACGATGTTTAAACAGTAGTTTAGATAGAGTCCAAAGTTGTTACAAATATTTGTATCTTGGGTATAAATAGGACCCGAGACCCTCTGTATCAGGACGATTCAATCAATCTAATCTTCGGTGCATCGCCATCCTTTTCTTTTTGGACGAACACCCTGTTTGGCTTTGGGCTGCATCGTCTCGATCCCCAAACTCAGGTACATGTTTGTCATTGGTGGTGAGATTACCTGTTTCTAATGCTTCCATCCCAATGATACATTAGATTCGATAGTTTTACTGCGACATATGTCATATAGTGCATATGAACCAATTCGATGCTTAGATCTATCTTGTGGTTGATTCATCTCGTCGAGAGTATGTAATCAACAAGGCTAGGTCTAAGGGTTGGTTGGTTCGTATGTAGTATCTACCATCTCACAAAGTGTAGGTCGAAAGTAATTGATTGGATGTTTCTTTTGATACTTAATGCTGCATCAAGACTGAACTATTGAGTCGTCTTTAGAACCATCAGTGATATATTCTTTTGGATTTACATTATCTGGAGATAGCGTCGGGGTTTCAGCCGACCTTATTCATCCTAATGTGTTTCTTTTAACGTGATTGTTATTAGATTTGTATTAGGGCTATCTTTTATGCCTAGATTGTGCTTGCTTACATTTGTGATCTAGGAATATTATGTCTACACGAGATTCACTGGGATGCCAGCCGATTTGATGTTAGTTTCCCAGAATCGGCTAGTCTGTTGATCCGTATATTTATTATTCTTCGTTGTATTTGGATCGGACGACTGATGATCGTCTCGGTATTGCCGATACGTTCTGGTCGCTTGGCCCAAATATGGTCTAGAATAACATATATACATCCATGGATTTCCTTGGCCGGTCTCGTGGGGACTTGACCTAACACTTAACGAACACTTTCTCGTTTTCTTTCTTGTTGATTGGCAGATCAAATCAACTGGCACACCCTACACGTTGTAGGCAGCTGAGAAGAACCAGCACTGGAGTCAAGCAGATCTCCCAGGCCAGCGCGTGAGAGAGATTTCTCGTCAACACGCTTCTTGGCACGCCCAGTGGGACTGTCTTTGTCGGCTCGACTCGGACGAATAGACTCTGCCGGCAAGATGGTCGATTCCAAGATCCTTGGCATCACACAGGACAATGTCATACCTGTAAAGATGGATCAACTATCGGCTCAACAGCAAGCCAAGTATAAGAAAATGGTGGAGGAACTCCAGAATAATTATCTTCAATCTTTCACCCAAACGAGGTCTAGGACTGTGCACCAAAAGTACAAGTTCAGCCTCAACGATATCAAGGCACCCTCATCAAGTGATGCGAAAGGCAAACAGAAAGTGGAAGAGCCGACTCAAGTGCAGGATGATCAAGCCGTGTACTCTTTGCAAGATCGGATCGACTCGGCTGTCCATCACCCGCTGGTCAACCAGAGCAGTATCCTGGTCAACACCCTAAATAATATGATTTCTCACGTGGTTGACGCCAAGGTGGCCGAGCAGCTGCAACGGGGCCCCACATATTTCGCGGATGGCCAGTTTCGTGGTTACAGGAAACTAGTCACCCAAGATCGGCCGCTTCCACTAATAGCGCAACCCAACCACCAGGAGGAGTTGGCCACTTGAGTCCAAGCGAGACGGCTGTAAGACCAGCGGTCACTATTTTAAACCGACAACAACCGTTGCCTCAAGGACAACTCGACGACATGTTCCATAATATTCGGCAGCCAGAGCCGATTGATTCTGGCAAACCAAAAGAATGCCAGGGGCCGACAGTTGTTCCCAGACCCGCCAAGGCCACACCAGGAACCTCGGCTGCCGCCCGCTGATCATCGCTACCAGTACCAAGGGGGCCGTCAGGATCACCATTACCGACCTCAGACACCACCACAGATGTATCGGCAAGCACACATGCCGTATGACCCATATGAGCCGATACAGCAAGATAATAGGGCCTGGGCCGAGCTAATCACAGACATTATGCGGGATCAGTTCGGCCTCAAACCAAAAGATTCAGGGAATATGTATCGGTACCTCTATCCGGAACATTTTGAAAGGGTCCCGCGCCAAACCGATACAAGATCCCGGACTTCTCCAAATTCTCGGGACAAGACAACGTCTCTACCTATGAGCATGTCAGCCGATTCTTGGCACAGTGCGGTGAAGCATCGGCTACTGACCCCTTGAGAGTTCGGCTATTTCCCCTTTCTCTTTCAGGATCGGCCTTCACTTGGTTCTCCTCGTTGCCTTACAACTCAATTCGAGTTGGGCCGATCTTGAGAAGCGTTTCACAGCTATTTTTATTCCGGCAACCATGAAATGAAGTTGTCGAACCTCACCAGCGTCGGCGAAACACAATGAATCGGTCCAGACTACATTCAACGCTTCGAGAAATGAGAAACCGATGCTATAGCCTGGTGCTATCGACGCCCAGGCCGATTTAGCCTTCCATGGTTTGATCGCGCCGATCGTGGAACGATTCTGCGCATGAATTCGACAGTCTAGCCCACCTGGCGCAGAAGGTGACAGCCCATGAACAACGTTTCCAAGAAACCAGGAAGGCCGTCAAAACCATAACGCAAGTCGTCGTCGATTGAGATTACGGGTCCGACGACGATGAGACAGAGTGGTGGCAGCCGAATGGGCTAAGAACAAGAAGGCCATCGTCGCGGTGGCTCGAAGATGGCTAAAGAAGAAAAGTACGATTTTGACATCACTAAAGCCGACAAGATCTTTGATTTACTTGCTCAAGGAGAAACAGATTCAGTTGCCCAAAAATCATGTGATCCCGTCGGCCGAAGAATTGAAAAAGAAGAAGTACGCAAGTGGCACAACTCCACATCTCACGCCACGAACGATTGCAAAGTCTTCAGGTAGCAAATCCAGTCGGCCATCGAGGCCGGGAAGTTAAAGTTTGCTGACTCAAGTTGGTCCATGAAAGTAGACGGCAATCCGTTTCCGGTCAACACAGTCCATGCCGGCCCCGGGCGAGCTGATCGACAGATGAATGGCGCACGGCTTAGCCGATACGTTGATCGAGGCCAAAACAGGAGAGGACCAGGCCGAAACCACACGCACAAATTAACATGGTACGCCCAGTCATCGATCGGCGGCCGAGCACCGATCCACGAACGAAGCCGATACCATCATCAATATCGGTCTTGGCGTGAAGAAATTTACGACGAAGCACCTCGCCGGCATGAGCCAAGAGTCCAGAGCCGACGGAACATGGCGATCCATGATGATCCACATTGGCATTGCGGCTTCTTCAGGCATTGCTGGGAATCCGGCATGAGACTACCAACAGTGGAAGATTGCCCAGCATGTAACGATCGCCATAACGATGACGAACGCGGGAGTTTGTCGTCTGCAAGCCCAGTCCGGTTCATCCCCAGAGCCGTCCAACTAAACCGAAGACGATGACCTGTACACGATCGGCTCGGTCCGATCCATCAGGACTTCTTCATCGACGAGAACCGGGATGGAGACAACCGTGATGACGAAGAAGCCGACGATGAGGAATCGGCCAACCCCCAATGGTGCCCGTCCGATCTATTCACGAAGACCCAGAAGAGGAGAATTCAACGGCTCAAGCGTGAAGGAAGAGAAGACGAGGTGAGACAAATGATATACGAACAACGCCGTCGGCTGGGCAAGATCAAGAGACGGTGGGTACCCAAGCGGGAGAACGCTATGGCCACCGAAGAACAAGCCGAGGAAAGCCCACCGACCGAGCGAAGGGCAGCCAAAGGGAAAAGTAAAGCTACCGCATCGGTTAACATGGTCTTCGTATTGCTGGCCGAGTTCAGCGCCCTCGAAGCCGACGCGGGTGCTATCGAAGATGAACCGACAAAACTAACAATCTCACCGGACCAGGCCATCTTCGACAAGCCCGAAGGGACCGAAAATCGGCATCTAAAACCGTTATACGTTAAAGGATTCGTTAACGGCAAGCCGATCTCAAAAATGCTGGTCGATGGGGGAGCGGCAGTCAACCTCATGCCTTACACAACTTTCAGAAAGCTTGGAAAAGGGGCCGAAGACCTGATAAAAACCAACATGGTACTCAAGGACTTCGGCGGCAACCCATCGGAGACCAAAGGCGTTCTCAACGTCGAACTGACCATCGGCAACAAAACTGTGCCCACAACGGGAAGGGGTCTTACAGCCTGCTGCTTGGAAGGGACTGGATCCACGCTAACTGCTGCATCCCTTCTACAATGCACCAGAGTCTCATCCAGTTGGACGGCAACAAGATCGAGATCGTACCAGCCGACAGGTCAGTTAGTGTCGTCAGTGCCGATTTGCCACTTTGGGAAATCGAAGGCATCGAATGTTTATCTGGGAAAATCTGGCAAGCCGATTTTCTAAACGTGTCCAATTCAACAATACAGCCCATCGGAAGCAACGAACCGCAGCTGCTGCTTTGAACAAGACATGGTGGAGTGCTCCAGCGTGCTCGACGTAGCCACCGCGGACGAAGATGATGGCAAGTTAGGACAAGGCTTCGCGTCGCCCGACGAGTTAGAAGAGATCGACATCAGCTCTGGTGATAAGCCAAGGCCGACGTACATTAGCAAAAATTTATCTCCTCTTTGTAGATCCCGACTTATTGAATTACTAAAAGAATATAAAGATTGTTTCGCTTGGGAATACTTCGAGATGCCCGGTCTTAGCCGATCGATAGTGGTCCATCAGCTGCCAATCATGGCAGGATATCGGCCATTCAAACAACCTCCCAGGAGGTTCAAGGCCGACATGTACGACGCAATTAAAGCCGAAATCACTCGGCTATACGACGCAGGATTCATTCGACCTTGCCGATATGCCGAATGGGTCTCTAATATCGTCCCGGTATTGAAGAAGAACGGCAAACTTCGGGTATGCATCGACTTCAGAGACCTAAACAAGGCGACCCCAAAAGACGAATACCCAATGCCAATAGCCGATCTGCTTGTCGACGCTGCCTCAGGCCGCAAAATCATCAGCTTCATGGATGGCAATGCGGGATACAACTAGATATTCATGGCCGAAGAGGATGTCCACAAGACAGCTTTTCGATGCCCGGGTGTGATCGGCCTCTACGAGTGGGTGGTGATGATGTTCGGCTTAAAGAACGCTGGGGCAACATATCAAAGAGCGATGAATTACATCTTTCATGACATGATCGGCGCACTAGTAGAGATATACATTGACGACGTCGTCGTCAAGTCAAGAGAAACAGAAAGCCACATTGCAGATCTGAGGCAAGTGCTTGAGCAGACGAGAAAATATGGAATTGAAGATGAATCCGCTTAAATGTGCATTCGGCGTGTCGGCCGGGCAATTCTTAGGGTTCCTCGTTCATGAAAGAGGGATTGAAGTCACACCAAGGAGCATTAATGCTATTAAGAGAATTCAAGCCCCTAAGGATAAAAGACAACTCCAGTCATTAATCGGAAAGATAAACTTCATCAGACGGTTCATAGCTAACCTCTCAGAAAAAATGGAGCCGTTCTCACCATTGCTTTGGCTTAAGGCCGATCAGACATTCACATGGGGGGCAGAGCAACAGAAGGCGTTAGACGACATAAAAGATTATCTAAGCTCCCCTCCAGTTCTAATGCCCCCACAAAAAGGAATGCCATTCAAGCTGTACCTGTCCGCCGAGGACAAGTCAATTAGCTCTGTTTTGATCCAGGAAGTCGACGGCAAAGAAAGGGCCATTTTCTATCTCAGCCGACGGCTGCTAGATGCAGAGACAAGGTATTCACCCGTTGAGAAGTTATGTCTGTGCCTCTACTTCTCATGTACAAAGTTGAGGCACTATCTACTGTCCAATGAATGCACTGTAACTTGCAAAGCCGATGTAGTCAAGTACATGCTATCGGCTCCAGTGCTCAAAGGAAGGATCGGAAAGTCGATCTTCGCGCTGACGGAGTTCGATCTGAGGTATCAGGCTCCAAGAGCAGTAAAAGGACAGGCTATAGCCGATCTCATTGTGGAGCATAGAAACGATTCGATCGGCTCCGTGGAAATCATGCCTTGGACTTTGACTTTTGATGGCTCGGTGTGCACCAACGGCTGTGGCATCGGCTTAGTTCTTATCTCGCCCAGGGGGCCAAGCTTCGAGTTCGCTTTTGCCATCGACCCCCACGCTACGAATAACCAGGCCGAGTATGAAGCCGTTCTCAAAGGGCTAACTCTGCTTAAGGAGATGGAAGCTGACGTGGTCGAGATAGTGGGAGACTCGTTGCTCGTCATCAGTCAGTTATCAGGAGAATATGAGTGCAAAAACGATGCACTGATGATCTATCATCGACGTTGCCGGGAGTTAATGGACGGCTTCCGGCTAGTCACTTTGGAGCATATTCCCAGGGAGCAAAACACGGAGGCCAATGATTTGGCTCAAGGGGCATCAGGCTACCGGCCGATGCTGAGAGACATCGACATAAGCGTCGCCACCATCACAACCGACGATTGGAGATTCGACGTCTACAATTATCTCAAAGACCCTTCTCAGTCGGCCACAAGGAAACTACGATACAAGGCACTACGGTACGTATTGCTCGATGAAGACTTATACTATCGGACAATCGATGGCGTACTACTCAAGTGTTTGAGCGCCGATCAAGCCACAGTGGCCATCGGGGAAGTACACGAAGGAATCTGCGGCACGCATCAATCGGCACACAGAATGAAATGGCTACTTCGCCGAGCCGGGTATTTCGCCGACAATGCTAGAAGATTGTTTTAAATACTATAAAGAATGCCAAGATCGCCAAAAGTTTGGCACTCGTACAACGAGCTCCGGCGTCGCCCATGAACCCAATCATTAAGCCGTGGCCCTTCGAGGGATGGGGCATTGATATGATCGGCCGATCAATCCACCTTCAAGCAAGGGGCACAAATTTATCCTAGTGGCCACATTATTTCACAAAATGGGTGGAAGCGATCCCCTCGAAAAGTGGATTCTAAAGACGCAATCGAGTTCGTCAAAGAACACATCATCTATCGATTCGGCATTCCGCAAACGATAACGACCGACCAGGGCCCATCTTTGTTTCGGACGAGTTCATCTAGTTTGCCGACGGCATGGGGATCAAGCTACTTAACTCTTCGTCGTATTACGCGCAAGCCAACGGTCAGGCCGAAGCTTCAAACAAAAGCTTGATCAAGCTAATCAAAAGAAAGATATCTGAGCATCCTAAGCAATGGCACACCCGATTGGTCGAATCATTATGGGCGTATCGGATGGCATGTCACGGGTCCATCCAAGTCCCCCCATACAAACTGGTCTATGGACACGAAGCAGTACTTCCATGGGAAAATGTCATCGGCTCAAGGCGCATTCAGCTACAAGACCAACTCACAGCCGACGACTATTATAACCTCATGATAGACGAGTCGGAGGATCTCGCTTTATCCAGAATGAGAGCTTTAGAAAAAGTAACAAAAGATAAGGAACGAGTAGCCAGACATTAAAATAAAAAGGTCGTCCCTAAATCATTTGAGGAAGGCGAACTCGTTTGAAAGCTTAGACTCCCAATCGGATCCAGAGACAACAAATTCGGCAAATGGTCACCAAATTGGGAGGGGCCTTTCAAGATTCACAAATGCGTCTCCAAAGGAGCTTACATGCTAAAAGGGCTGGATGGGGAGATATTTGGAAGGGCCTTCAACGGAAAATTGTTAGTGATATGCCCTAGAGGCAACATGGAGATGTTGGATATCACGTCAATGTTTATGTATTTATGAATAAAGTGTTATTCAGTTCCATGAAATAGACATCTTGTATTGATCAATAAGTACGTGACTTATTTATGAGACTCTATATGTATGAATCTATTTCTAAACGATCCCTGATCATATGTCATATTGTTGGAACAAATATGATTCTAAGATCGGCATGTTTATTGATTGATGATCATGTCTCATAGATCATGGGTATGGAGATACCAAATCAATAAACATGGACACATTTGTTGGAGAACACATTGTTAGATAGACCCACCATGAGACACTACAGGAATTAATGTGCCATTAGTTGGTCTCAGGTAGTGTTGGTACAAAGTCCTTAGACCTGAGATCACCATGGATTCCAACATGTGTAGTAGCCTACTTTTGGACTACCAAACGCTATTCCGTAACTGGGTAGTTATAAAGGTAGTTTTCGGGTTTGCTATGAAACATGGAGTGGGATGTGAGTGATCAAGATGGAATTTGCCCCTCCTTTGGAGAGATATCTTGGGCCCCTCGAGGTAATGGATTATGGAAATGCATGGCCATGCTAAGTTGATTGAGGAGTCAATCAACAGACAGATAATCCAATATGGTTCGAGTGAATGGTTAAGCTATTGAAGGGATGGCACACATCTTGCATATAGCTTAACTGGTATCGTGAGGCAAAAGGATTTGTGTACACATTACAGGTTCGAGCCAAAATTATTCTTGTATACTATGGTGTCAATATGTGCTGCTAGGCGCCGTCGTTGACGGTCGACCGAGTTGGACTCGAGCCGACGATCGGCTAAGTTAGACTATAGCCGAAACCGAGTATACCTGAACCTACGGGTCGTACGCTTAAGGGGATAGAATAGATATTCAAGTTGGACTTGGATACGGCTCGATCGGATAGGGATCCGATCGGATAGAGTCCTATGGGCTTACGACGTGTGGGCGGCCAACTCTATGAGATACAGATGAGATCCGATTCAAAATAGAGTCCTGATCGGCCACTAGTCCCAGTCGGCCAACTCTATATAAAGGGGCGAGGGGTGGAGAGTTTCGGTATTGCGTTGAATCGAATCCGCAACAAAAGGCGCCGAGATCAATCTCCACAAAACCCTCCCCACTTTCGAGCCAAACCCTAGCCTTGCATCGCGTGCTAGCACACGGGTGTACGGCGTTTTGTCCCGGACGTGTGGATACGGTAGAGGCGCTGCTACGTTGCGCGTTGATTCATCGCCGTGGGACTTCTGAGCAAGGCGGCTGCGGCGAGATCGGCTGCGGTCGAGCGCATCGGAGCGAGGCGCGAGAACGCGGTCGACGACTCAACGAATCGGCTGATTGGTGAATCGGCTGTCCCCGAGAATCGGCTGACATCGGCCAGCACAGTTCCAGATCGGATTGCCCTGATTGGCTATTCCGCTGCACTCTTCTTCAATCGGTAACGATCTATCGGCCCTTACTTGCAAGTGTTCCTGGTTTGCGCGGTAAAAGTTTTTGTTTTCGGCTAGCGTAGCCTCCGCGTAACCCTTCAGTGGTATGAGAGCTAATATTGCTTAGTTCGGGTTTTAGATTGGATCTGGAACAAGTTTTGCACACGGGTTGATTAGATCAATCGGTTTTACGGGATTTGTTGAGGAGAGTTCATGGTAATTGCGTTCCTTGATAGTGTATCGGAACGGCGTAATGTGATTACGTCGAAGCAATATCCATAGAACTCGGTTTGAGTCGGCTTCGAGATAGTGTTCCTTGATAGTGTATCGGAACGGTATAATGTGATTATGCCGAAGCTATCTCATATTCCGATCTTGTTAGCTGCCTCGCGCCTACGCAAACCATCTCCCTTGATAGTGTATCAGGACGGCATAATATGATTATGCCGACATGGTTTCCGTAAGCGATTTCATAGATTGGATCTATGAATTTCGTGTGGTGTCCCTTGATAGTGTATCGGGACCACCGTGTGCGTACCCCCTAGGTCGTCTTGATGCCGTTTCTCTGCGATAGGTAGAAAACGTTTCTACGCCTAACTTGTTTTTGTAGAGAATGCTTTGAGATGGTATGGCCCTATTGTATGTATGAGATGCATGTGATGCATGTAATATTCTTTCATATGTGCAATCCCTGTAATATTCTTTCATACGTGCAATGCTTGTAATATTCTTTCACGACCTGCGAGTCGATGTAATCTTCAATTAGAGCTTCTATTGTAGTAGCTTAGTTTGAAGAAATCAAGCATCATGCACATTGGAAGATGGTGCCGAAGATGGAGATCCTCGCCGACATGAAGATGGAGATCACCATGTGAAGGGGGCTATACTATTTCATTATATGCTATTCTACCTGCTTTCATATATGTGATATGTTTGTTAGATAGGATAGCAGAGTGCCATTCTCTATCATAACACGAGGGGGTATATGTCAGACATATACATGCAGGAGCATTTGGTTTACTTAACAAGTCTATCAAAACAGTTTTGGGCCTTGGGGCATAGGTTGGCGCCGGGGCATGGAGATGCCACACCAACAACAAGAGTCACATAGAGATGTGATTAGCAAGGAGTTGCTTACCGATGTTACTAATTTTCTAGCAGTGATGTCAAAGCTCACTAGAAAATTAATTAACATGTGGATCTTGACCCAATACGTAACCTAGAGGGAAGGTGGAAAATACGTAATGGGAGTCTAATGTTAAATTGTTTAACAATAGACATAGCATAAACATTGTGCTAAACTTTGCTTTTTCTGTTGTAGAATAAATGGCGTCTAATACTACACCCAGTACCTTTAATTTGCGATCTATTCTCGAAAAGGAAAAATTAAATGGAACAAACTTTATGGATTGGTATCGCAACTTGAGAATTGTTCTCAAGCAAGAGCTTAAGGAGTACGTGAAGGGTTACGCGGAAGCTACGCTAGCCGAAAACAAAAATTTCTACCGCGCAAACCAGGAACACTTGCAAGTAAGGGCCGATAGATCGTTACCGATTAAAGTAGAGTGCAGCGGAATAGCCAATCAGGGCAATCCGATCCGGAACAGTGTAGCCTATTCCCGGAGACAGCCGATTCGCCAATCAGCCGATTCGAGTCGTCCGGCCGCGTTCTCACGCCTCGCTCGATGCGCCCGACCCGCGCCGATCAAGAGCGCGCAACTAGCGCGCCTCTACCGGTATCCACACGTCCGGGGACGAACGCCGTACACCCGTGTGCTAGCACGCGATGCAAGGCTAGGGTTTGGCTCGAAAGTGGGGAGGGTTTCCGTGGAGATTGATCTCGGCGACTTCATTGCACGTGATGCAATTGACGTCTCACGCTCTCCACCCCTCCCTCCTTTATATAGAGTTGGCCGACCGGGACTAGTGGCCGATTAGGACTCTATTTTGAATCGGATCTCATCCGTATCTCATAGAGTTGGCCGCCCATACGTCGTAAGCCCATAGGACTCTATCCGATCGGATCCCTATCCGATCGAGCCATATCCGAGTCCAACTCGAATATCTATTCTATCCCCTTAAGCGTGCGACCCGTAGGTTCGGTATACTCGGTTTCGGCTATAGTCTAACTTAGCCGATCGTCGGCTCGAGTCCAACTCGGCCGACCTGTCAATAGCGGCGCCTAGCGGCACATATTGACACCATAGTATACAAGAATATAATATCGGCTCGAACCTGTAATGTGTACACAAATCCCTTTGCCTCACGATACCGGTTAAGCTATAGGCAAGATGTGTGCCATCCCTTCAATAGCTTAACCATTCACTCGAACCGTATTGGATTATCCGTCCGTTGATTGACTTCTCAATCAACTTAGCATGGCCATGCATTTCCATAATCCATTACCTCGAGGGCCAGAGATATCTCTCCAAAGGAGGGGCAAATTCCATCTTGATCACTCACATCCCACTCCATGTTTCATAGCAAACCCGAAAACTACCTTTATAACTATCCGATTACGGAATAGCGTTTGGTAGTCCCAAAGTAGGCTACTACACATGTTGGAATCCATGGTGATCTCAGTCTAAGGACTTTGTACCAACACTACCCGAGACCAACTAATGGCACATTAATTCCCGTAGTGTCTCATGGTGGGTCTATCCAACAATGTGTTCTCTAACACATATGTCCATGTTTATTGATTTGGTATCTCCATACCCATGATCTACGAGACATGATCATCAATCAATAAACATGCCGATCTTAGAATCATATTTGTTCCAACAATATGACATATGATCGAGGATCGTTTAGAAATAGATTCATACATATCGAGTCTCATAAATAAGTCACGTACTTATTGATCAATACAAGATGTCTATTTCATGGAACTGAATAACACTTTATTCATTTATACATAAACATTGACGTGATATCCAACATCTCCATGTTGCCTCTAGTGCATATCACTAACAATCTCCCACTTGCACTAGAGTCAATCATGTAAGTATCTAATACCCATTGCTCTTGTGTGCGCCTCATGCTTCGGTGAGGGAGAGGTTTTGTCGGCGGATCGGCTATGTTGAGATCCGTGTGCACTTTGCATATCTTGACATCACCTCTGTCCACAATCTCGCGGATGAGATGATATCGCCGAAGTATGTGTTTGGACTTCGATGTGACCTCGGCTCCTTGGCTTGCGCAATGGCTCCACTATTGTCACAATAGAGAGACATTGGACCGATCGTACTAGTCATCACACCAAGCTCGAAACGAATTTCTTGATCCAAACGCCTCCTTTGCGGCTTCCAAAGCAGCAATGTACTCGGCCTCCGTTGTAGAATCGCAACGGTATCCTGCTTGGAACTCTTCCCTGCGCCTCCGTTCGGCGAACACGAACCCGATTGCGATCTATAATCATCCTTGTCCGTTTGGAAGCTAGCATCGGTGTAACCACTTACAACGAGCTCTTCTTCACCTCCATAGACTAGGAACATACCCTTAGTTCTTCTCAAGTACTTAAGGATATTCTTTACGGCGATCCGTGACCTTCACCGGATCGGCGAGTATCTCGCTCGTAGCACTCAAAGCGTACGAGACATGCAGGCGTGTACAAAGCATGGCATACATGATGGATCCAATTGCCGAAGCATATGGAACCATACCCATCTTATTCCGCTCATCATGTGTCCGAGGACACCGATTCTTGCTAAGATTGATGCCATGTGACATAGGCAAGAAACCTTTCTTGGAATCATGCATGTTGAACCTTTTCAACACCTTGTCAATGTATGTACTTTGGCTTAATCCAATTAGCCTCTTGGATCTATCTCTATAGATCCGAATGCTAATATATATGCTGCCTCCCTAAGTCTTTCATGGAAAAACTATTTTTCAATGAAGACTTGACGGATTCAAGCATAGGGATATCATTTCCAATCGGTAATATGTCATCCACATATAAGATTAGAAATACAATTGCGCTCCCACCGACCTTTTTGTAAACACAGGCCTCTTCTTCATTTTTGATGAAACCAAACCCTTTGATTACTTCATCAAAACGAATATTCCAACTCCGAGATGCTTGCTTCAATCCATAAATGGATTTCGTAGCTTGCATATCTTTCGAGCGATTCTGGATCGACAAAACCCTGAGCTTGTATCATGTATACATCCTCGCTTAGGTTTCCATTCAGGAAAGCCGTTTTGACATCCATCTCGCCATATCTCATAATCGAAATATGCAGCAATCGCTAGCATAATCCGAATAGATTTAAGCATTGCGACGGGCGAGAAGGTTTCATCATAATCAACTCCTTGAATCTGTTTAAAACCTTTCGCCACCAATCGCGCCTTATAGATGTGAACATTTCCATCCATATCGGCCTTTTCTTAAAAACCCATTTACACTCAATGGTTTTGACACCATCGGTGGATCAACCAAGTTCCAAACTTGATTGTCGTACATGGATTCTATTTCGGATTTCATGGCTCCAAGCCACTTGTTGGAATCGGGTCCCACCATCGCTTCCTCATAGGTCTTAGGTTCATTGTTGTCCAACAACAATATATCACGTTGTTCCTTTGTGTGACTGCGGGTGCACGACGTGATCTTTCGACTCCGTGGGGTGGTGTATCTACAACCGGTGGCGCAACACTTTGCACCTCCTGTTGTGGTTACGTGGTCGCCGAAACATTTTCCGGTGTTTCTTGAACTTCTTCAAGATGCACCCTGCTCCCACTAACCCTTCTTGAAAGAAACTCTTTCTCTAAGAAGACACCGTGTCGGGCGACAAACACTTTGCCTTGTTCCCGATTATAAAAGTAATATCCCTTAGTTTCCTTAGGATATCCCACAAAGAAGCACTTGTCAGATTTGGGTGTGAGCTTGTCAGACTGTAAACATTTTACATAAGCTTCGCATCCCCATATTTTGAGAAAAGACAAACTAGGGGGTTGCCCTGTCCATATCTCATATGGTGTCTTTTCAACCGACTTAGATGGAACTCTATTTAGTGTGAGCGCAGTGTTTCAAGAGCATATCCCCGAAAAGATAACGGAAGATCACTTTGGCTCATCATCGACCGCACCATGTCCAACAAGGTGCGATTTCTCCGTTCGGACACTCCGTTCCATTGTGGAGTTCTGGCGGAGTTAACGTGGAACAATTCCACAATCTTTCGATGATTACCAAACTCTTGGCTCAAGTATTCCCTCCACGATCTGATCGTAGAAACTTGATTGTTTTCCCTAAATGATTCTACGTACTTCATTCGGAATTCTTTGAACTTTTCAAAGGATTCGGACTTATGCCTCATCAAGTAGATATAACCATATCTACTAAAGTCATCGTAAAGGTAATGAAGTACGATAACCACCTCGGCCGTCGAGCTCATTGGTCCACATACATCGGTATGTACGAGTGCCAACAAGTCACTTGCTCTTTCACCGTGTCCCGTGAAAGGTGCCTTTGTCATCTTACCAAGTAAACAAGACTCACATGTCTCAAATGATTCAAAATCAAAAGAGTGAAGCAATCCATCCTTATGGAGCTTCTCCATGCGTTTCTTATTTATATGGCCTAAGCGACAATGCCGATAAATGTGGGGTTTATATCATTAGAGAGTTGTCTTTACGTATTAATGTTATAGATGGGAGACGCTTCAAGATTCAAAACGTATAATCCATTCACCAATGGAGCATGAAAATAGAACATATCTCGAGATATATTGAACAACCATTGTTCATTGATCTAAAATCATATCCTTCCGCTTGCAAACATGAAGCGGAAATAACGTTTTGACATAGTGCTGGAACACAATAACAATTATTCAATTCCAAAACTAATCTGAAGGTAGATGAAGTGGTATGCGTGCCGACAATCGTAGCAACGCTTGCTCCATTGCCGACGCGCAGTTCACCTCGCCCCTTCTCAATCCTCTACTTCTTCTCATTCCCGCAACGATTTGCAAATATGAGCTACGATCCGGTATCAAATACCCAAGAGTCGGTAGGTGAAGTAGCAAGATTAATGTCTATAACATTAATACCGGCAGAAGTCGTACTTTGCTTCTTCTTGAGATCCTCCATGTACTTCTTGCGTTCCTTTTCCGGTGCTGTCTCCTTGCAAGAAGCAAACGGCATCGATGCCGCCGACCCTTCTTGCCCTTCTTTGCATTAGAGGCACTCGCGATCTCATCGGGAGTTAACTTTCTCTTGGTGCAAAGTTTCTTGACAGTGGTTTGCGCTTAGCCTTCGCATCATCATCACATGATGACCGTTTTTCTGGATACTCTCCTCACTGTCTTTAGCATCCCATGCAATTCAGCCAAGGTCCTATCCATATTGTTCATGTGATAATTTAATATGAATGGCTCGAAGCTCGGAGGGAGCGGCGGAGAATCACATCGTAGCCAACTCTTGGCTAAGGGGAAAACCCAGTTTTCCGGACTCTCAATGTAGCCAATCATCTTTATCACATGCGGACCGACGGGATTCCCTCGGCAAGCTCGCACGCAAACAAGGACTTTGAGGTGTTGAACCTCTCGGCCCGAGCTTGGTTCTCAAACATGCCACGCAGTCCACTGAATAATAGTGTGAGCATCGCTGCTCTCATATTGCTTCGAAGCTCGGGGGACATTGTAGCAAGCATGAGACAGCTTATATCTAGGGCATCATTAGTGTGCTTCTCATAAGCCCTCCGTGCGGTTGCGGTGGCATTAGTTGGCAAATCCTCGGGATAGGGTACTTCAAGAACGTACTCCTTACGCTCTTGCTTGAGAACAATTCTCAAGTTGCGATACCAATCCATAAAGTTTGTTCCATTTAATTTTTCCTTTTCGAGAATAGATCGCAAATTAAAGGTACTGGGTGTAGTATTAGCCGCCATTTATTCTACAACGAAAAAGCAAAGTTTAGCACAATGTTTATGCTATGTCTATTGTTAAACAATTTAACATTAGACTCCCATTACGTATTTTCCACCTTCCCTCTAGGTTACGTATTGGGTCAAGATCCACATGTTAATTAATTTTCTAGTGAGCTTTGGCATCACTGCTAGAAAATTAGTAACATCGTAAGCAACACCTTGCTAATCACATCTCTATGTGACTCTTGTTGTTGGTGTGGCATCTCCATGCCCCGGCGCCAACCTATGCCCCAAGGCCCAAAACTGTTTTGATAGCCTTGTTAAGTAAACCAAATGCTCCCGCATGTATATGTCGACATATACCCCTCGTGTTATGATAGAGAATGACACTCGCTTTGGCGACCCACCATTGACGAGCATAACGGTGACGGGTGCAACATTTGGAAGGGCATCATTACTACTTAATTTTGAGAGGGATGCTATCCTATCAAACAAACATATCACATATGAAATCAAGAAGAATAGCATATAATGAAATAGTATGGCCCCCTTCACATGGTGATCTCCATCTCCATGTCGGCGCGAGGATCTCCATCTTCGGCACCATATTCCAAGTGTCGAATGCTTGATATCTTCAAACTAAGCTACTACTATAGAAGCTCTAATTGAAGATTACATCGACTCGCAGTCGTGAAAGAATATTACAAGCATTGCACGTATGAAAGAATATTACAAGGATTGCACATATGAAAGAATATTACATGCATCACATGCATCTCATACATCTCATACATACAATAGGGCCATACCATCTCAAAGCATTCTCTGCAAAAACAAGTTAGGCGTAGAAACGTTTTCTACCTATCGCAGAGCTACGGCATCGAGACGACCTATAAGGGGGTACGCACACGGCGGTCCCGCTATGAAATCGCTTATGGAAACCATATCGGCATAATCATATTATGCCGTCCCGATACACTATCAAGGGAGATGGTTTGCGTAGGCGCGAGGCAGCTACAAAGTCGGACTACGAGATAGCTTCGGTATAATCACATTATACCGTTCCGATACACTATCAAGGAACGCTATCTCGAACCCAACTCAAACCGAGTTATTTGGAAATTGCTTCGACGTAATCACATTACACCGTTCCGATACACTATCAAGGAACGCAATTACCATTAACTCTCCTCAACGATCCCGTTAAACCGATTGATCTAATCAACCCGTGCGCAAAACTTGTTCCGCATCCAATCTAAAACCCGAACTAAGCAAGATTAGCTCGATACCACTTGAAGGGTTACGCGGAAGCTACGCTAGCCGAAAACAAAAATTTCTACCGCGCAAACCAGGAACACTTGCAAGTAAGGGCCGATAGATCGTTACCGATTAAAGTAGAGTGCAGCGGAATAGCCAATCGGGGCAATCCGATCCGGAACAGTGTAGCCTATTCCGGAGACGCCGATTCGCCAATCAGCCGATTCGAGTCGTCCGCCGCGTTCTCACGCCTCGCTCGATGCGCCCGACCGCGGCCGATCAGAGCGCGCAACGTAGCGCGCCTCTCCGGTATCCACACGTCAGGGGACGAACGCCGTACACCCGTGTGCTAGCACGCGATGCAAGGCTAGGGTTTGGCTCGAAAGTGGGGAGGGTTTCCGTGGAGATTGATCTCGGCGACTTCGTTGCACGTGATGCAATTGACGTCTCACGCTCTCCACCCCTCCCTCCTTTATATAGAGTTGGCCGGCGGGACTAGTGGCCGATTAGGACTCTATTTTGAATCGGATCTCATCCGTATCTCATAGAGTTGGCCGCCCACACGTCGTAAGCCCATAGGACTCTATCCGATCGGATCCCTATCCGATCGAGCCGTATCCGAGTCCAACTCGAATATCTATTCTATCCCCTTAAGCGTGCGACCACGTAGGTTCAGGTATACTCGGTTTCGGCTATAGTCTAACTTAGCCGATCGTCGGCTCGAGTCCAACTCAGCCGCACTGTCAATAGCGGCGCCTAGCGGCACATATTGACACCATAGTATACAAGAATATAATATCGGCTCGAACACTGTAATGTGTACACAAATCCCTTTGCCTCACGATACCGGTTAAGCTATAGGCAAGATGTGTGCCATCCCTTCAATAGCTTAACCATTCACTCGAACCGTATTGGATTATCTGTCGTTGATTGACTTCTCAATCAACTTAGCATGGCCATGCATTTCCATAATCCATTACCTCGAGGGCCGAGAGATCTCTCCAAAGGAGGGCAAATTCCATCTTGATCACTCACATCCCACTCCATGTTTCATAGCAAACCCGAAAACTACCTTTATAACTATCCGATTACGGAATAGCGTTTGGTAGTCCCAAAGTAGGCTACTACACATGTTGGAATCCATGGTGATCTCAGGTCTAAGGACTTTGTACCAACACTACACGAGACCAACTAATGGCACATTAATTCTGTAGTGTCTCATGGTGGGTCTATCCAACAATGTGTTCTCTAACACATATGTCCATGTTTATTGATTTGGTATCTCCATACCCATGATCTACGAGACATGATCATCAATCAATAAACATGCCGATCTTAGAATCATATTTGTTCCAACAATATGACATATGATCGGGATCGTTTAGAAATAGATTCATACATATCGAGTCTCATAAATAAGTCACGTACTTATTGATCAATACAAGATGTCTATTTCATGGAACTGAATAACACTTTATTCATTTATACATAAACATTGACGTGATATCCAACATCTCCATGTTGCCTCTAGTGCATATCACTAACAGTACGTTCTTGAAGTACCCTATCCTGAGGATTTGCCAAATAATGCCACTGCAACTGCACGGAGGGCTTATGAGAAGCACACTAATGATGCCCTAGATATAAGCTGTCTCATGCTTGCTACAATGTCCCCTGAGCTTCAGAAGCAATATGAGAGCAGCGACGCTCACACTATTATTCAGGCACTGCGTGGCATGTTTGAGAACCAAGCTCGGGCCGAGAGGTTCAACACCTCAAAGTCCTTGTTTGCGTGCGAGCTTGTTGAGGGAATCCCGTCGATCCGCATGTGATAAAAATGATTGGCTACATTGAGAGTCTAGAAAAACTAGGTTTTCCCTTAGCCAAGAGGATTTGCCAAATAATGCCACTGCAACTGCACGGAGGGCTTATGAGAAGCACACTAATGATGCCCTAGATATAAGCTGTCTCATGCTTGCTACAATGTCCCCTGAGCTTCAGAAGCAATATGAGAGCAGCGACGCTCACACTATTATTCAGGCACTGCGTGGCATGTTTGAGAACCAAGCTCGGGCCGAGAGGTTCAACACCTCAAAGTCCTTGTTTGCGTGCAGGCTTGTTGAGGGGAATCCCGTCAGTCCGCATGTGATAAAAATGATTGGCTACATTGAGAGTCTAGAAAAACTAGGTTTTCCCCTTAGCCAAGATTTGGCAAATCCTCAGGATAGGGTACTTCAAGAACGTACTGTTAGTGATATGCCCTAGAGGCAACATGGAGATGTTGGATATCACGTCAATGTTTATGTATTTATGAATAAAGTGTTATTCAGTTTCATGAAATAGACATCTTGTATTGATCAATAAGTATGTGACTTATTTATGAGACTCTATATGTATGAATCTATTTCTAAACGATCCCTGATCATATGTCATATTGTTGGAACAAATATGATTCTAAGATCGGCATGTTTACTGATTGATGATCATGTCTCATAGATCATGGGTATGGAGATACCAAATCAATAAACATGGACACATGTGTTGGAGAACACATCGTTGGATAGACCCACCATGAGACACTACAGGAATTAATGTGCCATTAGTTGGTCTCAGGTAGTGTTGGTACAAAGTCCTTAGACCTGAGATCACCATGGATTCCAACATGTGTAGTAGCCTACTTTAGGACTACCAAACGCTATTCCGTAACTGGGTAGTTATAAAGGTAGTTTTCGGGTTTGCTATGAAACATGGAGTGGGATGTGAGTGATAAAGATGGAATTTGCCCCTCCTTTGGAGAGATATCTCTGGGCCCCTCGAGGTACTGGATTATGGAAATGCATGGCCATGCTAAGTTGATTGAGGAGTCAATCAAGCATGATAATCCAATACGGTTCGAGTGAATGGTTAAGCTATTGAAGGGATGGCACACATCTTGCCTATAGCTTAACTGGTATCGTGAGGCAAAGGGATTTGTGTACACATTATAGGTTCGAGCCGATATTATTCTTGTATACTATGGTGTCAATATGTGCTGCTAGGCGCCGCGTTGACGGGTCGACCGAGTTGGACTCGAGCCGACGATCGGCTAAGTTAGACTATAGCCGAAACCGAGTATACCTGAACCTGCACAGGTCGCATGCTTAAGGGGATAGAATAGATATTCGAGTTGGACTCGGATACGGCTCGATCGGATAGGGATCCGATCGGATAGAGTCCTATGGGCTTACGACGTGTGGGCGGCCAACTCTATGAGATACGGATGGGATCCGATTCAAAATAGAGTCCTGATCGGCCACTAGTCCTAGTCGGCCAACTCTATATAAAGGGGCGAGGGGTGGAGAGTTTCGGTATTGCGTTGAATAAAATCCACAACAAAAGGCGCCGAGATCAATCTCCACGGAAACCCTCCCCACTTTCGAGCCAAACCCTAGCCTTGCATCACGTGCTAGCACACGGGTGTACAGCGTTTTGTCCCCGGACGTGTGGATACCGGTAGAGGCGCTGCTACGTTGCGCGCTGATTCATCGGCTGTGGGACTTCGGAGCAAGGCGGCAGCGGCAGATCGGCTGCGGTCGAGCGCATCGGAGCGAGGCGCGACAACGCGGTCAGTCGACTCGGCGAATCGGCTACATTCGCGAATCGGCTGATTGGTGAATAGGCTGTCCCCGAGAATCGGCTGACATCGGCCAGCACAGTTCCAGATCGGATTGCCCTGATTGGCTATTCCGCTGCACTCTTCTTCAATCGGTAACGATCTATCGGCCCTTACTTGCAAGTGTTCCTGGTTTGCGCGGTAAAAGTTTTTGTTTTCGGCTAGCGTAGACTCCGCGTAACCCTTCAAAAATATGTAAAGAAATACTACCCGAGCGCGTGGATCAATGCATGAGTCGTTTATCGTCACAATAGGCCGACCCACGACAGCCGATGCCTTACAAGGCATCGTCTTTAGGCATTCGCATACACCCTCCCACGCCCCATGATCGGCTCAGGACCCCCGGCAGAGATCAGAATGAATGAATGCGTCGGACTCACAAATTTTGTCGACATCCAAGCTATCAACAAAACTTGGGGGCATACACATGCGCGAGACAGTCAGACAATAAACAGTCGAAAAGATCTGTGAGACAGTCAGACAATAAACAGTCGAAAAGATCAAAAATCAAGCCGATTTTGACTAATCAAGCCAGGGAAGTTGAAAAAACCCCAAGTCAGGCAGAACTAGGAACATTAAAACAAGCTTTATTCAGAATCGGCGCGAAGCCGTCTTTGATTACATGTTTGCCAGGTACTCCCTAATGTCCGCCAGGGCTCGTTCGATGGGCTCCGCAGTCTCCATCTCTAGAGCATCCAGGATCAGGTGCTCCAACCGAGTGACCCTTATGTCGGTGGTCGTGGTAATTAGCTCGTTGGTAAGTTGGGCTTGCCTACCCTCCAGTCGGTCGAGGCACGCGAGCGTCGAGGATGCCATGGGGGCAGCAGCCAGAATGCCGCCAAGATGGAAAGGAGGCCTGGCCGCCGCGTGACGAGCCTCCAACTCACTGAAGCACTTCAGGTGCGCCCTCACTCGTCGGTCCTGGCTGACCGACAGCTCGTACGGCGTCTCCATAATTTCCAGGATCACCCGAAGCGGGTGAGGTGGCTGCAAGGAAATCCGTTCCTGAGTATTCGAAGGAAGAAAACGGTGAGAGTAGATGAGTTGAGAAACCACCTGGTTCACCGATGAGCTCGAAGACGCCATGAGAAGCCTTGCCGAAGACTTAAAAGACTAGGTGTTGTACTACTGAGGATTCGTCGCCTTCGGCCGTGAGTTATTCGGAAGAGCCGGGGGAACCCATTTATAGAAAGAAAAGATACGATTCTTAGATATGAAAGGTCGTTGCCAACCCGAGAGTCAAAGAGGGCATCATTATAAGCGTCGGGAATCGTTGAAAAACCAGCGACTGTGCAAGTCTGGATACGTATCGCGCAGGACTCACAGGTTCCCGGAGTACAGATTCGAGGGGGTCGGCCTATGAAGACAGGTCGGCGACGTAATCGGGTATTGCCGGCCGATAGATAGCAAGTCGAATGACCGAAAGATAAGCGTTGAAGGTCGGGGCGTCACTTCAGAGTAATTTTTAACTAAACAAGTCAAGATGCCGCGCACAGCCAAGGGGCAATCCTACGTACAAACATAGCCGATTGTATCTACAAGCATGAATAATACAGGCTATCCGATTACAACGCAAAAACACATGTATGTTGCAGAAACACGAGCCGATCTCACAAGGTCGGACATTTTGCAATCTCATTTCTTCAGGAAATTGGCTATGGCCGACAGAGTTGTCCGTCTAACCTGGTCGACCTCGTCGATTGCCCTAAGGTCGTCGGCCTCGGACCCCGCCACCGATCGAGCGCTCGCACCAAGCCCCGCAAATGCGCAACGGCCGCCCGATGCTTTGACGCTCGGCTTCAACCCCGCCGCGATCAGCCATATACTCCTCATGGACGTCGATTTTGTTTGTAATCCGAACGAGGTCGGCCACCGGTTGATCCCGGCGGGCACGGAGTTGCTCGAGCTTGGCCGCCGCTCTGTTTCGGCGGTCGAAGGCGGCCTTCCGGCCTCGTGGCTTCTTCGGTCGATTGGATGGCAGCCGACCGCGCCTGACTCTCACGACGATCAATGACTCGCTGCCGGGCTCATTCATATTTTAACTGGTAGGCTTCCATGAAGGTCGCCGGAACAATGGCTTCAGCTACGACATCCGGCAGTTGGTCTTGGATATCTCTGAACCGTGCACGTATCGAGCCGCAGTCGACCACCAGTGCATCCAATGAGGCCTCCAGCCGATAGCCGATATCGGCCAAAGTGGACCTCTGGTCCTCAGCCGACGCCGCAAGCGCTTCCTCCCCGGCATCACCGGGTTCCTTGAACTCCGATAAGTCAAAGTTGAGAAGATTGGCCACGTGCTGCGGGGGAGAAAGGATCGAGGCATGACAAAACCAATGGTTGGAGCCGCCCGCTTCGTCGCGCGTCGTCGGGACTGTTGGCTCGGTGGATCATTGCCCACGGCCGTCGGGCTTTCTTTGCCAGTGTTATCATCACCACCCCCAACAGGCACAATACATTCGCCCGACTCCTGGGGGCAGCTGGTGGAGATCGCGGGAGCTGCAAAGAGGAAAAGGGATTAGCGGACGAACTAATTAATTATCACAGATGAAGGGGTAAGAATCGATTACCGGCGGTGCAGGGCGAGGAATGTGACCGGCCAATTTCTTGAACTGTGAGGAACAGACGAGTCAGGTATGGGCGATCGTCGCGAAACCAGGACCAACGAAGTAAAAACTTACGGGAGGACGTTTTGTCGTCGGACTTGGGGCTGGCGGAGCATCGGTTGGGGCATTTACCGACTCGGGCCTCGAAGCCCCGGTTTTGACCGTCCCCTGGACAGCTGTTGGCACCTCCTCATCGACAGCAGCATCGAGGAATTGCTCGATGGCCGGATCTAAGGGGGGAACGCTGTCGACCGAGGCGATCAATTGTGTCTTTTTCACCCTTTTAGGGGCAGGCGCAGCTGACGAACGCGGTGGTGGTGCCGTTTTCCTTTGTGGCGCGATCGGATGATGCACCTGCCCTTGCAACAAAGATGATAGTTTGGGCGCCCTCCAGCCGATGGCCGATGGAGCAAGGCCCCCCACGTCCAGAATGCCTGGATTATATTCGATGGGGCGTCCGGAGTCGCTTACCGTCGGCCGCTCCGTTTCTGTTTCCTGCAAAGTCGGAGCACGAATCTTAAATCGGCTGATGTGGCCGATGAATGAATCATAGGAAAAGAATCATCGGCTGTAAGCAGAGATATACCGAGGGGATCTCATCCGGCAGAAGCAAGTCGATGTAGCAGGACGGCCGTTGGTGAAAAATATGGCGTTTAAGTTCGGACCACCATCGGTCGTAAGCAACGCTTCTCCTCGTCGACAGGCTGATTGTGTTGGCGTCGCCGAAGGGAGGACCGGTTATGTTCAGCAGCCAATTCATCATCAAATCTTGGCCGACCGCTCCTCTGGTTTCGATCTTATCAGCATAAAAGAAGCCGATGGGTAGTTGCCCAAGACCAAACTGTCTCGCCACCGATACCGGGTAGTAGAATTCATAACTCTGGACTGTTGATCGGCCTTGGTGAACCCCGGTCGGCAGAATGCAGGGAGACAGAGAGGCGAAGAACAACTCTCTACACCTTGGGTTGTCGGCTGAGTTGAGATCATCCCATTTGAAGTCAATCGGCAGCTTAAAAGATCCTTGGTCGGGATAGAAATACCAGGTACGGTTGTCACGGGATAGCCCATCGTAAAAGGCTGTGAACCAATCGGCCAATAGCTCAGCCGATTGCCTTGAGCCTGCGTGGACGGCGGCTGCTTCTCCATAGTTCGTGCATCGCCTGGTGATGATCTGATCACCTTCTTCATCTTCAATTGGCTCTAGCCTTGGGAACCCGACGTCTGTCAGGCGGGGCTGACCAGCCACGTTCTGGGTGGCCAACACCAGCCAGATTTGAAGAAACCACCAGGGGCCACCGGTGTTGACTAGGGCATTGGCGGCTATTTTCGTGGCGGCTTGATGTAGCATTTGATATGTGTAGCCGAGGAGGTATTTTCCCAATGCAAACTCCGTTCTGTCGGCTAAGATTTCGGCCATGATTTGCCAATTGGCGGTCGGCCCACAGCTCGATCCACAGAATACAAATTTTTCCAGCCACATCACCAGAAAGGTGGTGTATTCCCGGTGGCCGACTGTTCCATCTTTCATGTTTTGGACGATGAAGCTGCTCCATCCACCGATAGCTTTGGTTTTGAACTGATGTTGGCCTTTTCGGTTCAAAACGCAGGGATTGGCCGATGATTCGATGTCCAGCCCAGTTGTCATATGTACGTCGGCTAGCGTGATGGTCATCGGCCCTTGCCTAAAGAGGAAGGCGTTGAAACTGTCGTTCCAAAAGTAGGTCGCAGCCGATAGAAGTGGCTCGTCCTTTTCCATGCCAGCGATGGACAATTCCAAGCATTGGGCGAGTTTCCTTTCTTCCCATTGGGTGTACTTGGCCGATTGTATCCTCTTATACCATTCGGTCCAGGCTGCGTCAGTAGACGGCCAAGCTTGAATGTCCCGTTCCAATGGGAAAGAGATGGTTTGGCAGTGTTGAAAGGCATGCGGTTGGTTTCGGCTACGATTACATCAGTTGGGTCTGTGTTGCCGATAGGCCCAAAGAAGTATTTTTTTTCTTGTGTCGGATTGGGGATGAGTATTTGATGAGACAGGTGCTACAGTTTGAAGAAGGGGAGAAAAGTACTAGTCAGGAATGATGGTGTTTTATAGTTCAGAATGAGAAAGGTATTAGTTAGTAAGGGTATGGGATAAAATACTACTGAAAATTACCGAACGGATCATTAGAATAAAGATATCTGGAGAAGCGAGTTGGGCATAAAATTATAGAGCGGAAGAGAATACCTAAGGAAACTCGTTCATAGCGGCGGCTGGAGCAGTTCCGGTGGCGGCAGCAGATGGTGTTGTGGTTGCGGCTGGCGCGATGGTGGTGGCCGGTGAGTTGGAGGTGCTTGAAGTAGCGGCGGAGGCCATCGGGAAGTTCGGAGACGAAGATGGGGTTCGAAGAGCGCGGAAAAGGTGTCGAACGCCGATGGAGTCGCCGGAGGGGAGAGAGAAGGGCAGGAAGTTTGTTTGAGAAGAAAGCCGAGCGCACGTTGAGGGTGTAGGTGATTTGACCGAGGAAGGTGGATATTTAAAGAGCCCTTGGGGAGAAGCCGAGACGATTTGGGCCAAAAAGGGAGCAAGAGTTTGAATAGGTAAACAAATCCGCAACACTTCGTGTTACGGACTTGGGGGCATGTGTTAACACTGGAATTTGGTAATGGGATTCCTAAGTCCTGAAAGGCAAAGTGGAATCGGATCGGCCGAAGGCAGGGATCGTATCGGCTAAAAGACTGATCGGCTGCAGAGCTAGTCGGCTGAGGATGGGTTGAGTGGAAACAGCCGATGGCCGATTCTGAGTTCAGAAGAGATGAAACCGTGCTTAACGCAGAAGCTTGAAGATAAGTGGAAGATTCGGTTGCTAGTTGCGCGTTTAAAGATATTGCCACTTATGGATAGAGTCCTGTAACGACAATTGTATCAGTAATATAAAAATTTGTTAAATTGTTAGTTGTAATACGTTATGGATCCCGCTAGGGATGATACGATGTTTAAACAGTAGTTTAGATAGAGTCCAAAGTTGTTACAAATATTTGTATCTTGGGTATAAATAGGACCCGAGACCCTCTGTATCAGGACGATTCAATCAATCTAATCTTCGGCGCATCGCCATCCTTTTCCTTTTGGACGAACACCCTGTTTGGCTTTGGGCTGCATCGTCTCGATCCCCAAACTCAGGTACATGTTTGTCGTTGGTGGTGAGATTACCTGTTTCTAATGCTTCCATCGCAATGATGCATTAGATTCGATAGTTTTACTGCGACATATATCATATAGTGCATATGAACCAATTCGATGCTTAGATCTATCTTGTGGTTGATTCATCTCGTCGAGAGTATGTAATCAACAAGGCTAGGTCTAAGGGTTGGTTGGTTCGTATGTAGTATCTACCATCTCACGAAGTGTAGGTCGAAAGTAATAGATTTGATGTTTCTTTTGATACTTAATGCTGCATCAAGACTGAACTATTGAGTCATCTTTAGAACCATCAGTGATCTATTCTTTTGGATTTACATTATCTGGAGATAGCGTCGGAGTTTCAGCCGACCTTATTCACCCTAATGTGTTTCTTTTAACGTGATTGTTATTAGATCTGTATTAGGGCTATCTTTTATGCCTAGATTGTGCTTGCTTACATCTGTGATATAGGAATATTATGTCGACACGAGATTCACAGGGATGCCAGCCGATTTGATGTTAGTTTCCCAGCATCGGCTAGTCTGTTGATCTGTATATTTATTATTCTTCGTTGTATTTGGATCGGACGACTGATGATCGTCTCGGTATGGCCGATACGTTCTGGTCGCTTGGCCCAAATATGGTCTAGAATAACATATATACATCCATGGATTTCCTTGGCCGGTCTCGTGGGGACTTGACCTAACGCTTAACGAACACTTTCTCGTTTTCTTTCTTGTTGATTGGCAGATCAAATCAACTGGCACGCCCTACACGTTGTAGGCAGCTGAGAAGGACCTGCACTGGAGTCAAGCAGATCTCCCAGGCCAGCGCGTGAGAGAGATTTCTCGTCAACACGTAGTCCTTGATCAATTCCAACCACCGTCTCTGACGTAAGTTGAGATCGGACTGAGTAAAGAAGTATTTCAGGCTCTTGTGATCAGTGTATACATCACAATGATTCCCGATCAGATAGTGTCTCCAGATTTTTAACGCATGAACAACTGCTGCTAATTCCAAGTCATGTGTGGGGTAGTTTTCCTCGTGGGGTCGCAGCTGTCTCAAGGCATACGCCACGACCTTTCCATCCTGCATCAATACGCATCCCAGTCCTTGTCGAGACGCATCACAGTATATCACAAAGTCCTTACGGTTATCAGGTAGGATTAAGATTGGGGTGGTGGTTAACTTTTCTTTTAGTTGGTCAAAGGCTTCCTGACACTTTTGTTCCTGGCGAATTTCTTCTCTTTCTTCAGAAGTTGAGTCATGGGTAAGGCTATCGTGGAAAACGCTTCGATGAATCATCGATAATATCCGGCCAATCGCAAGAAACTGCGAACCTCTGTTACTGACTTGGGTGCCTTCCATTCTGTAACAGCTTCGACCTTGGCAGGGTCTACCGCTACTCCTCCGGCTAAGACTACATGGCCAAGAAAAGCGACTTCCTTAAGCCAGAACTCACATTTACTAAACTTCGCATACAACTGATGCTCCCGTAGCTTCTCCAGTACTAGTCGTAGGTGTTCTGCATGTTCCTCATCGTCTTTGGAATAGATAAGAATATCGTCGATAAACACCACCATGAATTTATCCAGATATTCCATGAATACTTTGTTCATCAGGTTCATGAAATACGCCGGGGCATTGGTCAATCCAAAAGACATTACTGTGAACTCATACAAGCCATAACGCGTAGAGAACGCTGTTTTGGGAATATCTCCGGCTCTAATCTTCAACTGATGGTATCTTCACCGAAGATCAATCTTCGAGAACACTTGGGCACCCTTGAGTTGATCAAATAAGTCATCGATTCGAGGTAATGGATACTTGTTTTTGAAAGTCACTTCATTCAACGATCGGTAATCTACACACATCCTCATACTTCCATCCTTCTTCTTGACGAAGAGCACCGGGGCTCCCCAGGGAGAAGAACTAGGGCGTACAAATCCTCTTTCCTGTAGTTCTCTGATTTGTTTCTTGAGTTCTTCTAGTTCGTTAGCCGGCATTCGGTAGGGTCTCCTGGATATGGGGGCAGTACCAGGCATTAGGTCGATGATAAATTCTATGTCACGATCAAGGGGCATTCTGGGCAATTCTCCAGGAAATACGTCCGGGTAATCTTGCACTACTGGCATCCCGCTCAAAGGTAGCATTGTAAATACTCCCGCCGCTTGCTCACATAGCATCGGGTTTTGGTCCATGGTTATGTTCATTGGTGATCCCCATGGGGTGGATACTGTGAGTTCCCTTCGGCCACAGTCTATGACTCCATTGTTCTTAGTCAACCAATCCATTCCAAGTATGATATGAAGAGTTTGTGGTGGCAGTACCATAAGGTTTGAAAGGAATACCACATCTCTAATCCGGATGGGCACATTGATGCAAGCATGGGGTACGGTTATGTTTCCCCCAGGTGAGTGTACTAACATGGGTCTCTTAAGTTCTACCTGGTGTAGGTGGTGTTGTTTGCTTATTCTTGATGATATAAACAAATGCGATGCTCTGGAATCAAATAAGACTTTAACTGGGATAGAGTTGATAGAGAACATACCCATCAGCACGCTCTGATCTTCCAGCGCCTCTTCGGCACGCACATGGTTCACTTGTCCGCAATGGAATCCGATAGCAGTCTCATTGGATTGCGGCGTCCTAAACAGACCGCGTCCAGCAGCAGGGGTAGTATTCCCTCGTACAGCCGTTGTATTGGCGTCGGTACGCATAGGGGTGCTGTGTGGCTTGGGGCAGCTGTTGGAGTAGTGCCCAAACTCTCCACAGTTGAAGCAGTTCACATTTCTTCTTCCAGTAGCGGCTAGAGTTGGTGTCGGAGTACGGAACGGGCGCAGCGGCTGCCGACATTGTCGGGTGCAAGTGGGACGACCGGTTGCCACGACGGTTGGTTTCCATCCGATGGGGTGTCTCCCTTGGGACACTGAGACGCTCCCTGAAGTGGGCGGGTCATAGCAAGCCTCCTCTTGCGGTTGTTCTCCACCATCTTTTGGTCATGCTCCAATCGCACAACCTTGTTGATAAGGCTTTGGAAGCTGACGTGGTCTTGACCGATCATTGGCCCTCTCAGCTCATTGTTCAACCCTTCGATAAATTTATCTATTTTCTCTTCTTCGTCTGCCAGGTCACTAGTGGCATATCGGGCAAGCTGGGTGAACTTGTTCAGGTATTCTTGTACCGTGGTGTTGCCTTGGCGCAACCTTCGAAATTCGTTCTTCTTCATTCTCATGACCGCGGCGGGTACAAAATTTTCACGAAAGACGGCCGTGAACTCCTCCCAGGTTGGTTCTACGGCGTCTCTTCGCCCGTGTCTCTTTGTAGGTGTCCCACCGCCACTTGCGGGACCTTCCAACCGATTAGTGGCAAAACGACTCTGTCGGCTTCTTGTACCCGGACAAGGGTCAACTTCTTCTCTATTACTCTCAGCCAATCTTCAGCATCCATTGGCTCGTCGGCCGTGGAAAATGTAGGCGGCTTGACTCACATAAACTCTCCCAAGCTCGATCCTCCGCGATTCCCTTGGTTGTTGGCGATGGCTTGAAGCAACTGGGTTTGCAAAGCCATGACCTCTGCTAGGGTGGAGGGATTAGGCTCTGGTGGGTTCTCGTTGGATGTTGAAGCTCTGCGATGGTGCGCCATCTGAAGAAGGTAGATGAGGTAAGAGATTGGACCCACTAAGGTCGTGGTTTCTAAGTTATTTTCTCTTCAAGTTGTTTGTAAGTGATCTTTGAACAAAGCAAGCATGGTGGAATAAACTCATTCATAACATACCATAAAACATAACATAGGTTCATAGCTAATACATCAATGGGAGATACAACCGACTGCACATACGCAGTCCCACACAACACAATGCAAAAGCTAACATCGCACTACTGCCATCAGCTACTAAGGGGGAGGGTGTGATCCTTGCTGTCAAAAACCATCCAAAGCAAGGTCAAAGCCGGTGCAGACCTCTCGTCTAGTCGTCCAGCCAACCGCAGGAACCGGGTGCAGGAAGTGGGTGGTCCCTGGCGGATGCAAACCGTAGTCCCCACGGCTCGGAGGTAGTGGCCTCAGAGTCATGTCTGATCTTCTTGCTTGGTAGTCTGGTACTCTTCCGGGCAGTCCTGAGGGTGATGGGACCTCCGGTGCGAGTCATGCGACGAGTAGGAGCTTCCTCCTCTAATGGATCAGTATCACTGAACTCCCACTTGATCTCCATAGGTTCTATCTTGGACTCGGAGTCAGTGTTGATCTGGATGGGGTTCTCCTCTCCCGAACCAGGCTCGGATGGTACAGCCATGGAGTTCGAGGTGGGTTCCATTGAGGTTGCAGCAATGGGGTCTATCAGGTATGGTGCTGACTCTGTGCTCAACATGAAGGCCTGCTCCATCATGGCTTGAAAAGTGTTCAGGCATGCTGGAGTCATGAGGTAGTAGTGGTCGGGCACAGGGGCAGGGGGTGCTGGTGCAGCTTCGGTGGAAGTACCAGTAGCAGGGACAGGGTTGGAGCGAAGTTGCTCTTCCAACCGGCTAACCTGTTGCTTGCTCTTCCTGAGCTGTTCTTCCAACTCAACCAAGGCTTCTCCACGGGCCACATAACGGTCAGAGAGCTGCTAGTACTGGGCACTGTTAGCCTGCAGCTGGGTCTGCAGCAAGTTGATCTGATCCCCGCAGTTTTGGTCTTCCTCGACCAGATCATTGAGGCGTCGCTGCTGGTCGTTGATTTCGAGCAATGCCTCTTCATAGCAGTCATCCGCTGTTTCTGCCCAGCGGGACAGACGGGTGACCATAGGATTATAGCAGCAGGGGGTGGCCTCCATGGTGCAGACTGGGTTGTCTTCCTCCCGGTAGGGGTGGTGTACAAACTCAGTCACGGTGAGCTCAGCACGGTGAATGGCGTTGAGGCGGAGGAATGCTTCGCGTGCTGCGTCCTGAAGAGCTGCTTCTACCAGATCTCGGTGGTAACGAGTGTGGAAGCAATAGGGTGTCTCGCTCCCCATGCGAGCCTCAACTGAAACTGCAGCTTCCCATACCGGGTATCCTTCGGTGCCATGTCTCCTAATCCGGTAGCTGGGTGCATCTGGGTACCTTAGGCACCATAGCAATAACTGGAGTTGCGACACGAATCCTTCTTCCCGTGGAACTTTAATCTCCCAAACTCTGACATGGTCCGACATATGCTTTTGAAGGTAACTTAGGGTCAGAGAGGGATAATATCAAACAATTTGAGCAAAAGAAATGGGGATAAGGGTATAGGAAAAAGTATGTTTGTCTTATAACATAATGTTTTTATTTTCAAAATAATCCTAGATGGGGATTTCACCCTTTTGCCAGCTATCAAGGGGGGTGGGGCGCCAGTTGGTCTTATCCTACAGTCGCATTGCTATGGTACCAGCTCTGTGGACCCCCGTTTTTGGAACAGGAATCTTTCGTGTTCATAGTACCATTTCCCTGGATCGAGTAGTTTTGGTACCCACGAAATACAGTACTGAATTATCAGGTGCATATGCACGAATAGTCTTACACCAAAAGTATTACAATATAGGCCCGAAGGCAATATCCAACATATAGGACCTCATGGTCTAGATACAACCAAAAGTAGAAATTAGGTAAGGCAGCGGAATGAAGGCAGCGGCCTGTCGATTGCCACAGGCAACGACCGGAGACTAAGACCTAGCAGGCACCATCGTCTTCTCCGCCCTCCTGGTAGTAGGCATATGGATCCTCCAAGTCTTCATTTCCACCATCTGAAGGTTTGCGCGTATAGCAAGGGTGAGTACCAACCGTACTCAGCAAGCCAACACGAAAAGGTGCACATGATAGGGGATTCTCAAGGAGATGTCATGGTTTGTTTGCACAAAGCCAATTTTATAAATCTTTTCACAAACCTAGCATCTAGCCAAGTCAAGTTTTAGTTCCATAGTTCATTAAGTCGGCAACGGTTCTGTCTACCATTCAGTGTGATTCCAAGGATGACTTCCCATGTCCAGTTCGTCATGGTTTTCTGGGGAGTCCACCCCTTCTCGCCTTTCAAGAAGTTGATCCACCAGTGAATAAAAATCATCATGCAAACCCATCCCATCATTTTAGAATTTAGAGTCTAGCCAAGCGAATGTCTTGTCACGATGCTCTATATCCGCGAGCACGGCTATTCGAATAGATTGATTCATTCACACTGAAGTGGATGTACACTTTACCCATACTCCGCGACTGCCCAACAAATGAGCCTACGTCCCAACACATGAGACGGTCACGGCAAAGCATTTCGATAACCTCACTTTGGCAGTACCCGCTCCATGAACTTAAATCCTCTTGCACTCTAGCCGTCCTTTTCAAGCAGTGTGAGGAGTTCTGGCGCTCCCGGGGTAAGGGAAGACTTCATTCATCAAGTTATAATTAATTTCGATTTTCAATCATTCATTCCCAATCTCATCTCATACATAGGAACCACTATGCAGGGGTACCGCCTCCGCTCGGCTATTTACTCCGCTAGGTCTATACCCATTTGAGAAGTACGGTTGTATTGGCTTGTTTCCCGGCTATCTCATGGCTCGGTCCTTAATTGACTGGGGTCGGCACTTGCCTTTTCCGGAATCCACCCAAATCATCTAGCCACCCCAGTCTAAAACATTTGTTTGGTATTTTCAGTTTTCATCAAAACTCATTTGATCATTCTCATGGCAATGTGGCGCTCATGTCTCCACATGCCGTATCTCAACTACCCTTCCCAAAGGTAGTTGCCCAAGCATATAGCTATTTGCAAAAGCATCAGTATGCATGAATCTAATAATAGCATGGCTAAGCATTTTACCGAAGATATTCTCCGGTTGTATGTATCACATCAAAGGTTACAAGGAATAATTCTAAAGGTAATCAATAACAAGGCATGGCATTACAAGTATAGGTAATTCATTGTGTATAGCATGCATGTTTAAAGTTTAAAACAACATCATTTCGCATTGGGATCAACATGTTCAAAGAGTGTGATGACTTGCCTTGGTCGCACGCTTGTTGAACGGGGTCTTCAATGGAGTCGGTGCCTGCTTCTTCGGGTGCTAACCGTACGTGCGAAAAGAAAGATTGAACTCATTTAGAATCCAATAAGAACGAATAAAAGATCAATGAAACCATAAAAGAACTCTAAAATATCTACTCTGCGATTTTAATCGAGTTAGGGAGGAATTTTGAATGAAGTATGAGTAAAGAAAATGAGTAAGGGTCGTTTTAGGGTTTTCGCAAAATACCAATTAAAAGACTAGATGATAAACCAATAAATATTGTTTGAAAGATTTTCTATTTTAAGTATGGTGAGTTAGAAAGCCAAATCATATTTTAAAAAGGCAGAAAGAATAAATAAATCCTCAAGAAAATTTTACGCAAAAAGTGAAGTTGCCGGAAATCTTATTCTAAACGTGAGTTTTTCCCGAGGAAAATGTATGAGAAAAAACTATATATTTATGCACAAATATTTCCCAAATATTTCCCAAAAATATTTCCCAATTTTTCTAGAATTTTTCCCCATTTTTTTTAATTTTTTTCTCCTTCTTTTCTTTCCTTCTTTTCCTTTTCCTTTTCTATTTTTTCCTTTACCCTACCCGGGCACTGTATACTCTCTCTCCTATCTACCCCCCCTTCGTCTACCCCCTGCCGCCCGCCCAACCGAACCGGCGGCGATGGCGCGGCGGTAGCAGACGGCGGCGACGGCAAGGGCATAGGCCAAGGTCGAAAATGGGACGGCGAGGGACTCACCTAGAGGCGGCGGGCGACGGCGAGCAACGACGAACGGCGGGTGGCGACGAACACGACGGCGACGGCTCGGTGGCACAGCTCGGCGACACGGCGGCTTCGGCAACTCCGGCAACGGTGATCTACGGCAATGGCGAGAGGAAATGAGGGAGAGAAGGCGACGACAAGGTTTGGAGAGGATTGCGGGCTTTGCCCTTATTTATAGGCGCACGGGAGAGAGAGAGAGCCGAGAGGGGAAGTGGGGTCCAGCACTGGCGACGGCGGCGGGCGCCACGCGGCAGCAGCCAGAGCGGGGACCGGCACGGTTAGGCAACAGCGTGCGCCACACGACAGCGGGCCTCGGCAGGGTCCGGCACGCGTGGGAGGGGCACGGCGACGTGGGCGCGGCGATCGTGGCGTCGGCGTGTCGCACGGGCGACAAGCGGCGCAAGCACGCGGCGACGCGGCGCGGGGCGGGCGGCGTGGGTACGAGCGGCAACACGCGGCGCGCGGAGCGAGCCGGCGCGGCGCGTGTACGCGCGGCGACACGCGGCGCGCGGGAGCGGGCCGGCGCGGCGCGGTCCGGGGCCGTGGGACTCGGTCGAACACCGCCGACTAATGAACAGTGTAATTTTTCATTTTTCCCGAATTAAATTCCTAATTTCCCATTTCTATTTTCTTTCACCCTAAAAATTCAATATAAATTCTAATATTCCCAAAATAATTTTGAAATTATATTTTCAAACTTTTTCCCACACTTTTTATTATTCAAAATATATTTTTCATATTTATTTCATTTCTTCCTTTAAATTCAATAAATTAGGGTCTTTGATTAAAATAAGTTTTTAAATTCATATTTCCTTTTCAAAAATATTTTTATACTCCAAATCCAAATATTTATTATTTTTCCTCCACCAATTAGGGTTTAAACCAAAATATATTCTTTTCAAAGAATCATTTATAAATCCCTAAAATTATATATTTACCCTTTTCCAAATATATATTTTGAATTATTTCTCCCACTGGATTTCAAAGCTTAGGGTTTTTATCCAACTTCACATCAAAGTAATTCCGAAGAAACTCTTATGCAACTGAGCTGGCAAATAAGATCGAGAAACACGATAAGAAGCAATGAATCCAAAAGGTTTTTGTAAGTTCCGATTTTTAATTTCTGATTTTAATTTCTTTGACTTTCAGGGTGTTACAGCCGATCAGTGGCCAAAAGCTACGAGTTTTATTACCCGGTATCGGCGACGAGACAGTTCGGTCTTGGGCAGCTGCCCATCGGCTCTTATTATGCCGATAAGATTGAGACGAGGGGAGTGGTGAACCAGGACTTGATAATGCATCGGCTGCTGAGTATACCCGGCCCTCCCCTCGGCAACATCGGTGAGATGACCCTGGCGCTCAAGAAAAGCGCGGCCTACAACCAATGGTGGGCCGAAATCAAATGACATATCTTCCACCAACGGTCATCTCATTACGTTGAGCTGCTCTTGCCCGAAGAAATCCCTTCGGTAAGCTTTAAATTCCAAATGATTTTCCCTTTTTTTCTATCATCGGCTGATATAGCCGATTAACATTTGCCTTCTGACTTCCAGCGGACGGAGACGGAGCGGCTGACAGTGAGCGACTGTGGGCACCCCATCGAATACCGTCTAGGCGTCCTGGATGGGGGCGGCCTCGCTCCGTCGGCGATCGGCTGGGGAGCATCGAAGCTGGCGTCTTTGCTGCGCGGGCAGGTGCGTGAGCCGATTGCCCAAAAGAAAAGGGCTACACCTCTCATACAGCGTCGGCCGCACCCGCCCCCAAGAAGCTGAAAGAGCGAGAACCGTAGCGCCACCGATAGATTCCCCTTGGACCGGCCGTCACGCAGCTTCCCGATGCCGTCGCAAGCGAGGAGATGCCGGCGGCTGTTGGAGTGGCGACCGAACCTGGGAGCTCGAGCCACGAATCCGTCAATGATCCAGCCGACGCCCCGCCGATTCCAAGTCCCCCCCGCGAAAAATCGGCCGGTAAGCCCTCATCTCATCAGATTCAGTCTTATGATAATATTACTTGCATCTGACCGAACCATTCTTCTCAGGTCAAGAAATTGGCCGGCCGCACTCCACGTCACGCGCCATCGGTAATCGTCTTGCGACTTGCTTTATAAAACTTGGCCGACTTGACCGCTAACCCTTTCTTCTGCAGCCCCCACGATCTCTGTCGGCTGCCCCCCAGGCATCTAGCGAGCACGTTGTGACTGCCGCAGGCGGCGGCAACGACATCGATGATGAGGCCTCGGCGGCTACAGACGACGAACCAGCCGAGCCAGTCGCTCTGACTCCGGTGCCCACGGTAAGCCGATTGAACTTTGTAATCGGCTCTGCCAACTCAGCATTCTCTAATCACTCTTCTCCCTGCAGAACATAGCCGACCTCCTCAACTTTGACTTGTCAGAGTTCGGGGAGTCCGACAAGATCGTCGAGGAGCGTTGGTGACGCTGGCCGAGGACCTGAGGGCCACCCTGGCTGACATCGGCAATCGGCTGAAGGCCTCACTGGATGCGCTGGTGGTCGACAGTGGTTCAATTCGCGCACGCTTCAACGAAATCCAAGGCCAGCTGCCAGAAGCCTACCAACTCAAATACGAGCGGGCACGACAGCGAATAGCCGATCGACGCGAGAACCAAGCGCGGTCGGCCACCCTCCAGTCGACCAAGGATGCCATTGAGAGCCCGAAAGCCGCCTTCGACCGCCTGAAGACTGAGCCGGCGGCCAAGCTTGAGCAACTCCTCTTACGCCAAGATTAGCTGATGGCCGATCTCGTTCAAGTCACGAACGAGATCGATGTCCACAAGGAGTACATGGCCAGCCTGCCAGCCGAAATCGAAGCTCAATGCCGAAGTATCAAGGCGGCTGTGGCCCATCTACGGGACTTGGTGAAGGGCATCCGGCCGGTGGTTGGGTCTGAGGCCGATGACGTCAGGGCCAGAGAGGAGGTGGATCCGATTAGGCGGACGGCGCTGTCGGCCATAGCCGATTTCTTGAAACAATGAATTTGTAATGTCGTAACATTCTGAGATTGGCTACTACTTGCTGTAATATATCAGTCGAACGTTTTATAATGGGCTTCAACTCTGATCAACTTGCTCGAACTTTGTAATTAGCTTTAACTTTTGTGTAATACAGTCTATCAATCTTTTACAACTGTGCTCATGGACGAGATAGGCTTCGGCCGTAGTATCTTGAATTGCTTATGCTAAAATCGGCCCTAGCCGTCCGTATCGCGTTTCGTTCGTCGATTCCGAAACCACACCGCAACCGTCGATGTCAACACTTGAGTCACGGCCGTCGATCCAAATCACCTCCGACACTTTTATTTTGACTGTCGATTACGAAGCTTAAAAAATTTCCTGACGCCTAATTTTGCAATCGGCTCGTGTATGTATATGCCCCCCAAATTTTGTTGATAGCTTCGGTGTTGACAAAATTGTGAATTTGAGCCGTTCGCGCATCATTACCGTCGCTATCGCCCAATCATTAGCCGATCGTGGATGACTTAGGGAAAAAATGTTGCATAAAAATGCCTAAAGGCGATGCCTTATTCAAACAAGACATCGGCTGTCATAAATCGACTAAGCAACCAGAGCCGAATCATGAGTTGATCCATACACTTGGGTAGTATTTCATCAGGTATTTTTGATTAAGAGTCCTTCCAAATACTTCTCCATCTAGCCCTTCTAGCATGTAAGCTCCTTTAGAGACGCATTTGTGGATCTTGAAAGGCCCATGCCAATTCGGTGACCACTTGCCGAATTTGTTATCTCTAGATCCAATCAGCAGTATTAATTTCCAAACGAGTTCGCCTTCCTCGAAAGATTTAGGCACCACTTTTTTATTATAATGTCTGGCTACTCGTTCTTTGTCCCTTGTAACTTTTTCCATGGCCCTCATCCTGGATAAAACTAAGTCTTCTGATTCGTCCACCATCAAGTGATAATAATCATCGGCTGTGAGTTGATCCTGTAGCTGAATGCGCCTTGAGCCGACGACGCTCTCCCATGGTAGCACTGCCTCATGCCCGTAGACCAGCTTGTACGGAGGGACTTTAATTGATCCGTGGCATGCCATCCGATACGCCCACAGTGATTTGGCTAATCGGCTGTGCCACTGTTTAGGGTACTCAGAGATCTTTCTTTTAATCAACTTAAGCAAACTTTTATTTGAAGCTTCGGCTTGCCCATTGGCCTGTGCGTAGTACGGCGAAGAATTGAGTAGCTTGATCCCCATGTCATCGGCAAACTGAACAAACTCATCTGATACGAAGATTGATCCTTGGTCTGTTGTTATCATTTGTGGGATGCCAAATCGGTAGATAATATGTTCTTTGACAAATTCGATTGCGTCCTTAGAATCCACTTTCTTTAGGGGAATCGCCTCCACCCACTTTGTGAAGTAATCTGTCGCTACCAGAATAAATTTATGCCCTTTACTTGAAGGCGGGTTGATCTGGTCGATCATATCGATGCCCCATCCTCTGAACGGCCAAGGCTTAATGATTGGGTTCATAGCCGACGCTGGTGCTCGTTGTATGGCGCCAAATTTCTAACAATCCTGGCAACCCTTGTAATACTTGAAACAATCCTCCAGCATCGTCGGCCAGGAATACCCTGCTTGGCAAAGCAGCCACTTCATTTTGTGGGCCGATTGATGTGTTCCACAGAATCCTTCATGCACTTCTCCGATGGCCACTTTGGCGTGATCGGCTCCCAAACATTTGAGTAGCACACCATCAAGCGTTCGATAGTACAAATCTTCATCGAGCAAAACATATCTTAACACCGTGTATCGTAGCTTCCTTGTAGCCAATTGAGAGTGGTTTTTGAGATACCTGAAGACTTCAAACCTCCAGTCATCGGCTGTAATGGCGGCAACCTCTATGTCAATTTCTTTCAACATCGGCCGATAGCCCGATGCCCCCTAAGCTAAATCAGTGGCCTCTGTGTTCTGCTCTCTGGGGATGTGTTTCAATGTAACTAGCCGAAAACCATTCATTAATTCCCGGCATTGCTGATAATTGACCATCAGCGCATTGTTTTTGCATTCGTATTCTTCTGATAATTGGCTGATGACCAACAATGAATATCCCATTATTTCGATGGCGTCGGCCTCAACTTCCTTGAGTAGATGTAATCCTTTAAGGACGGCTTTGTATTCGGCTTTGTTGTTTGTAGCGTGGGGGTTGATGGCAAAAGCAAACTCAAAACTTGCCCCCTTCGCGAAATAATGACTAAGCCGATGCCGCAGCCGTTGGTGCAAACCGAGCCGTCGAACGTCAAAGTCCAAGGCATAATTTTCACCGAGCTGATCGAATCGTTTATGTGCTCCACAATGAGATCGGCTATGGCTTGTCCTTTGACTGCCCTTGGTGCCTGATACGTCAAACCAAACTCTGTTAGCGCAAAGATCTAGTTCCCAATTCTTCCTTTCAACACTGGAGCCGATAGCATGTACTTAGCTACATCGGCTTTGCAGATTATCGTGCACTCGTTGGATAGCAGATAATGCCTTAGCTTCGTGCATGAAAAATAGAGGCATAGACATAGCTTCTCCACAGGTGAATACCTTGTTTCCGCGTCTAGCAACCGTCGGCTGAGATAGAAGATGGCTTTTTCTTTGCCCTCAACCTCTTGGATTAAAACGGAGCCGATTGACTTGTCATCGGCTGATAGGTACAGCTTAAACGGTATTCCTTTTTGTGGAGGCATTAAAACTGAAGGGGAACTCAGATAATCTTTTATGTTGTCCAAAGCCTTTTGTTGGTCTGCCCCCATGTGAATGCTTGATCGGCTTTTAGCGGAAGCAGCGGTGTGAACAGCTCCATCTTTTTGAGAGATTGGCTACGAACCATCTGATGAAATTTATCTTGCCGATCAATGACTCGAGTTGTTTGTTGTCCTTCAGAGGCCGAATAGTCTTGATGGCATTTATGCTTCTTGGTGTAACCTCAATCCCTCTTTCATGAACAAGAAATCCCAAGAACTGTCCGGTCGATACGCTGAACGCACACTTAAGCGGATTCATCTTCAGGCCATACTTCCTCGTCCGCTCTAACACATGTCTCATATCGGCTATGTGGCCCTCTATGTCCCTGGACTTGACAACCACATCGTCAATGTAGATCTCTACTAGTGAGCCGATCATGTCATGAAAAATGTAGTTCATGGCCCGTTGATATGTTGCCCCAGCATTCTTCAGGCCGAACGTCATTACCACCCATTCGTACAAGCTGATTGCACCGGGACACCAAAAAGCGATCTTGTGGATGTCTTCGTCAGCCATAAATAATTGATTATAACCTGCATTGCCGTCCATGAAACTGATAATTTTATGGCGTGAAGCAGCATCGACAAGCAAATCGGCTATCGGCATTGGGTATTCGTCCTTAGGGGTGGCCTTGTTTAGATCTCTGAAATCAATGCACACCCTATGTTTACCATTTTTCTTCAACACTGGGACAATGTTTGGGACCCACTCGGTGTATCGGCAAGGCCAAATGAATCCTGCATCGTATAGCCGAGTGATTTCGGCTTTAATTGCATCGTACATATCGGCCTTAAACCTCCTAGGAGGTTGTTTGAACGGCCGATAGCCTGCCTTAATCGGCAGTTGATGGACCACTATTGATCGGCTGAGGCCGGACATCTCAAAGTACTCCCAAGCAAAACAATCTTTATATTCTTTTAACAAATCAATAAGCTGGGATCTACAATGAGGAGATAGATTTTTGCTAATGTACGTTGGCCTCAGATTGTCACCAGAGCCGATGTCAATTTCCTCTAATTCGTCAGCCGACGTGAAACCTTGCCCGAGCTTGCCATCGTCTTCGTCTGCGATGTTCGTGCTGAAGACGCTTGAGCCCTCCACCGTGTCTTGTTCAAAGCAGCAGCTGCCGCTCGTCATCTCCAATCGGCTGTATTGTTGAATTGGACACATTTAGAAAATTGGCTTGCCAGATTTTCCCGGACAAACAATCGATGCCTTCGATTTCCCAAAGTGGCAAATCAGTGCTGACGACGCTAACTGACCTGTCGGCTGGTACGATCTCAATCTTGTCGCCGTACCATTGGATCAGGCTCTAATGCATTGTAGAAGGAACGCAGCAATTGGCGTGTATCCAATCCCTTCCGTGCTGCAGACTGTAAGACCCCTTCCCGTCGATGACAAAGAATGTTGTGGGCACGGTCTTATTGCCGATGGTCAATTCGACGTTGAGGACGCCCATGGTTTCTGATGGGTTGCCGTCGAAGTCTTTGAGCACCTATTGGTTTTTATTAGGTCTTCGGCTCCTTTGCCCAGTTTTCTGAATGTTGCGTAGGGCATGAGGTTGACTGCAGCTCCCCCATAACCTAGAATCTTGGAAATCGGCTTGTCGATTACGAATCCTTTAACGTACAACGGCTTTAGGTGCCGATTTTTGGTCCCCTCGGGTTTGTCGAAAATGGCTTGGTCCGGCGAGATTGCTAGTTTCACTAGGTCATCCTCGATGGTGTCTGCATCAGCTTCAGGAGCACTAAACTCGGCTGGCAGTACGAACACCATGTTGACCGATGCAGAAACTTTGCCTTTCCCTTTGGCAGCCCTCCTGGCTTGATCGGCTAAACTTTCTTGGATGTGCTCTTCGTCGGCTGCGGCGGTTTTCTCTTTGGGAACCCATCGCCTTTTGATCTTGCCCAGCCGACGGCACTGATCTTGGATCATGTGCCGAACTTCATCCTCTCTCCCTTCACGCTTGAGTCGTTGAATTCTTCTTTTCAGCGTCCTTGTGAAGAGATCGGACGGACACCATTGGGGATTAGTCGATTCCTCGTCGTCGGCTTCTTCGTCGTCGTGGTTGTTGTCATTGCGGTCTTCGTCTTTGGTGGATTGGGCCGAGCCGATCATGAATGGACCCCCGCCTCTGGTTTAGCTGAATGGCTCTAGGGATGAACCGGGCTGGGCTTGCAGTCAATGGGCTCCTGTGCTCGTCGTCGCGGCGATCGTTGCACGCTGGGCAAACGTCCAGTGTCGGCAGCCTCATGCCAGATTCCCAGCAATACTTGAAAAAATCACAATGCCAATGCGGATCGGCTCTATTGCAGTTTACCTCGTATCGGCGGCTTTGGGTCTCCGGCTCGTGCCGACGAGGAGCTTCATCGCGAGGTTCACGCCGAGACCGGTGACGGTGTCAGCTGTCTTCATAGATCGGCCGTCGGTCAGCCGATCTGATAATGGAGCGCACCATGTTGATTGATGCGGTGTGATGTCCAGTCGGCTCGTCTTCTGCCTTCGCCCCGATTGATGCGTTGACTAAGCCGTGCGCCATTCTATTCTGTCGATCAGCTTGCCTGGGGCCGCCTTGAACTGTGTTGACAAGGAAAGGGTTGTCGTCTACCTTCGTCGGCCAATTTGAATCAGCAAACTTCAATTTTCCGGCCTCGATTGCTGACTGGATTTGCTGTCTGAAGACTTTGCAATCGTTAGTGGCATGGGATGTGGAGTTGTGCCACTTGCAGTATTTCCTCTTTTTTAATTCCTCGGCCGATGGGATCACGTAATTTTTAGGGAGCTGAATCTGTTTCTCCTTGAGCAAGAAGTCGAAAATCGTCGGCCTTGGTGATGTCGAAATCATATCTTTCTTCTTTGGCCGTCTTCACAGACCATTGCGACTATGGCCTTTTTGTTCTTGGCCCATTCGACTGCCGCCACTTCTGCGTCATCGTCGTTGGACTCGTAGTCTGATTCGACGACGACCTGAGTTATGTTTTTGATGGCTTTCCTGGTGTCTTGGAATCGTTGCTCGTGGGCCGTCACCTTCTGCGCCAAGTGGGCTAGGCTGTCGTAGTCCTGTGCAGAGAATCGCTCTCGGATCAGCGCGATCAAGCCATGAAAGGCCAAATCAGCCAGCTGGGCGTCCGATAGCATCAAGCTGTAGCATCGGTTCCTCATCTCCCTAAAGCGTTGGATGTATTCTTGAACCGATTCATTGTGTTTTTGCACGATCTTGGTGAGGTCCGACAACTTCATCTCATGGTTGCCGGAGTAAAAGTAGCGTGGAATTGCTTTTCGAGATCGGCCCGGCTCGTATTGAGTTGGAAGGTAGTGAAGGATCTCAAAAGAGATAGAGGGAACAACCGAACCCTCAAGGCGTCTGTAGCCGATGCTTCGTCGCACTGTGCCAAGAATCGGCTGACATGCTCGTAAGTTGAAATGTTGTCCTGCCCAGAGAACTTCAAAAAATCTGGGATCTTGTATCGATTGGGCAGCGAAATCCGCTCGAAGTGCTCTGGATAGGGATATCGATACATGTTTCCCGAATCTTTTGGCTTGAGGCCGAATTGATCGCGCATGACATCTCGCAATCAGATCGGCCCAGTCCGGTTGTCCCGTTTGCCGATACCAGGCGGGTGCTTGTCGATACACGGCGCGGGTGCTTACCGATACAGCGGTGGTGGCGTCTGAGGCCTGTAGTGATGATCTTGATGGCCTCCTTGATACTGGTAGTGATGATCAGCGGGAGGTGGCCGATGCGCCGGTGGTGGCGTTGGTGGCCCCGAAACATGGCCGGCCATCGCGTTGTACCGCCCTGTCCGTGTCAACTGGGAATCGGCTCACCGCCTTATAGCCGATTCAGCTTGGATTTGGCCGACCGAGGACCCCTCCCCGGCAGCCCTTGTTGCGCCGGTGGTGGGATCGGCCGATTCGGGTGACCAACGTCCCGTAACCGTGAAACTAGTCGTCTCGTGAAGTACGTCGACCCCCCTTGCAGCTGGTCGGCTATTTTGGTGTCGACCACGGTAACGATCATGTTGTTGAGAGTGTTGACCACGATGCTACTTTGGTTGACCAGCGCGTGGTGAACGGCCGAATCAATTCAGTCTTGCAAGGTGTGTAGGGCCGAATCGTCCTGTTCTTGAATCGGCTCCTCCATCTTCTGTTTGCCTTTTGTTTCACCAGAGGAGGATGCCTTGAGATCGCCCATGCTGAATTTATACTTTTGATGCACGGCCCCGAATCTTGTTTTGGTGAAAGATTGCAAGTAGTTGGCTTGGAGTTCTTCCACCATCTTCTTGTAATCGGCCTGTTGCTCAGCCGATAACTGCTCCATCTTCACAGGCACGATGTTGTCCTGGGAAACATTGGGGCTCTTGGAGTCGACCATCTTGCCGGTTGAGTCTATGCGTCCGAGTCGAGCCGACAGAGAAAGTCCCACCGGGCATGCCAAGAAGCGTGTTGACGAGAAAATTCTCTCACGCGTTGGCCTGGGAGATCTGCTAAACTCCAGTGCAGGTCCTTCTCGGCTGCCTATGCTGTGTAGGGCGTGCCAGTTGGTTTGATCTGTTAACCAACAAGAAAACAAAAAATATGCATTACGGGTTAGGTTAGATCCCCACTGGATCGGCTGAGGGAACCCATGAGCATATATTTGCTATCCTAAAATATATTTAAGCCAAGCGACTAGAATTGATCGACGATACCGAGACAACATTAGTCGTTTAACCTAAATACAGTAAAGGATAATAGATATATGTATTGATAACCTACCCGATACTGGAAAGCAAACAATGGATCGGCTAGTACTCCGATGGTTCTTATGAAAAGATATCATCCTTAGGCCAGAAGCTTAGCACAGAAATTGGCCGTCGGCTGTCGATGGCAAGCCGATTTCGGCTTATGAGGTCCGACAAGAACAAGATCTTAACATAAGAGGCAGTCCTAACACAAATCTAATAATAAACATACTAAAAGAAATATATTAGGGCAGATGAGGCCGGCTGAAACCCCGGCACTGTCTCTTAAACATATAAATCTAAACGAACAGATCATTGGGAGTTCTAAAAATGACTTAATAGTTCAACTTTGATGCAACATTAAGTATAAAAAGAACAACCTGATCTGTTTTGATTGATTTATACTTCTCGAGACAGTGAATACCGCATACAAACTAGTCAACCTTTAGATCTAGCCTTATTGGCTGCAGGTTCTTGAGAGAACTTGCCAATGGCAGGATAGATCTAAACATTACCCTAGTTTATATGCGACATATGATAATTGGCGCAGTACAAAACCCCTGAATCTAATGTGTCATTATGATGGAAGCACTAGAAACAGCAGATCATACCACTAATGACAAGCATTTACCTAGATTTAGGGATCAAAACGATGCAGTCCGTAGCCAAGTCAATTGCTCGTCTGAGGAAAAAGGGTTGGCGATGCGCCAAAAGTTGATTGATTGTGTTGAATTGTATTGTATAATTACAGGGGTTCTCGGGTCCTATTTATACCCAAGATACATTATCTGTACAAACCTTGGACTCTATCTAAACTACTATTTAAAACACGACGTTATCCCGAGAAGGACCCATGCCACATTACAGTGAACAGTTTAAACAAACTCCTAAATTACAGATACAATTGCAATTACAGGACTCTATCCAGAGATGGCAATATCATTTAACGCGCAATCTAATAACCGAATCTTCTATTTGTCTTCAAATTGCTGCACCAGAGACGACTTTATCTCTTCTGAACCTGGAATCGGCTATCGGCTGCTCTTGTCCGATTTATCCTTAGCCGACTGGCCTCGCAGCCAATCGCTTCTCAGCCGATGCGGCCTCTGTTTCTCTGCCAAACCAACCGATCCGATTCTGCTACCTCCTCGCTAGGACTTAGGGATTCAATTACCAAATTTTGGTGTTAACAACGGAGCAACAAGCTTGTTGTATAACGATATCATCGAGTGATCTGATCACTCCTCCCCATTTAAAACAACCTGCTTCTTGCAACCAAGACTAGAGAAACTTGAGGTAGCATGATTAGCAATAATATAACTCGTTAGCCTGCTAGCTTCTTTCATGACTATACATGTTCCAAAACTGAACATATATAAACTCTATGGACCAAATATGTTCCTCTATTATTATATTCGTGCAAGATATGAAAAATAGCATTAATTGGACATGGCAAATCAGACATAGCAAATAATTTCATCCTCAAATTATTGAGCTCACAAAAGTCATTAAACAGTACATAGCCCAAAATATTTAAAGAAGATAGCAATTTATGTTCCTCAAATTGATTAGTGTGGGAGGCGTTACCCCGTGGTAGCTCACAGAGTGGAGTCAAGGTCGGCTGAAGTCGGACCGATGGTCCTCGGGACGGGGTCCGCAGCCCGACCTCCTCTTGGGGTCGGCCGTCCCGACCTCCCCCTAGGCCCGACATCAGCGTCCCTTCCCGATCTCGTCTCGTCAGCCCAACCTCCGATTTCCTCAGGAAGAAAGGCTTGCTTTGCAAGGCTCGCAGAGGAGGCAAGGAGGGGACAACCCGACAGAAGATCACGTCACCCGATAAGGCTGCATAGATAGTATCTATGGAGGACAGATCCCAAGGCATGATAAGGCACAAGACGCCCACAGCGCGCAGGACCCAGAGGGATCTCTATGTACTTTTCAGATGTTGTTTGTAGTTAATTTTTAGATCTTTATTCTTAGCTGTCTTGATCCCCAAGTTCTCTTGTAACTGCCCCCCTTGAAGTATAAAAGGGAGGGCGGGATGGACGGAGAGGGAAGAAAATCGTTCAATCTCTCAGGCTGTTCTTGGCAAGCTTCTTTCAAAGCCCCAAGAACCCACGCCATTCTAATCCAGGTTCATACTCCACCCCATCAAAGAACACCACACACTGGACGTAGGCCTATTATCCTTCGGAAGGGCTAAACCAGTATAAATAATCTTGTCTTTTGGCTCGTTTGATACTTTAGTCAACCATCAGATTCATCGGTGAGACACCCTGACCATTCTCTTTCTCCTCCTTGGGTAACCCCCTCGGAGGACTGTCGACCACCCCGTCGACAAGTAGCAATATGAATAACATACTTAATATCAACACATAAAGAACTAACACTAGAAACAACATGTTTATTCATTAGTGGTGGCATTGATATAAGTGAAGCATTATCACACAACTCTTCTTTATCACAAGTAAAAGCAAACAAATCAAATTGTGACAAAGGAATCTCAGCAATTGGTTCCACTAACGGTTGCTCTACTATAGCACGAAAAGTGAACATATTTCACTCATTAACAACACACTCACCTTGATTAATTTCAACACCATTTAGTTTACCTTTGATGCTCTTTTCAGAGGATGAAGGTGCATAAAACTTGATTGTGAACAATGGGAATGACGGCTCATTCATGTCGATCTCCTTCTTTTTATGATTATGCACTTCCTGCAAATGGTCAGTAATAGGAAGAACAATCATAGCATGTTGCTTTTTCATGTCCTCCTCTATTTGACTTTCAGCATTGCAAGCAAGTTTGACAAGCAAGTATGTCCTGCATTTCTTCATTAATCCCACATAAAAACCTTAATTTTGTAGCTTCTTCGCTGTTCATCTAAACCACAACATAATAAACAAGCATGCATATCATGATAGTATGAAGTAACAGTTCTGGTATCTTGTTTTAAACATTGCAGTTTATCGAGCAGAATATCAGCATAATACGTAGGAACATAGCATTGTCTCAAATTTTGTTATGCCTACAAAGATGTTTCCAATCATAAGAAGCATTTTTAATTAAAACACTAGAGGCACAAATAACTATATATTTCTTAGACAAACCATGCTTTTTAAATGCTATATCAACCGCTAGCTCCCATTTAATATAAGCATGAGGATCTTAATTTCCTTCAAAATAAGGTAGTGCAATTTGATCTTAGCTAGAACAACATGACTTACCTCATATGTGTCATGTTGTTCACTCCTCATGTCTCAACGAAGATGTCGATGTTGAGTTCGACTATCTCGTATTCCCTTGCTTAATCCTATCATGGTAACTAAAAAACAAGAAACACACACAAGAATAAGAATGCTCCTATCAACTACTAGATAGTGGCAGCTCAAATATCAAACACATTCAAGCTTTTAACTGAGTTCTTACAAGTTCTTACCAAAGCAAGCAGAATGATGACCACACTGACTCAATATAAAGCCAAAGGAGGTTGGATGTAGGCAAACACTTGCTATACGTCTGCAGTAAAATCTATGGAGCTCTGGGTAGGCTTAAATTTGTAGCATAGGGTAACAATTGCTCAAATCAGAAAATACAAAGTTGAATAATCGTTCATATTGTGTTGGTCCTAGGCTAGAACGTACTAGATACATAAGCCTGGACACAAAGGACACCACAAGATAACACTAGAAACAACTCAAGAAAAACTCTGATATATGAAAGCAACCGCAAAGATAACAACTAAATTTCTCTTTTTATTGCTTCCTTTTTTCTCGTACTATTTTTTCTCTTTTCTTTTTTAATGTGGCTTTTCTTTTGTATTTTTTAAACAGCTTTCTGTCTTTTTTTCTTTTTGAAAAATGGCAAAGACAAAGATATAAAACCAGCAAATTTAGCAATGGAAATCTGAATGAATACTAGGAATAATATAAGACTATGAAAACTTCCAAACTTTGTTGCAATCTAAGCATGTCGAAGACTACAAAATATGCAAATACATCAAAAAGCAAAGTTGTAGATTGTCTCGGCAGCTTTCTAACAAGTATTTAGACGCCCAAATCAGATTTTGTATGGAGGAAAAACCACGATTTTAGTAACACTGCTCAATTATTTAGACTCCGAATCCTGCTCGATTATAACCTGCCAATCAGAGTAGAACTTCCTCAAAACTCCTATTTAAACAAAGGAGAATGACCAGAACTCACCCAAAGTGTGGATGGAAATATGATATTGATGGTAGAGGCAGTGGCAAAGATGTGACTTGCAACGGTGGTAGAGACGGCGATGGTGGTGATGGTGGTGGTACAAGACATGACAAGAATTCGAAACACTACACAAACCAGACGCTAAGACCAGCAACTCGACGCGACGATGCAACACAAAAGTCAACAAAGCAAAACCTGAAAAGAACAATGCAATGGCACAAATATGGCTAGGTAATGGATGCAACTTTTTTCTTTTCTAGTTATAGGTAGATAAAAGCTCACCGAGCAACGAAAGCTCTGATACCACTTGATATACCCTGAGCTCCACTTGAGAAGCTCACGTCTTTGATTGGCATAATCTTTTGGTGAGTTGATGATAACCATGATTTGGAAGAAACGTTGATGACCAGAGTACAACCGTATGAGATGTTGTTGTGTTGTGCTTAGCAATCGATACACCTCTACGTGGATTGTTGATCTTGCCGATGCAAATCAACCTTATTCCTACAAGCAAATCGATGAAACAAGCAAGAACAAGACAAAAGCAATCTGAATTACAAATAGGAATTGAATACAAGTGTTAAGGTAGGGTTCCCGAGACGAGTACTTAGGTGGTCTAGTCGACACACGTAACTACAAGGTAAATTAGCAATGGCTAAAACTTTAATTAAAAAAAGCCAGGAAACCCTAAAGGGGTACCTAGCTATTTAAGAATGTGGGAGAATGACCTAGGGTCGTGCTCCACCAAATTGGGATGCACCCCACTTGAGCCCTCTTGGGTTGGGGTCCCAGATAAAGTTACGGCCCCATAGGCCCATTATCGATGATGCAACACTTTGTTTATCTGATTGTGGCAGTCTGGGAAAGAATTTAGAGGTGAGGCTAGATCCATTGGAAAGAGGACTACCAGAGCTCTCCATCAAGTACTCATGGATCCAAATCGGAGCTCGTATGCATATTTGGCGGTCGTTTGAAGTCGGCACTGTAGCAGGTTGCCGAATTGGATTCTAGCACTTGGACACCTTGATCTTGATGTCTTTCGGTTGACCCATGATGTGTACAACGGTTGTATCGATAGTTGCCATGGTCACATCATCACCGGACATGGAGCCGATGGGATTCTGACGACAAGCGGCTTTGAGAAGGGGGTTGCTGAGCTTCCTATCGCCGTTGCAAAGCCAATGGAGAAGGGCACGAGGTCAGAGGTGGCCTGGAGCAAGACGAGCACACGGCGCAGCGAAGCTAGTGGTGATAGCGGGAAGGTGCAGTTGCGACGCTAGTGGCGGCAAACGGTGGCTGGAAGAGGCAACTGGTGGCGGCGCCAGGGGTTTGCGGTGGCGAGGTGGTTCGCATTGGCGGGGACAGGGGGAGGGGGGCAGAGTAGGATGCGGGAGCGAGGAACGACGTGGGTGACGTGATTCGGTAAATCAACCGACTGTTGACGGTCCTTAAATACTAAAATCCGATCGTCAATCCCTGCATAAAACGAATAAAAGATGAACATAAATATAACGGTAGGGTTATTTACTAACCCGTTCCATAAGTGTTGGTGAATATTTGTATGCAGGTGATAATGGGAGAAAACACACCCGCCATGCGACATGATACACCTCCTTAAAGTGGGACCAAACACCCAGGACCGACTAAAGGGCCCACTTCGAAGCCTTTGGTGAAAGTCGGTGGAGAGAGGTGGTGGCCAAGGTTATGCACCTTCCACGTGGCCGCCTCATCTCCACCCTCCACGTGGAGACAGTCCTGATGACTTCCTAATGGCGGTTATGCACGTTTAATAGGAAGATACTGATCTTACAACCGCCATATGAAGGCTACAAAAGGGGAGTTTCACTTTACTCTTAACACACAACACAACAAGATCAAAGCTCCATTCCAAAGGCGTAGCCCTAGTTCTCTAGTGCTTAGAAAACAGGGTAGAGAGTGAGGGGTAGTTCGGAGGACATGAAAATGATCCTTAGATAATCCACAAACGTTCCTTGTGAAGTACTACAATGGTATTCCTTGTGCTTGTAGATTAATCTGTGATCGTCAGAAATACCAGCACCGACTGGAGACAGCAGGTGGTTGAAGAAGAGTTGGGATGTGGGAGGTGGGGTTGGGCCCACCTATCGACGAGAACGAGAGAAGGAGACGAAATGGACTTGCGGGAGAAGGAAGAGGCGAGCGGGCCAACGACCCGGAAAAGGGAGGAAAGGAGGGACCGTGCGGCGAGGAAGCATGGACTTAGCCCGGCGGGTAGAGAAGGGGCGAGCGGGGTAAGAGGGACGAGAAACAGACTAGGGCTGAAAGCGGCCTAAAGCAAAGGAGAGGGATTTTAATTTGTTTTTGTATTTAAAAAATGTCTAAAATGATATTTGTATTATCAAAATTCATGAAAAAATTTAGAGAGTACTATAGGACATGATGAATGTTAAAAAATATTTCTAGCCATGATTTATAAATAAAAATTTTATTTCCCTCATTAATTTACCTTGATAATTTGATTTACTTATAATATAAATTGTAGAAGATTGTCTTTTCCCCAAAAACTGTTCAGAATATATACTGGTCAGAAGATTGTCTTTTCGAGCCCGAAAGCTTTTTTTAATTCTGAGCGTGTCTTTTGAATTTTTCACCGGCCACGTCTCTCACTTGTTTAGGCTCAAATTTTCTGTGGTTATCTCTCATGTGCTCCTAAGTCAAGAGAAAATATAAAAAAAAAAAGAAAAACTCAATTTTTCCAAAAAAGGTCAAGAGCCCATAAAAAGGAAAAAAAGAGAGGGGCAAAAGAGGAATAATATCTAGAGGAGCACAAAGGGAGGTCTAATGTCTAGGATTACCAAGTAAACTCGGGCTTCAAAAGAAATATGTTAATTACAATTTAAAATAATTTTATATCGGCATATGGTAATTATAAATTATTATTACAATTTAAAAAAGTAGTTTTAACCTATTTTAAATGTTTTCTCATTAATTTTGTGATTTGATTCAATTTTAATGTATTATTTATTATTGTTTTAAACCTATATGTAATGAAATTAATTTGGCCCGATTTAATGGATTATTTAATTTTTAGTCTCGGTTGTTAACCCTAGCCAAGACAAAAAATTTGGAAATAGCGGGAAATTATCTTTAGTCCCGGTTGGTGGCTACAATCAGGACTAATGATGAATTGGAAATAGCGAAAAATTATCTTTAGTCTCGGTTGGTGCCACCAACCGGGACTAAAAATTGGATCTTTAGTCCGAGTTGGTGCCACCAACCGGAACTAATATATCTTTACTCCCAGTTGTTGGCACTAACCGGTACTATAGATCCAGGGGTATATATATCCTGGCGCTCATCGTCTTCTCCACCGATCCAACACTTAGTTGTCTCCCCCACTCTCAGCTATGTCTACCTCTCTCAGCTCTCTCTCGCTTCGACGACGGCGGTGGGAGGGAAGGAGATGGCGGCGTCTCGTAGGTGGAGGCGGTGCCCTCCCCTCCACATGATCCGGTGGGAGGGGAGGTAGTAGCGGCTCGAAGATGGCAGCGGCTCGGAGGTGGCTGCGGTGCGGCGCCTCAGAGATGGCAATGGCCCGGAAGCTCGAAGGTGGCGGCGGTGCCTCCTACCTTCCTCCTCCTCCTCCTTGTCCTCTCCAGGAGCGAAGGCCCGGCGGCTCGAGGTGGCGGCGGTGCCTCCTCCTTTCCTCCTCCTCCTCTTCCTCGTCCTCTGCAGAGAGGCGGGCGACGGCGTGCCGCGGGCGGGGCGGGGGCGGCGGAGTACCCTCTATCGGATCTGGCCTCCCCTTCGTCGGATCCAGTGCTGTGAATTTTATTTAGAATTTTGTGATGTTCTACACTCGAGTTTGATATATGATATACGTGTATCTGTGATATATATGATATATGATATGATTTGAGGATGTTAATTTGATATGGGAATTTTATTTTGGCAGCAAAGAAAACAATGGAAAAAACAAAGAAAACCATTTTGGGATGTCGGGAGCATAATATATAAACAAGCAGCAAGAGCAAATTTTTGAAAAAAAACTTTAGTCCCGATTGGTAACACCAACCGGGACTAAAGATAGCGTAGCCAGCCACATGGCGCCATCATCAGTTATTTCAACCAACACCAAAGAAAGGCATCTTTAGTCCCGCTTTTGTAGTCCGGGTTTGCAACCCGAGACTAAAGAGGGTTGCAAACCGGGACTAAAGTGGGTTTTCCCAGCAGTGCCCGATCTCCTCGATCGCTTAATCCCCGACCAAGGCAGCTTGAGGTCTTGTTCAGGGCGGTGTTAGGATGGTGATGGCCGGATCTACACTGAGGCGGCCAAAATGCAGGGTCAACACTGGCGACAGCGTCTGAGGAGAGTGCCCGTGAGCTCTTTAGGCGCGGTCGCATTCCCGTTGATCCATTGGTCAAAATGGAGTGGGACCAAACTAAAAGTTGTCAACGATGAATTGGAGGGAGGACTTTGCCATCGTCTCCTTTGCGGCCACCGATGAATTGGAGGGAGGAGAGACATCACAAGCTTTATTTCTTGGTTCCAACGGCTGGAATAATATGGAAGACGAGAAATTGTTCTGGGAGCTAGTGGGATGTAGAGGGCGAGTTCTCCATGGAGGCGTCGGTGGGGTTGAGTGGAGGCCAGGCTGGAACGTTGCTGACGAGTGGAGGGCGCGTGGGCGTGTTTCAGGGTGTGGGGCTGCGCCAGCCGGTGTTCCTAACGCTAGTAGGTGGGTCCATGGCTGGTGGGGCCAATTGCATGTCACGTCCAGAAATTTAGCCAAATTTTCAGACTATTTTGTGTATTAAATCTCTGTCCAGAAATAAGCCTAGGTACACAAAATCATAAATCAATAAATAGATCCAAACATAAAATAAAGGGTAAAATACTTACAGAAGAGACACTTAATCCTCACACTCGAAAGGAAGCAGCAGCAGCAGAAAAGGCGACTCAACTGGAGTCTGAGCTCCACTCCACAGGCAAACTCAACTGGGGTCTGAGCCTTGGTTTTCTAACTTCGTCTTCGACTCAGAAGCACTACACTTCTAGGAAAAGGGGAAAAATCAAGAGTAAGTACAACCACCGCACTCAGCAAGCCACACTGAAATGCAAAAATGCAAGTGGAGACAAAGAGAGGCTTTGGGCTATTTTTCATAAAGGCGGTTGTAAAACCTTTCTAGTTTAAAACAACAAAATGTTGATTAATTATGTCAAATTAATCTTCCACTGAACAACGCTAAACCACATTGAACAAGCCCAACCAATTCACCTGAACTAAGCCAGTTCCATTAAGTCCAATTATTAAAGGTGGACTAATCACGGTGAATCTGGTCAATCACCCATAACCGTGGCCACGGCTATTCGAATAGTTCTACTGTAGCGAGAGGTGTACAACTATACCCACAAGACACGATCCATCGTATGCCACCGTGCCATGCCGGACATGTTACCATGCAAGTGATCGTGACAAGACCCTTCACATAACTCCCCTGACCAAGCGATACCACACTGAGGTTTTGCCCCTACCCCTAAATCCTTGGTGAATCCAAAAGCCGCATAGACCTTGCCCGGTCCATCCGAACTACATCACGCCCACCCTTGCTAGGGTACGTCATCCAGGAAAAAGCTACACTACAAGTCCAGCAGTTGCCCATTCTTGCTTGTGGTAAGTATGGTAAGTCTTCTAGGGTTTCCCATGAACCGGTCCTTAATTGCCATGGGTGCGAGAAGGAAAACCATGCACCCATAGCCCACCATTTGGTCATATTTTATTTATTCTTTATTCCAAGGTAATACTAGTCCATGACCATCATTTCATGTGACTATAAGCTAGTAGTTTAGTTCTCCCATTAGTTGAGCTAGTGTAATTAAGCATGGCTAGGAATAAATAATTCTAGCAAGGTCATAAGAGTGACGCAAGCCAGCTGATTTAATCACCCAGGTTGACAAAGAATGGATAACAATTAAATACGACACAAGCAAGCATGTAGGTATTCCATCATCCCATGTAATTAGCAAAACAATACAATTTATTTGCAAATGATAAAATATTTTATAAAGTAAGATCAATATGCGTCAAGGAGGAATGTGACTTGCCTTGCTTCTTCACATGAACTTCTTCTCTTCACGAGCGCAAACTTCGAAAAACAGCAGAGTCTACACTCTAGCACATAAAACGAGGAAAAACCTAAGAAAAACCAAATAAACTATACATGAAAAGTGAACAAACATGTAGAGCTCAATTTTATATGAATTTTGCAATTGGAATGACCCTATTTGAAGTTCATATGGATTAGATATGAATTTTAGAAGTTTTGGACCATTCAATTGAATTTTGGAAATTGAAATGATTTATTGCGTGATTTTTAATTAACTTTGAAAGGAAAAAGGCTGTTGCTGACGTCAGCGGGGCGAGGGCTAACGTCACGCTGACGTCAACCGAGGCAGCGCGGCGCACGGGTCCACGATGGACAAAGACCACATGGGACCGGCCCATGGTCCACCGCGTGGACTCCACATGGGCGGCCACGGGGGACTGCTAGCTGACGTGGCGTCAACGCGGTGACACCGCTGGCAGCCATGTCGGTCGCCACGTGGATGGCCTGAATCGCCCCGAACAGGACCGAGCAGCCACGGTGCGCGGACGGCTCAGATCGGTTCGGGACCGATTTGACGGCCAAGGGCACAGCGCGGGGAGGGGCGATGGCCGACCGGCCGACCGACGGCGCGGCGGTGCGCGTGCGGCCAGATGGTCACCGGCGAGAGACACAAATGTGACAGGGTGACGATGAACAGTGAAGTTGAGGGGTTTATATCAATGGCGCATAGAAGGCCATGGCAAGCAAGTTGGGCCGATTGGGCCAAGGAAAACCTAATTTGCTAATTGAGCTTAATGGGCCATACAAAGATTTTCGCAGCATGTTTACCCATACTCCAAAATTGGAGGGCATGTGTTAACGACAAGATTTAGCACTTACCGTTAGTCAAGATGGAGTCAAAGGAGAAATTGACAGCAATAGTCAACACACACTGTGCCCTAGCAACCTTCCTCACCCATTCGTTGGCCCGCTCTTCCTTCTTCCTATGCTCTCTCACCCTCTCTCCTCTTCCTTTCCTCATTCTCCATTGCCACAAGTCTGATGTGCCACTCGAACTCTTCTTCCTCCAATTGCCGTTGCCTACGAAGTGTCTCCGCAATGCTCGAATCAATCTCCGTGTCAATCCACTTCACAAAGTCCCATAGAGGAGGTGGTGTCTTCGGTACGTTCATATATCACAATTTAAAAGAGATTCATAACAAATTTCTGTGGTTTTATTATTGCAACATCGGAATTATATGAATTTACCTCCATTGGCTTCGTCGCCTTTCCTTTCTTTCCCTTGGCCTACGGCTACGGCTTAGGCTTCTCTGGACTGTAAGCATAGTTGCGGTACATCCAATACCTTTGATTGTATATCTTGTTGTCATGGTTAATTGCAAAAGTACAATTGGTTGCACGCCAATACATGGGAAATAGAGCATCTGATGGAGGTAGCAGCCTAGGCCAATAACCTGTTGCATCCTTCCTGCACATCTTATAAAACCGAAATTGTTTATCACAACATAAATTACAGTGATCCACAACCTTATTATATGACATGTTTATCGACTACTACCCTATAAAAAATATTTACTAAACAAGCAATAAATACCCACATATATAATAATGTCCTAGCCATTAAATTAGTAAGTCTACATAAAAAATCTATAGTTAATTTGAATAAATTATTTTACTGTCCGTGCACTAAAAATTTGTTAAAAAATCATAGGCATGGATCAAATCTATCATCCATACACAAAAATACTTACTCCATATACATAATCACCACAATATTCAAAATCCACACACACACACACATATATATATATATATGTATATATATTCGAAAATATCCAAGAGCCTACAAGCACATTGCATACATTTAACACTACAAGCCTCAAATCCCAAATTGCAGCACTTCAAATAAAAAATTTGAGCAAAAATTGGTTTCTAGAGTTATCCTCCAATGTACAAATTAAACTGAAAAACAGTGGGAAATGGAGGAGTATACCTTGCTCTTCGATTTCCATAGTAAATCCCATGAAAAATTGCTCGAAGTTGAGTGGATTCAAGGAGGGGGGAGAGGGGAGGGAGAAAGAGCCCTGGGCTTGGGCTGGGAGGTGGGAATGGGTGTGGTGGAGGGAGAGGGCCACACGGCTAAGTCCCCTTGGGGATATCGCCAGAAAAAAGGTCCATTCCCGGATTATGTTTTTTAGTCTATTTATAAAATATATTTTTAAAAATGATCAAAATGAAAAAAAATCTAGCTCTAGAGTCCATCTGGGCTTGAGAAACTCGGTGAGCTGCTCCACCTTATTCTCTTCGGTACCTCTTGCGACACTCTCTATATTTGTTCTTGTTTCTTTCTTCCAGATAGCAGCAAGTACAAGCTCATGCAATATATCAAATTTTCCATTTTGTTGGCTTCGATATTGACATCATCAAGAGCATACCTTGAAAATAGGTGAATTGTATATACACTCATTCCTTTCTGTTTGAGGTAAATAAGGAAATTCTCTTCTCTTCTGTTGCTCATAAAATTCCATCCAGGTGATCGAGCTTTTGTCGATATGCATATCTTCATAGTTGACCCTCCAACAGATGCATTGCCTATGAGCTAATGAGAATTGAGAAGCATATAACAATTTTTCATTGCACTGCTCAGTGTTCAGAATACTAAAGAGTCCCACCACATTTGCTTTATGGACATAGGAATTACTATATTAATCGGAATATCAGACACATTAGTTTGCTCAAGTTAGGGGAGTTTAAAACCATATTGTTATTTTAGTATTTGTTCACAATAAACAGTGAAAGTATGTATGCTATTAAGAAAATTTTATAATGGATGTTGGACTGCCTGGCCTGTGCTAGTTGAATCAATATGAACTAGTTTTATATGGTCTCCGCAATCAGCACTATTGGAGGGTCTGGGGATCTTGTTGGGCTGGAGCTGGATCAGGAGAGAACAATGTTGGCCTGGCACTCTTGGTCTTCCCCACACACAGGGAACTGGCACTCTTGGTCTTCTCCAGGCATAGGGAACGGCGGAAATGTTTACTATCGACCGTTCGATGCGAGCCACAAACGTTGGACGCCCGTGCGTGCTGTTGGATTCGTTAAGACAGATCGCACAGTAGGGAATCACTGTTCTATCTCGCCTATTGCGGAGAGGCATGTAGGCCTGGATATAAAGCCAGCTCGGCTCGTTACAGCTCGGCTCGTTATAGCTTGGCTCGTTAGCATGCTGGCTCGACTCGGCTTGTTATACTAACGAGCTAGAAGAGCAGCTCGGCTCGGCTCGCTATAGAGCTCGAGCTAGCTTGTTTGGCTTGCCAGCCAAATCATAAAAACACAATTTCTCAAAGTACATGATAGACATGATAGTCATGTGCATGGATTTTACACCATTCATACATAATTTAAGAACAAAGCAAAATAAATGAGCAACAGCTTGAGTGGACGACAACTGATCAGGTTTGTAGGTTATATATAAATATATATATATATATTCTCCCCCAAAAAGAGAACCATAACAGAGGTCGCTCAGTAGTCAGTAGTACAGGCAGTCATTTCAAATAAGCCAGAGCTCCAAGAAAACACTACCATACCCAACTATTGTACCCAAGACTATTCAAAAGAAACATGAATTGATTATTTCTGATCCTTTAATGGGAAGATCAGAAAGCACCTTTTGCCACCAAGCCTAAATTTCAAGTCCTTGAGTTTAGGGCCCCCTCCAGACATGACAGATGCTCTGACATCAGTACAGGTTAAGGGTGCACCCATGACTTCAAGGATTGTAGCAGATGTGTTCAGCTTTGTCATTGCTATTCTATAAACCTTATCAGGATTTATGGTGAATCTTGCACGTGTGTACATGCCCTGTAACAAAAATAGACAATATAAATCAGTTGCTTTCCACCATTAGGCATCATCTGTCAAGCGAAGTTGCACTAAAAATATTAGATTGACGATAGCACCGTGTTATTAGACTTACTAGTTGTGTTCCACCAAACTGCTGGGAAGCTCCACACTCTCAATGTCACCATCGTCACCATCTTCTCCTTGTAACAGTAAATAATTAAGCATTACTTATTTACATACACAAACTTTAGGGAAAATGGAGCTAAAAATAGACTAAATATCACGTACCAGAATATTAGGACTTTTAGAACCTCGTATCCAACTAGATGCACAAACTAGTGCTTGAACTGTTGCTAGCTTCAAAGAACTCCTGTAGTCATCGATAATTCTACCTCCACAACTAAAAGTGTACTCAGATGATACACTGCTAGCTTGGACAGCTAAGAACTTCTTTGACATACTAGACACAACAGGAAATCTAGGAGCATTCACCTTCCAATAGTTAAGTAAGTTAAAATTCTTATGATGTAAAGGATGGTTTGCTTCATCTAGATAGATCAGTAACTCAGATTTTGTTATTTCTGAAGCACTTGACTCTAGAAATGACTGAAATTCACTTGAAACAAGACAAGCCACTAAGCTGGTTGTTTCCTTTGATGATGAGCCTGTTTGAGTGCTTGATGAGCTGCTACTACGACCCATTTTCCGGCGTTGCTCCAACTCATGCTTCTTGTACAACTCTTCTAACTCTTTTTTTATATCATTAACCTCTTGCTCACACCTTGAGGAGTAATAAAGCTGACTAAAATAGAACTCAATATATCTCATTTTGAACCTAGGGTCAAGGATTGTAGCAATAACCATTACATTGTTCTCTTCCCAATATCTATCAAATTTGTCTATCATTGCAGCACCCATTTTCTTCAAATATGGGTCCATAGAATTTTTTGCCTTTTACAATGCAAGCTTGACTTTCAAAATGTAAGGGTAGAAGACATTATTAGTAGGGTAAAATGATCCTGAAAATGCAGTGGTTGCTCCAGCCATCTCTCCTAGAATTGCTCTAATCATCTCATACATGTCCCAATGTGAATCTGTAGGTTTCCATGCATAGTTCTGGTCCACTTGAGCATAATAACCAAATGCAGCCCTATACTCAATGCAAGTGACAAGCATTTTATACGTTGAGTTCCACCTTGTTTTAACATCAAGAGACGGACATTTCCCAACTATAATAGCGTAGTCATTGCAAACCTCTGCAAATTTGTACAACCAACTTGGAGACCTCTTGAAATATTTGACAGTATTCCTTAGGTCACTTATGAGACCTTCTATTGGTTCTAGACCATCATTAACAACCAAATTGACTATGTGAGCAGCACTACGAACATGAAAATATTTGGGATAAACTGACCATTCTTTCAAGCAAGGAGCTTAGCCGACAAATTTGTAGTAGCAACATCATTATTTGAAGCATTATCAAGAGTGATTGACATAACCTTATCCTCTATTTTCCACATCAAGCACTAAAAAACAGCATGAGCTATCACCAAACCAGTGTGGGGAGGATCTAACTCAACAAAGTTAAGAACACGACATTGCAAAACCCAATCACGATCTATGTAATTTTCCACCAAACACATGTACTGAACATTTTGATTAGATGTCCACAAATCAGTAGTCAAACTTATTGATTCAGCCTCTCTGAGACTCTTCTTTAGCTGCTCTTTCTCAGATTCATAAACTTTCATGCATTTCATGATAGTGACATATCAGCATTCATGTCAACGTTCTCTGTATGGTCTCCATCCTCCGCCAAAGGCTCCAAGTGCTACACAGAACATGTAATAAAAAATCAATTATGCTACCCAACTATAGAGATCAGAATGAATCAAAGAGTCCATCAAAATCAATTAAAATTAAAACACTTACTATGTATATGGAAAATCATGAACCACAAATCAAAGTTTTTTTTGCAAAATCAATTATGCTACCCAACTGGACTACGTACAGTTTACAAATAAAAATAATCAAAATTAAAATACATACTACGTATACAGGATAACAGGAAGTCATGAACTACATATGAAAGATTTTTTTTGCGACAAACTACAGATCAAAGCATGGAAAAAACATATTAACTCCAAGTCCAACGCATGCGCTAGAGCTGGCAGTGGCGTGGTGACTGGTTAGTCAGTAGGTACCATGTTCGTGTCTGTTGATATGGAGGGCGATGGAGTAGCAGGCTTCTCGGCTACGGATCCTCGACGTCGGGCACGGCCATCGTGATTTCCTGTAGAAGACGACATCTTTTTGCAGTAGCTCCTCGATTCAAGACTAGGCACCATCGGAGGAAGCATCCCTGGGGACTCTTCCTCATCCTCCATGACCAGCTGCGTGCGCAGATGGGTCTGTGTGCGACGAGGAATGGTGGCGTGCGGCGGCTCGTGCGTGTATCGGGAGCGACGGGAGGGGAAAGGGAAAAGACCATCCGTGGAGGCGTGGACCGTGCTGTGACTGTGAGTCCCTATCTGCGACTACGGTGGATTCGGTGGAAGCACCGAACGGCCGAAGCGGAGTCAACCGCGGTGCGCCACGCGGACTGCCTGCTTAGGGTTTCAGGATTGGGCTGGGCCGGCAAGGGATGTATGGCTATATGGGCCAAGCCAACGAGCTAACGAGCTAACTCGTGAGCCAGCTCATACGATTGGCTTGTGAATCGATTGGCTCATATGAGCTAATGAGCAGCTCGTGAGCCAGCTCGAGCTGGCTCGTTATAAATCGAGCTAGCCTGTTATAAAACAAGTTGGCTCATTATAAAACGAGTCGAGCTCGATTCAAGCCATTAACGAGCGAGTCGAGCGAGCTAGCGAGTTTTGAGTTTTTCTAGCCCTAGAGGCATGCAAAGCATCGGTGGCGGAGGCGGCGACAGAGAAAGTAAAGTCTGTTTTCATCGACTCCTTCCCTAGCAACTTTTGCTCCAGCCGTCGGTGCATGCAGGAACTCCCCTGGATCCCTGTAGCAGCAAGCGGAGAGGGGAGCCACACCGTAGAACGTACTCGAATCCAGTAGCACCAGCTTCATTTCCACCATGCAGTTGAGGTTTCCACTCCTCCCCCTCTCCATCCTCCCCATTTGTGGTTTTTCCCCCTGTGTGTGAATGATGTGGTGGGATGGGGTCTCCATATCCTTTTTTTCTAGGTTTTATTTGTCATCGATGGCACATATTAATTCTATGCACAAGTGTTAGATTATTAGTTTTTTTACAACATTTTATGAGAATCTATAATATTGGTGAGACAATGAGAATCTATAATATGAGCGGTACTGTGAGCATTTTTTTGTGTTTCAGTCTCATTTTTTTAATTTTGCAAAAAATGGTCAGAATATGTGCAACTTTTTAGCATTTATGGTTAGATATGAGAACTATGTGCAGTTTTCTAGTAGTGATATATGAAATGTCCCATTATCATCCAGAAAGTGTAGTTGCATCGTTTATGGTGGATTTTTGTGATATTGTGTTCCTATCTATGCATACACAATGTTTCAGCACACATTTATACTTTGTTTCATAGTATCCCCTGTTTTGTTTTAGAGTATACATATATTTTTGTTGCACAACACATGTTGTACTGTTTCAGACTTTTTTCTGTCTTTTAAAGGATACCTAATTCGTGTAGTGGTTTCAATTTCAAGCATAGATGGGATGGTGTGAGGTTCAAATGTACTATGGAGTTGTTGGAATAGATCAAAAGAAATTCATTATAGATCATGGCTTCGAGTCTTTTATGTCATTGAGTAATTTCAAGGTGCATAGTAGACTTGTTGAATGGATAATGCAAAAGATGAACCCATACATCTGTAAGTTTAGGTACCGTGGCAAGGTGATTGTGCTTGACAAGCTGTTAGTATAACAAATCATTGGGCCACGCGATGAAAATTTACCTGTTACACCACCCATATTTTGTTAATAAGTCTGAGCAACTAATGCTTTCGTTGCATAATGAAGAGATGTTCTTGAGGACTTTCGTGCTTTGCTTGCTCGCCACCATCTAGTGTCCTGCCACCGGCAATTACATGAATCTCGACTATCTCCACTCCTTGGTTGACGTCAACATGTGGAGTCAGTTTGATTGGTCTACACATGTTGTCAGTTGTTTGATGGGAGAAATCAATAAATAACTGGGATTCTCAAATGAGCAGCGAGAGTCTAATTTTCAGATTGGAGAATGCTTCCCATTGCTTGTTGTAATTTTCTGTTTCACCTTATATTTGTTATCAGAGTTTTCGTTTTTTCTATACTGTCATGTGTTTCATCTACAATCCTATACAATGCTGGAAAATGTTAACAGATTTGACATCCATGTTGCAACAAAATACATAAATTGTTTCATTCACTTACATAAAATGTTTCATACATTTGTGTGTTATGTTTCACTCAACACCCAGTCAATATAATCTGCTAACTACCTACAAAAATGTTTCGAACATCTTTTTTTATATAGTATGTTTCATAACTTTTTGTAATCTAATTGTTGTAGCCTCATATTCAGCGTCAACATAAAATGTTTTTTCTTTTCTTTCTTTTAGATTGCTTACATGGATCATTTGTTAATGCCAGCAACCGGACTGTAGCTTCGCACCATTGACTACAACAGGCCAAGATTTTGTCATGTCACTGATCATGACATTGAGTATGTCGCTCTAGTTGACCACTGTAGGATAAACCTTAGCCATGTCACATACAGATCTCGCCTGGTATGTCCTCTTTATTCTTTTCTTTTTTCAAAGCTGCAGAATCTGAATACATTTTGGGTTTCACCATTTCCTAATGACATGTTTCACTTATTTTACCCAGTTCCATCCAATGAATGAGATCTCATATTTATCTCAAGTGCATGCTATTGCTGGTGGTTCTGAGGCCAAGCATACTAGGGAAGCCAGGGCTGAGGATGGTGCAGGCATTTGAGCTGGTGTTCAAAGGGGTGTTACTAAGGATGGTGGAGGCACTGGAGCTAGTGTTCCAGTGGATGGCACTGTCGCTCGAGACTTTGCTTCACTAGACGAGTCGATGCGGCTATCTGCCTCAAGCAGCTAAGGGACAACGGTAAATCTTCTTTGCTTTTTTACTACTCTCTCTCTCTCTTTCTACATTTCCTTTTTTACCCTTTTTTGTGTAATTACATGTTGTATCTAATTTTTCTTTCCCCTTTTTTTCAATTGTCTCAGTTGTCGACAAGCATAAAATCTTTTATTCAGAAGCACAACACCATGTGGTAGGAAGAGTTTGTTTCAACACTTGATACCTTCAAAATGTGCATGATCGATATGCATTCAAAAAGGTTAGGTGATATGATTTCTAACATAAGCAAAGTGTTAGCTAATAGCAATGCTGTAGCAGACAATGTTGAGGCCCGTGCAAACCCACCAAACACCGAGGCGGCACTCGAAGCTATGGATGTTGTTGAACCGAGCAAGGAAGCTTCAGGTTGTATCGATACCGTGGCAATCAGCCCATCTGTGTCAGCTTTTATTTTGGCATGTCATTCTAAGAGCCCAGCACCAGCCGAAGGATGTGATGCACCACCATTTACCCTCTTTAATGAAGCTGATCCTAAATACATTAGCACACAGAACATGGAGGACCCAAAATTCTATGACGTCTCTGAGGCGCTTTCAACATCACCACTACATGTTGCAAATGTTCCATCTTTAGGAGTTGCATTGTCAGTGGATACAAGGACACCTTCTCTGGCACCTCGGTCACCAACGGTAGCAAGGACACTTTCTCCAGCACCTCTCTCACTAACGACAGCAAGGACACCTTCTCCAGCACCTCCTCAGTAGTACTGTCTCTGGCAGCAGTAAGGGCTCCATCTCCAGCTACATCTTAACCATTTGTTGCAAGTTTGCTACCCTCAGGTATAACAACTACCAGATTCATGTTGTTCTTTTCCCTTTTTTTCCAGTGGGTTTCTTTAACTACGTAAAACACACCCTCATTTTTTTTCAACATAAGGTGCTACAAGTAGCGGGCCAAGCACCCATGACAAGAAATATAGGAAGGAAAGGGCACAGAAAGAAATTGTTGATGATGATGTAGAGGTGAAGAAGTTAAAGACCACCACTGAAGTGGATGATGTTTACACGAGATATGTCCTCGATTCTATGCCAAAGAGGAAAAGGAAGGGAGATCCTAAAGAGTTGTATGTGTTTTCAAACATTTTTGTTCAAAATATTCTTTGTATTTTCCATGTTCCAATGTTTGTGAACAAATATATAAGAGGATATTTCAATTCTTGGTGTTATGATAATTGAATGCTTTTTTATGTAAGCATTTGTATGTTGCAACGTTTTATTTTACATGTTTCATACATCTTTTTTATGTTTCATCACTCACTCTCACTTGTTCCACTGAATGCATGTTTTTTAGGCACATATGTTTTCAGCACAGCATACCTGAAACGTTTTTTGTTCTACCATTTCTGTATAAAACGGGTCACCTCCATTCTTAAAGCTTGGAGGCTTCCATGTCTCGAGTTTTTCCATAAAGCAGTGAAACCTAGATGAGAGATGAACAACAAAGTATTGGCGTGTTGGATCGATATGTTCAATGAAGAGTGCAGGGAAGAGAGCAAGATGGAATTGAACATTAAATAATATATTTTCTCCCATGCCATCACAGTAACATGTTCTAACTTTTTTCTTTCTTCCATTAGCAGATATGCTTTTTTGTCTAATTCACTCGTTTCCTTTCTTTTCTGATCAATTGATTTGTGACCCGGAGAAGTTTACGTCTAAAACCTGCCTTAAAAGGATGCAGTCAATCAACAATGAGAAAAAACACGCGAAACTAGATCTGATACCCTTTATTCTCTTTTTTGCCTGTTTCAATGAGTATTCCTGATAATATCTCACTATATAATAATATAATGTTTCAATGATTTTCACTGCATTTTCATGTGCTCATCTGTGATATGTTCCACTATATGCTTTACATCTTGTTTCACTGCACATATTTAATCTTGTTTCATACTCTACACATTTATCAACTCGTGATTCTTGTATATTCTTTTTTCCCACACCACATCGTGAATTATTGTGTTTTCGTCCTTTTCTTATTTTCACCATCTTTCCCATACCAAGCTATTCTTTCCAATTGTACGAAACAACCACTGGGTGCTGACTTGCATTAACCTGCTGTTGGGACAAATCAATTACTTTGATTCAATCAAGAGTGTTGATAATTCTGAATGGTTCACACTATCTCAGAACCTGGTAAGATGTTCATCAACACCATGTCTCATCATATAATGTGTTAGTGATATGCCCTAGAGGCAACATGGAGATGTTGGATATCACGTCAATGTTTATGTATAAATGAATAAAGTGTTATTCAGTTCCATGAAATAGACATCTTGTATTGATCAATAAGTACGTGACTTATTTATGAGACTCTATATGTATGAATCTATTTCTAAACGATCCCTGATCATATGTCATATTGTTGGAACAAATATGATTCTAAGATCGGCATGTTTATTGATTGATGATCATGTCTCATAGATCATGGGTATGGAGATACCAAATCGATAAACATGGACATATGTGTTGGAGAACACATTGTTGGATAGACCCACCATGAGACACTACAGAATTAATGTGCCATTAGTTGGTCTCGTGTAGTGTTGGTACAAAGTCCTTAGACCTGAGATCACCATGGATTCCAACATGTGTAGTAGCCTACTTTGGGACTACCAAACGCTATTCCGTAATCGGGTAGTTATAAAGGTAGTTTTTGGGTTTGCTATGAAACATGGAGTGGGATGTGAGTGATCAAGATGGAATTAGCCCTCCTTTGGAGAGATATCTCTGGCCCTCGAGGTAATGGATTATGAAAATGCATGGCCATGCTAAGTTGATTGAGGAGTCAATCAACGTACGTATAATCCAATACGGTTCGAGTGAATGGTTAAGCTATTGAAGGGATGGCACACATCTTGCCTATAGCTTAACCGGTATCGTGAGGCAAAGGGATTTGTGTACACATTACAGGTTCGAGCCGATATTATATTCTTGTATACTATGGTGTCAATATGTGCCGCTAGGCGCCGCTATTGACAAGTCGGCTGAGTTGGACTCGAGCCGACGATCGGCTAAGTTAGACTATAGCCGAAACCGAGTATACCTGAACCTACTGGGTCGCACGCTTAAGGGGATAGAATAGATATTCGAGTTGGACTCGGATACGGCTCGATCGGATAGGGATCCGATCGGATAGAGTCCTATGGGCTTACGACGTGTGGGGCGGCCAACTCTATGAGATACGGATGAGATCCGATTCAAAATAGAGTCCTAATCGGCCACTAGTCCCAGTCGGCCAACTCTATATAAAGGAGGGAGGGGTGGAGAGCTGTGAGACGTCAATTGCATCGCGTGCAACAGAAGTCGCCGAGATCAATCTCCACGGAAACCGTCCCCACTTTCGAGCCAAACCCTAGCCTTGCATCGCGTGCTAGCACACGGGTGTACGGCGTTCTGTCCCCGGACGTGTGGATACCGGTAGAGGCGCTGCTACGTTGTGCGCTCTTGATCGGCTGCGGTCGGGCGCATCGGAGCGAGGCGTGAGAACGCGGCCGGACGACTCGAATCGGCTGATTGGCGAATCGGCTGTCTCCGGGAATCGGCTACACTGTTCCGGATCGGATTGCCCTGATTGGCTATTCCGCTGCACTCTACTCCAATCGGTAACGATCTATCGGCCCTTACTTGCAAGTGTTCCTGGTTTGCGCGGGAAAAGTTTTTGTTTTCGGCTAGCGTAGCCTCCGCGTAACCCTTCATAATGCATTTTATTTCCGTGTGTTCTATTGATTTTTTCTAATGCCCATGCGTCATGGAGGTGGCTAATTTCTCCAAGGTTCCTAGGAATGCTAAGATTCCACTCAAAGTTATATCAAAGTTCCAGACTTGCTATCCCCCACACTATCCACTACAGAGTAATTTGAATGTTACTTTTTCAAAGTTTTTTCATTAAATTTTTTGTGCACACGTGTGATGTTAACGTATGATCCCCTGCCCCTGTATTAGGTTTGATTGCGGCTTCTTCTGCACGAGATACATAGATAATTGGGATGGAAAAAAGATGCTAACGTTTGATGACAAGAGCATGTGTACCTACATGAAAATCATGACCTACATTATAGTTACTTCACAACTGGCCACAGTCGACCACATTCAACTTGGAGAAAAGTAGTCAAGGATATAGTGTGGTCTTGCTATTTTCTTCATTTCAGAATTTTGTATACAAATGGTGGAAAAATAACCGCAAAATCTGGCACTTGTGTACTATGTATCTACGAATTGTCTAAACAACTTGAATATGGTTTTTTTTTGTGTTGAAGTGTTTTTATGTTGCACCACAACTGCTTTCAATGTTCCATCTATTGTCATGTAAATGTTTTACACCATACGAAATGAATGTTTCACCACCTCCATATGTCCTGCTGCATAGCAAGCAGTTGGAATGAAACCTTAAGTGTTTGCATTAGCTTATTGTGACTCAACAATCACTCACAAAAACCATATCAATATTCAATCACTCACAAAAACCAAACCACAATTAATCTGACCTATATGAATAAAAAAATATGTCTGTTGCAACACACACATATTGTGTTTCACCTAACACATACAAATGTTTGATATTGCAATATGATATTTTCCACTTTGTTTTTAGACATAATATGTGCCCAACTCTCCTAAAGCTTAAACTCTTGAAACATTTCATTTTTCTAGAGTTTCAACTCCATCTCTTGTGCCATTTTTTTGGTTTAGCAGCGCCCCTCGCATGTTAGCCATCTTCAGATACGGGCATGTTTGGACATTGTGTGTCTCCTTCTCGCAATATGAGCATGTGCTTTTATTTTTCTTCTTCTTCTTCTTCCTATTGCTTTCAGCTATTTGTACCCCTATTGGCTTCATCCCGTGAGTTTTTTCTGCCGGTCTCCCTGTCCTCTTCTTGGTTGGTGGGTATTTAGCTGAACTTGATGGGCCTTCTTGCGTAAGCAAATTACCTTGTTGCTCTTGCATGTCCACATGTTGTGGTGTTGCAACCATTCCTTGAAGGTTTCGAATCCAAGCTAAAACAACCATGTATGTTTCCTTACTAACACATGCATCCGAATCAAGGTTTGTCATGGCCTTGCACAATGTGTTAAACCTCAGCTTGCTTGTTGCTGTGACACCAATTGAGGGGGCTGGACCATTGTACTCATCACTTATCTGCAATGTTGCTTGCTTTGACCACCTTTTCAGCAAGTACTTACTTGTTATCTCATTGATGCTGAGCACAGACTTTACCTTCAGAACGTTTGAACAAAGTAGTCCATCCCTTTCAAATTTGTGGCAAGGGCAGGAGTAGGTAGAGTATGTTGCGTCAACTGTGACCTTATATGTTTTTTCTTTTCTTTCTTTTTTTCTTTCACCTGGCTTAACTTCATACATGATGCCAGACACCTCTTGTGTTTTTTCTACATCTAGCCCCCGTTGCTTCATATATCTCATGCTGAAATTTGTAAGCAAACACACCTGTAGTGTAAAACTCCAATGCTTGTTCCTCAATCAGGTACCTACAAAAGTCAATGTTTCATCCAATTAATAACAACTATTCACATATGCACACTTTATGTTTCACTTTATACACACTTTGTTTCAGTCAATTTGAAAAAAACACAGAAAGCATTCTTTTTTGTTTTCGGTGCTGCAAATTACATTACATTGAACACATCTTAGCTTTTGTAGTTTCTGCTCTGTAGTCCTTCCTTTGCTCTCGGTCAAGCCTTGTTTTAATGGTGTGTTCATATTGTTTGACAAAGATCCATGCTGAGGCTTGTGGGTGCACAAATAACTTGAATAGCCCATTGAGACCTTCTGACCTCTCCGTCATCGTAGTGAAAGGGAAAAGGCTTGTTTCAATGTATACTGCAGCTCACATTTCTTTTGTGTCCGACAAGTTCTTCATTGTTTGGTTTTCATGGAGTTCATATTCATAAAGCATTTTTTGCTTGTCCGTTTTAAACTGATCTATTTTTGCTATGTTATATATGCATGTATACAAAGCTGCATGAAAGCCTTTTTTGAATTATAAAGGGGAAGGAGATGATGATCTGTTTTTGTGGTCACATGTCATAAGCAACACTTATGAATTGTACCGGGAACACCCACTGAATTGCTGCCCGCATTGCATTATCTCGGTCTGTCATTATCGAACCTGGCTGCTGGCCATTCATTGCTTGCATCCATGTCATGTTTCGAATCTGACAGAGTTGGCCACCTATATGTCGTAAGCCCATAGGACTCTATCCGATCGGATCCCTATCCGATCGAGCCGTATCCGAGTCCAACTCGAATGCCTTTTCTTATCCCCTTAAGCGTGCGACCCTGTAGGTTCAGGTATACTCGGTTTCGGCTATAGTCCAACTCAGCCGACCGTCGGCTCGAGTCCAACTCAGCCGACCTGTCAACAGCGGCGCCTAGCAGCACATATTGACACCATAGTATACAAGAATATAATATCGGCTCTGAACCTGTAATGTGTACACAAATCCTTTAGCCTCACGATACCAATTAAGCTATAGGCAAGATGTGTGCCATCCCTTCAATAGCTTAACCATTTACTCGAACCGTATTGGATTATCTGTCTGTTGATTGACTCCTCAATCAACTTAGCATGGCCATGCATTTCCATAATCCATTACCTCGAGGGGCCGAGAGATATCTCTCCAAAGGAGGGGCAAATTCCATCTTGATCATTCACATCCCACTCCATGTTTCATAGCAAACCCGAAAACTAATCGTGAAGGTAGATGAAGTGGTACTGTGCCGACAGCAACTGTAGCAACGCTTGCTCCATTGCCGACGCGCAGGTTCACCTTACCCCTTCTTAAGCCTCTACTTCTTCTCATTTCCTGCAACGATTTGCAAATATGAGCTACTGATCCTGTATCAAATACCCAAGAGTCGGAGGTGAAGTAGCAAGATTAATGTCTATAACATTAATACCTGGCGTAAGTCGTACTTTGCTTCTTTTTAGATCCTCCATGTACTTCTTGCAGTTCCTTTTCCAGTGGTCTGTCTCCTTGCAATAGAAGCAAACGGCATCTGATGCCGCCGACCCTTTCTTGCCCTTCTTTGCATTAGAGGAACTCGCGATCTCATCGGGAGTTAACTTCCTCTTGGTGCAAAGTTTCTTGACAGGTGGTTTGTGCTTAGCCTTCTGCATCATCATCACATGATGACCGTTTTTCTGGATACTCTCCTCAGCTGTCTTTAACATCCCATGCAATTCAGCCAAGGTCTTATCCATACTGTTCATGTGATAATTCAATATGAATGGCTCGAAGCTCGGAGGGAGCGACTAGAGAATCACATCAGTAGCCAACTCTTGGCTAAGGGGAAAACCTAGTTTTTCCAGACTCTCGATATAGCCAATCATCTTTATCACATGCGAATTGACGGGATTTTCCTTAACAAGCCTGCACGCAAACAAGGGCTTCGAGGTGTTAAACCTCTTGGCCCGAGCTTGGTTCTCAAACATGCCACGCAGTCCCTGAATAATAGTGTGAGCATCGCTGCTCTCATATTGCTTCTAAATCTCAGGAGACATTGTAGCAAGCATGAGACAGCTTATATCTAGGGCATCATTAGTGTGCTTCTCGTAAGCCCTCCGTGCAGTTGCAGTAGCATTGTTAGGCAAATCGTCCGGATAAGGTACTTCAAGAACGTACTCCTTACGCTCTTGCTTGAGAACAATTCTCAAGTTGCGATACCAATCCATAAAGTTTGTTCCGTTTAATTTTTCTTTCTCGAGAATAGATCGCAAATTAAAAGCACTGGGTGTAGTATTAGCCGCCATTTATTCTACAACAGAAAAATCAAAGTTTAGCACAATGTTTATGCTATGTCTATTGTTAAACAATTTAACATTAGACTCCCATTACGTATTTTACACCTTCCCTCTAGGTTACGTATTGGGTCAAGATCCACATGTTAGTTAATTACTAGTGAGCTTTGGCATCACTGCTAGAAAATTAATAACGCTGGTAAGCAACTCCTTGCTAATCACATCTCTATGTGACTCTTGTTATTGGTGTGACATCTCCATGTCCCGGCCCCAACCTATGCCCCAAGGCCCAAAACTGTTTTGATAGCCTTGTTAAGTCAACCAAATGTTCCTGCTGTATATGTCCGACATATACCCCCTCGTGTTATGATAGAGAATGGCACTCTGCTTTGGCAGACCCACCATTGACGAGCATAACGGTGATGGGTGCAACACTTGGAAGGCCATCATTACTACTTAATTTTGCGAGGGATGCTATCCTATCAAACAAACATATCACATATGAAAGCAAGTAGAATAGCACATAATGAAATAGTATGGCCCCCTTCACATGGTGATCTCCATCTCCATGCCGGTGTAGAGGATCTCCATCTTCATCACCGTTCTTTCGAGTGTCGAATGCTTGATTTCTTCAAACTAAGCTACTACTATAGAAGCTCTAATTGAAGATTACATCGACTCGTAGGTCGTGAAAGAATATTACAAGCATTGCACGTATGAAAGAATATTACAGGGATTGCACATATGAAAGAATATTACACGCATCACATGCATCTCATACATACAATAGGGCCATACCATCTCAAAGCATTCCCTGCAAAAACAAGTTAGGCGTAGAACAGTTTCTACCTATCGCAGAGAAATGGCATCGAGACGACCTATAAGGGGCGCACACGGCGGTTTGCGTAGGCGCGAGGCAGCAAACAAGGTCGGACTACGAGACAGCTTCGGTATAATCACACTATACCGTTCTGATAAACTATCAAAGAACGCTATCTCGAACCCAACTCAAATCAAGTTATATGGATATTGCTTCGACATAATCACATTACGCCGTTCCGATACACTATCAAGGAACACAATTACCATCAACTCTTCTCAACAGATCCCGTAAAACCGATTGATCTAATCAACCCGTGTGCAAAACTTGTTCTAGATCCAATCTAAAACCCGAATTAAGCAAGATTAGCTCTGATACCACTGAAGGGTTACGCGGAGGCTACGTTAGCCGAAAACAAAAACGTTTCTACCGCGCAAACCAGGAACACTTGCAAGTAAGGGCCGATAGATCGTTACCGATTGGAGTATGCAGCGAAAATAGCCAATCAGGAGCTATCTGATCTGGAACTGTGTTGGCCGATGACAGCCGATTCTTGGGGACAGCCGATTCACCAATCAGCCGATTCGCCGATGTCGCAGCCGACCCGAGTTGTCCAACCGCGTTCTCGTCGCCGATCTGCCGCAGTCGCCTCGCTCCGATTGCAGCCGATTTGTAGCTGATCAACAGCGCGCAACGTAGCAGCGCCTCTACCGGTATCCACACGTCCGGGGACAGAACGCTGAACACCCGTGTGCTAGCACGCGATGCAAGGCTATGGTTTGGCTCGAAAGTGGGGAGCGTTTCCATGGAGATTGATCTTGGCGTAATGCAATTCAATTGATGTGCCGCAACTCTCTACCCCTCACCCCTTTATATAGAGTTGGCCGACTGGGACTAGTGGCTGATCAGGACTCTATTTTGAATCGGATCCTATCCGAATCTCACAGAGTTGGCCACACATACGTCGTAAGCCCATAGGACTCTATCCGATCGGATCCCTATCCGATCGAGCCGTATCCGAGTCCAACTCGAATGCCTGTTCTTATCCCCTTAAGCGTGAGACCCTGTAGGTTCAGGTATACTCGGTTTTGGTTATAGTCCAACTCAGCCGATTGTCAGCTCGAGTCCAACTCAGCCGACCGTCGGCTCGAGTCCAACTCAGCCGACTTGTCAACAGCGACGCCTAGCAGCACATATTGACACCATAGTATACAAGAATATAATATCGGCTCTGAACCTGTAATTTGTACACAAATCCCTTTGCCTCACGATACCAATTAAGCTATAGGCAAGATGTGTGTCATCCCTTCAATAGCTTAACCATTCACTCGAACCGTATTGGATTATCTGTCTGTTGATTGACTCCTCAATCAACTTAGCATGGCTATGCATTTCCATAATCCATTACCTCAAGGGGCCAAATGATATCTCTCCAAAGGAGGGGCAAATTCCATCTTGATCACTCACATCCCACTCCATGTTTCATAGCAAACTCAAAAACTACTTTTATAACTACCCGGAATAACGTTTGGTAGTCCCAAAGTAGGCTACTACACATGTTGGAATCCATGATGATCTCAGGTCTAAGGATTTTGCACCAACACTACTTGAGACCAACTAATGGCACATTAATTCCTGTAGTGTCTCATGGTGGGTCTATCCAACAATGTGTTCTCTAACACATGTGTCCATGTTTATTGATTTAGTATCTCCATACCCATTATCTATGAGACATGATCATCAATGAATAAACATGCCGATCTTAGAATCATATTTGTTCTAATAATATGATATATGATCAGGGATCATTTAGAAATAGAATCATACATATCGAGTCTCATAAATAAGTCACATACTTATTGATCAATACAAGATGTCTATTTCATGGAACTGAATAATACTTTATTCATAAATACATAAACATTGACCATGATATCCAACATCTCCATGTTGCCTCTAGGGCATATCACTAACACCTTACACCACCATTTAGATCTCCCAACAAGGCCAAAATATGTGATGTTTTAATGCTGCGATCATGCAATGTCTTTAAGATTTCATAGTCTTCAGCCGAGATCTGTAGAACCTCTTTCTTCCAAGGCACTTCACCATCGACTGCATGTGTTCTGGCTAGAAAGCAATGACCCTCCACTTGTTACCTCTTAGCCCTATAGCCATATGAGCTTTGCAATCATACTTTACAATCTTTGGATGTTTCCTCTTTCCTTCCACCAGCAACAGAGTCTTCTTCTTTTCTTTCTTGTTTCCTCAATCAGGGGCTCATTCTCCTTGTTTCCTTCATAAATGAAGCAACTACTACCAGCATTATCTTGTGGACTTCTATGGCATAGGTGCATGAACACACTCAAACTGTCTCCTGATCAATTTCTTGTCGTTCACTTGGTTCAGTCCAGAATCAAATGTTTTGCTTTTTTTGGATGCCATTTTTCTTTCCGTAGATGATGCTTGGTTGTTTCTGGATGACACAATCAAGGTTCCAAATCCCAGCTTAAAAGCATAAGCATTGTAAATATTTTTCGCTTCTTCCACAGTGTCGAACTCCATCCCAAGGTGCGGCACAATTGGTGGTTAGCAGACAACATCCTTTTCTTCTTCCTCATTATTAGATGCATTTTCATCCAACTGGCCATCCAGGTAAATAGATACAACTGTTGCATCTGTGTGGTTTGTTGGTATTTCTTATGCACTAAAATAATATGTCGATTTTATGTTGATATTCCGCAAGTTCACAGGATATACTGTTGTAGCACTTCACTCGGGAGTATTCCAGAGTTGTCGAATTTATATTTTTCCCCAAGGAAGCGTCGGCTAAATATAATTGGTAAATATAATCTAAAGAAGTATCGCTACTTAATATACTTTACCTTCATGGGGGTAATCAACAATCGGAGTGCAAGATAAATGACATAATCGAGGAAGATAAAAGATAAAGAAAGGTAGATAGCTTAGTCAGGAGGACAACAAGACTGAGATAAGATTCTTGTGACAATCTACCAACACGACTCTGTTAGTGATATGCCCTAGAGGCAACATGGAGATGTTGGATATCATGGTCAATGTTTATGTATTAATGAATAAACTATTATTCTGTTCCATGAAATAGATACTTAGTATTGATCAATAAGTATGTGACTTATTCATGAGACTCTTTATGTAATATAAATCTATTTCTAAATTATCCATGATCATATATCATATCTATGCAACGGATATGATTCTAAGATCAACATGTGTATTGATTGATGATCATTTCTTATGGATCATGGTATGGAGATACCAAATCAATAAACGTGAACACATGTTAGAGGATATGTTGTTGGATAGACCCACCTTGAGACACTACAGGAAATTAGTGTGCCATTAGTTGGTCTAAAGTAATGTTGGTACAAAGTCCTTAGACCTGAGATCATCATGGATTCGAACATGTATAGTGGCTACTTAGGAACTTCCAAATGCTATTCCATAGCTGGGTAGTTATAAAAGTAGTCTTCGAGTTTGCTATGAGGCATGTGGAGGGATGTGAATTATCAAGATGGAATTTGCCCCTCCGATGGGAGAGATATCTCTGGATCACTCGATGTAATGGATTATGGAAGTGCATGGCCATGCCGATATGATTGAGGAGTCAATCATCAGATACATAATCCAATACAGGATCTAGTGAATGATTAAGCTAACGATAGGATGACACGGGTCTTGCCTATAACTTAATTGATATCGTGAGGCAAAGGGATTTGCGAACACATACAGGTTCAGCCGATATACTTTGGTGTCAATACATTCTGCAGGGGCCGCTGTTGACAGGGTCGGCCGAGAAGTGATCTCATGCGGGACCAAGTGTACACGAACCAATTGGGTTACACACTTAACTGATTGGAACAGGCATACGATTTTGACTCGGATACGGCTCAGTTCGGATAAGATCCGACTCAACATAGAGTCCCGATGGGCTTACGAGTCCGGTCAGCAAACTCTATATAAGGAGGGCAAGGGGTGGATATCAAGGTGCGCAACTCCTAAGCCAGATCAACTTCTCCACGAAAACTCTAGTCCACGTCTGAGCCAAAACCCTAGCCATGCATCGTGTGCTAGCACACGGGTGTTCGGCGTTCCTTCCCTTGATGTGTGGATACCGGTAGAGTTATCGCTATGTTGCAGTGTAAGTCAGCGAATGAAAACGGCTTCGACGAGATCGGGCAGACCGAAGCGGCATCGACACGGCCGGGCGAATCGGAGTAGCTTTGGTGAGATCGGTTGGACCGAAGTGGCGTCGGCACAGTCAGGCGAATCGGAGTGGCTTTGGCGAGGTCGGACGATACGAGCCAAGGTCGGCGGGGTCGGGCTAATCGTACTCAAAGTCGGCGAGGTCGGCAAGGTGCTATCCGAGGTCGGCAAGGCGTTACGCGAGGTCAGCGAGGTTGGCAAGGTGTTGTCCGAGGTCGACAAGGCGTTACTCGAGGTCGGCTAGACTTCGATCGGCTATTTCCGCTACACCGCGAGTCTTTTGGTAACATTCTATAGACCCTTACATGCAAGCTTTCCTAGATTGCATGGTAGACAAATTTTATTTTCTGGTATCGTTTCCTACGTGTTATCCTACAGAATCAACCCTAGAAAGAATACAAACGATCGATAGCGTTAGCTAAAGCTATTTAACTTAGTCGTCTCTCAAGATATTGGGCACCTGGGACCCATCGCCCACGAAAGAGATGAGAAGGCGGGTGACACAATCCACTTCTAAGTCCTACTAACTAGAACTAACATGGTGGATTACGTAGGCCGTCGAGGCTCTCACCACCCGGGGCTACCACACGTCCGTTGAACTAGAAGCAGATCAAGACACCGAAAGGTTCTAAGCACCGTGCTTACAACTATTTGATAAACCAACTCCTGGAGCTCTATTCAAGAGAAGGTCCACACCGGGATTCGGTGAGAAACCAATAAAGGGAGAGACTAAGGTAAAACGACTATAGTCTAAACTATGAATAAATGTAGATAAACTGGAAAGACATACAACAAGAATGAAGTCGTAGATAAATGTAAAGTACTCGGTAAATAAGATAGATTGATAAAGTAAAGTACTTAAGGCTTACAAAGAGGAAAGCTCTAAAGGATACAAGAGCTATTACCGAAGCTTTCGAAGACTTATATGGAATTTTGAGACTAGCTCGACTCGAGTCTAACTCCCAACTCCAACTAAACTACTAATACAAAGAGAGTGGCTTGAGCTTCCTCGTGCTGGTGTGTGTCAAATGGCGCGAAGAACTGTCCTTTTATAGTCTCCAAGGTCGATTTAGTCAACATGCAAAAGATGACGCCGTTTGGACATGTGGCAGGTTCGGCCGAACCTCCCTAACCTCCAAATGTCGTCTAATTTCACCGACTTGATGATCAATGCTTCATGGTTCTCCTGGATGGCGGCAACCCTTTCTTGGCAATTACTTTGGTTTGATGGTTGGCCATCCAATCCATGTGAGGTACAGGCTGAGCCTTAGATTAAATCACCTCTAGATCAATGGTGATTAGTGGTACACTACATGTTTTCTGGCACACCGTGAAGGATCGAGGCCATTGGGCCTAGAGTGGTTCGACCGAACCACATAGGTTCGGCCGAACCTAGGTTGAGCCAAGTTCTTGTCCCCTTCGTCTAGTGTGTTGCCTGCTCCAAATAGCTCACCAACACATGTGGAAACATATTATTTGAAACAAAATCCTATCTAATCCTTATGAAACATGGCATATGCTTCAAATTGATGGAATTGTTGATGATAGTTTGATTGAGTTATTGATCGTCAACAAACTCCCCCAAGCTTACCCTTTGTTTGTCCCTAAGATAAGCGCACTTTATTGAACGGATCAGGAGTTGCATCGATATGGAAGTCCTGCAAGTTTCTTGTGCACAACATAATACTTTCACCTAATGTTTTAATTGCCGGCATGGTCATAATCTTACCATCCATTGCATACTTGTGGGGCTTATAGTGGTCACCTTGTCTTGGGTGGTTGAGAGGAAGAACAACTCACCATGGCATTGCTCCACTCATTCTTTTTCAAGTTCTTATCTCAGAGTTTTCATAGAGTTGAAAAACAAGATGGTTCTTCAAATGATACTCTCATTCGCTCAAGTGGTGTTTGTATTCCTTACTGAAAAGGCTCAAAGTTTAAGCCTCATTTCCTACGTCTAAAAGGATTATGTGGAGCTCGGTAGGGATAAATGATACTTGTCTCTCATGTATTGCTAAGTCAAAAACTAGATCCTTTGGAGAAGCTAGTCATACAACTTGATCAAGATGTCCATGTGTATGAATATGGTGGATGATGTATGAACTCCTTTTTGTATGATCCATCTCTCTCCTTTGCTCTCTTTTATTTTGGGACATGGGCTATCTTTTCTTTTTCTTCTTATTTTTTTCTTTTATTTTTCATCATGCTTTCATGAGCATGTCTTTTATTTCTCTTTTTGCATAGCCCATGTCTCATTTGCAAGGATAACTTGGAGAGAGAGGTCATGTAGCACATGGAGCTTTATTTTGTGGATGGTATGGTTTCTAACTTCTGGTGTAGAAGTTTAGCATATGGTGGCGTGTACGTGATCTTGATCATAGGAGCATGAAAAAATTCACTCCAGGGGTCACAACAATTTGACAAAACTCAATGAAAGAACAAGTTGCATATGTAGAGGTTTCATCATGTAAAAGTATATTTGGCCTTGGTAGGAATTTAACCATTGAGGAGCCTTGACATTTTCATATTTTTGAAATAAAATCAACTGAGATCGTCACCTTACTTGATCATAAGAGAGCTTTGCACCAGACAAGGCATATCATTCCTCACAACAACTTGGACTTCGACAAAAAAATTTGCTCCCACTAAGTTACAACTTCAAGTTTGATCATCTCATACCAACTCATCTACTAACAAGAGAGAGCATTATATCGTAAACAAGAACTTAGCGGAACAAGTGATAGAGCAAATGTTCATCATATCCTTTTGAAGCAAGAACCAAATTTCATAAGCATTCTAAGTTAGGAATTTTATTCAAAGCAAATATTTTTGGTTTTTTATATGCATGAAACAAAGAAACAAAGAAAGAAAGAATGAAACTAACAAACATACATCTTCCATAGAAAGGGGTACAAGAACTTACCTTTGTGGGGACTCCTCCCCCAAGCTTGTCTTCGGCTCATTGGTATGGGTTCCAACTTCTGATCCATTCCTCCATCTTCTGAGCATTCTCGTTGGTAGCCACCATAGATGTGTTCATCTCCTGATGCCATACAGATTGCTGTTGCAGAGTGTTTTGTATATGTTGTGTATGGTTGTCGATGAGTTCCACTTTGTCGGAGATGTAGGCGATGTTGCGGTTATACGCGTCATTGTACTCGTAATCATACCGAGTGTGAATCTAGGCTGACTAGGAATGCAAGTCATCGGCGGACGGCTGCGGCTGCTCATATTGCTGGCATCCTCCGGCCTCATATTGAGAGTCCATGGTATAGTTTTCCCAACCTGCATGGGGTGCATATATAGCCAAAAAAGATGGTTCTTGTGGCCGGTATGATGGCCTGGCTTCGGCATCTCTCCTCATCCTCATTTGCTGTCGTGTGGTCGGTCCTGCTCCTGAAACACTATGACAATGTTGTTTTCTCGCCTGTAGGTCAAGGGTTAGCCTTTTCACATCATACAACCTTAGCCGAGGACAAGGTAACTTGACTTCGGTTGTATAGCCACAATAAGTCATAATCAAAGAGTTATCGGGACCGACTTGGGGCATGTGACCATGTATAAAATGATTGGCATCAATCAAGGGATGAAAACTTGGAATATATTCAACGGTGGTGCCCTCAAGGAGAAAAAGATTGCGAGCAATCCAAGTAACCAAAGAAGTTATGGAAATGCTCCCCACACGAGTAGCAAAAGAGCCCCAATGATCCATCATGTTATAGACGAGAGAAATCTTGATTTTATGGCACATGGCAAACATATATTGCATCTCATCAACGTGTACGGGACGCAAATTCGCCCGAGGGTTGATGGTCATCGCAATCCAAAGGTGTATAAACCTTAAAATAGGATTGTGAATTGGTCCTACGTGATTGACATGGTTGTTTGAGAGAAATTTCATGCCAAAAGTCAATTCGAGTGAAACCTTCAAAAAAATCATTAATGTCTAAAGAAGCTCTTCGATGGAAACCAAGAAGGTCACTCAACCGGCGCCAAGTGCAAGAAAACTCTTGGTTAAAAAGGCAAAACTTGACGCCAGACTCTTCTATTTCGAGAGTGCAAAGAAATTCGATGGTGAGGAGGAGTTTCGAACCTGGTTCTTGAATTTGCCAAAAGTTGCTCCAACTAACAGAAGAGAAGGCTTGTTCGAAGTCGTCGGCGAGACCGGTCGCATCAAGCAACCCGGACCTGAAGGCCCAAGTATACTCGAATGTACGACCCTTCAACAAGGTGAAGAGTTGTGATTCTCGCTTGGTTCGAAGTACGATCTGTTGCTCCATGGTGAGAACACGGATCCTTGTTGACGTTTCTACTTGCTCCTCCTCCTCCTCTTCTTCTTCGTACATGTGGTGCTGTTATTCGTGGTATTGTACCGCCCGAGGGGTGTAGTACATGGTCACCTCTGTGTCACCAAAACATGGCGTGGGCGCACGTGAACTGCGCCCGAAGCTTGAGCTGGAATGGAAACGCTTATGTACGACCTTGGCCGCCTTCTTCATCCACGACATGGTTCCTGCAAAAGGTTAGTAAAAAGAACCCGAAGGACTTAAGATAACAAGGTTAGCCTAGGGAAAATGTTAGTCGTTTGGGGGTTAGTTGTCCAAGAGTTTGGTGTTCTTGCGGGACGAGAGCTGTCGAAACTCAGTTTCGGCAATAGAAAATTGGGGGTGCAGTCAAGATCGCCAAGCTCGATGGGTTAGGTGGAAAACAAGGTTTAGATAGGTTCAAGCCCTCTCATGAGGTAATACCCTACTTCTATTTTGGGGATTCGATCTGCCGAGTGTATATTAATCTCAAGATCTGTAGCTCAAGAAACTCATATCCCTCAAGGGACGCCCCTCACCCCCCTTATATAGTCTTGGGAGGCGGGCTTACAAGTCGGAAACCCTACCTTACTGTAAATCGGTTTCCTCAATCTTACCAAATCGTAACTATGAGCCGTTGCCTTATATAATCGGCAACGTAACACCCAAGTCATAGTTGGTTTACATATTTGGTAGGCACAAACTATCCCTATCTCCAGTCGGATAAGCTTGCCATGTGGATATTCGATTGCCATAATCTCCACAGTAGCCCCCGAGTCCTTTGCAGTCGAGAGATAACTCAGCCTCGAACCAGGATAACACACGGCCAAACAACTCTTTGGCCTAGTGTTTCTGGCGCCGAGTAACTCCATCACTTCTGCCTGAAACTCCTGAGTGGCTCCAAAGACTGTGAAGGGCTGGAAAATATCCAAAAAATTATCAAGAATAAATATCTAGGTGCATCTCCTGATGCACCTAATTAGGTGTAGCCCCCGACTATGTGGTTAGTCAAAAACAAACTAAACATATAGTCAAGAACTATAAAAAATCATTCTCATATAGATACTTAGCTCAAGCTAAAACAATCATAAAAAATCTCACCACTCGGCAAGCTCGTGTTTGTTCGAGTGAATTTGTACGAGTCATCTTAGAACAAATAACTCAATCAACCCTCGTAAGTGAAAAGCACTCGGCAAGCTCATGTTTATCCGAGTGGATCTGCCCGAGTTATCTCGGAACAAATATTTTAATCATCCCTCATGGGTAAACAAGTTTTTCAGTCATCTGAAAAACATGACCAAAATATTAAATAGCTCTTGCCATAATATTGGTCTTAATTTAAAAAGATCTTCACCAAAGTGGAAAAACAGCATTGATATCATCATTTAATCAAATGCTTAAAAACCAAACAGTTCCTGTCATCAAGGCAGCCATGAAAAGCTTCACTGTTTGTCACCTTTCAAATTGCATCATGCCAACTTCTCATGAAGTTGCGCAAACCGCGGTATGAAAGGATTTCCAAAGGTACAGGGCACTCAGACACATGCTTATTGCCAAAGCAAATCTGCTTAAGTTCATCCACTTAAGTCCCTAAGGACACACGTCTCTCATGGGCCGCAAGTCTCTCATGGGCCGCAAGTCTCTCATGGGCTCGGCCCAATCACGAGAAAACCTAGAGCAACCCTCAAATCTCTTACAAAACCTCAAGGTCATCCCCGCCACTTCGTCTTCCCAGAAAAAATTCCCCACTCGCAATACTGTTCACCAGCTTGCAGTGGAAAACCCTAGGCTCACGCGCACACCCAATCCACAGATTCAGGAGCTCGCGCTTCGTCACCAGCTAGCCACCGCATCCACATCCAGAGAACCCCATCCCAAATCTCCATCCCCCGAGCCGGATCTATTTCCCCCAAAACCACATCAATGGCCGGAGAGAGAAAGATCCCTTTTGAGCAATGGGCTACCTCAGATGTCAGGGAGTCCACTCTCAAGGAGATGGTGAAGCACGGAGTTCTCCCTCCAGCAGCCGGTGAGGAGTTCCCCACTACGAACACCGATGAGCTCATCGTCTTCACCTCTTTCTTATATTGCGGCTTCGGCTCCCACCCCTGAGTTCTTTAGGGGTCTTCTTGACTACTACGGCCTTCAGCTTTACCATCTGAACCCCAACTCTATGCTCCACATCGCTCTCTTCATCCTATGTTTGCGAAGTTTTCCTCGGACATCTTTCCTCATTTCCAACTCTTCCGCCGCATGTTGTATCTCAAGCCGCATCCGAACAAGGATGAGCCGTGCGTCGTTGGTGGGGTCGGCATCCAACTCCGCGGATCTCTCCGCCGAGAATATTTTTCTCTTCCCCTGATTTCTTCTAACAAGGGCTGGCACACAAACTGGTTCTATATCGCCAACCATGAACCCAGTCTGCGAAACTTTGTTGGCCTTCCCCCTGTGCCTAGACCCAACTGGAGCACCGTGCCAGTGGCCCAAGACTAGGACGAAGCCAACAAGCTTCTGGCAAAAATCATGGAGATGAAGAAAAAGGACCTTCAAGGTGAACAAATCACTCGGCACTTCATCAGAAATTGACTGGCGCCAATCAAGGAGAGGTCCAAGCCTGCTTTTGAATACGAAGGCGAGAGGGACCCCAATCGGGAGGACCGTGACTCTCTCAGCTTCGAGACCCTGAAGATCCGAATGTACAAGATATTCTCGACTGGGATTGCACTTGAACGCAGCCTTGTGCTGCCGGTCCTTCCTTACAACATATACCGCCCTCCTCCGCCAGTAAGTTGACCTGAGTCATTTAGTCTTTCAACCTTGATGTGGCACTCCTTAGTGCTCAAAGAATCTTTCTTGTAGGAAAATGCCTCCATTGGTTCGAAGCCATATAAAATACATCATGAGGATGCACCGGCTCGGCCCGCTAAGAAGCCAACCGGTGGCGTGAAGATTCAGAGCGATCCAGCCGAGAAGAGGGCGGCCCCGAGTGAATACATCAGCAAGCGGGCGAGCAAGAGGAGGCTTGTCATTGATGACTCAGACGATGATGTCCCAGCCCCTCAAGCCAAAGCGACCCCTCCAAGGCCGTCACCGAAAACGGCGCCCAAGATCCGCCGATCGACCAGGTACGCCCTACGACTGGATTTGAGGAGGTGAAACTTCTCTTTGTAGGACGCCCCAAAACATTGATCCCACTGGGCAGAGTGAGGGCCTTACACCCGACTGCAACAACTGAGGCATCAAAGCCTGCGGAGCCAAAACCCCGGAGCCCTCTCCCGAGCGAGAGCGCTCCGAGTGAGAGGCCCTCACCTCCCAGTGAGGATACCCCAAGGAAAGAGCCCCCGACCGCCAGCCGAGATACCCTGACTGGAAACCAGTCGGCCAAAGAAGAGCCCCCGGCTGCCACTCGAAGGGCCCCGACTGAGGACCAGTCGGGCAAGAGCCAAGAGGAGAAAAGCAGCCGGGAAGTGCCGGTTAAGGATTCGGCCACCAAAGCTGTTAAATCTTGAATCAATCTTTCTTTTTAATCTCTGATTTACTTCTCCTGTATCTTCATTTTCTCCTTCTGTACCTTATCAGCCAAAGTGGAGGAGATTCCCAGGTTGCAGTCCTCTGAAACCTGGGTCCCTCCAATTAAAATTGAATGGCGTGATTCCGAGGGCCCGAGACAAGGCATCATCTTGAACAAGCAAAAGGAGAATGAAGAGAGAGATATGCTTGTAGACAGCCTGAACAAAGCGACACGGCTGTTAAACCTGAGTTCTTCTCTTTTTTCGTTGTAGCTTTATCATCGCTTTCCAGTCGACCAACCTCAGAACTTGTATGTAGAGGGTGTACTGCCGGTCGATGGCCAAATCCGACGCACTCGAGAAATTGGTCCCTCACTTGAACTCCCTGGAGAACATCCAGCAGGAGCTAAAGACCACTCGAGAGGAAGCCGCGTCGGGAGAAGCGGCTTTGGAGAGAGATTGCTGCACTTCAGGAAGAGAACCTCGACCTCCGGGGTTCAGTCGAGAGTATGCTTAATCCCCTTAGTTTCTTTGTGCTTTTATTTGCAATCTGTGTTGATCTTGGTCGTTGATAAACTTTTTTGTTGTAGAAAACTCGTCGGAGGTCCACTCGCTCCAGGCCCAGCTAGAAGAAGCCAACACCAGCAAAGCCGAGCTGGAGACCGAGTTTGAAGGTGAGTTCTTTCAAAACAGCACTCTTTATTTTGCTTCGTCTTCGAATGCTTTGTATGATCTTATATCTTTGGCAGCTTACAAGATCAAGACCCGAGCCCAATATGATGTTTTTGTTGAGAGGGTCAGAAAAGCTGAAAGCGTTAGGGAAGATGTTGGTAACGCAGCAACACCAATTCTCTTGTCGTTATTTCATAATGGGCTCGGGACCAGCTCGTTGGACACCGTCGAGGTCTTCGACAAGCTTCGGAGGGCCCCTGATCAATATCTGGCTAACATTTCTGAAGCAGCCATCATGGGAGCGGGCTTCGCCCTTGCGCAGACCAAGTAGCTCTATCCCCGGGAAGATGTTGATTCAATTGGAGAGGGGTTCGCTGATGATACTTCAGATGAACAAACCCTGGAATTGATTAGTGAGGCACAGGAGTCAGCCAAAAATGTGGCCGCTGATGTACTGAACCACTTTCGGGCTTGACTGCTTCATGAACATTGTATGTCTATGACTTTTTCATGTGACTTTGTAAATATTCAGCTTATTTATGTTAATGCCTTGATCCGAGTTTTTATGTAAAATTTCTTAAGCAATTTTCGTCCGACTATCACCAAGCCTAAGCTTGATTAGGTCATCAAAAAATTCTCAGTCCTTATACGTTGAACTCGAATCAAGGAACATTAAACAATGATAAACCAGATATGCATAAGTTGCTGAAGAAAACCATGCTTTATTGACATATGTACAGCCCCCGACTGCTAACTCAAGAAGTCATCTTGCTTGAGGTTGGCAGTCAAGAAGAACATGAAACTTAGGGCAATTTAAGAATAGTATCGTCGAAGATGCTCGATGTTCCAGGAGTTCTCCACCATAGATCCATCTTCACGCTTTAGTCGATACGCTCCTGGCCGAGTTACCTCAGCAATTATATACGGTCCTTCCCATAATGGGGATAACTTGTGACGGTCCTTGGTGGTTTGAATCTTGCGTAGAACCAAATCGCCAACGATAAAAGCTCGTGTTCAAACGTTGCAACTGTGGTATCGTCTGAGTCCTTGAAGATATCTTACCGACTGGATGAGGGCTGCCTCACGGGTCTCTTCCAGTCGGGTGAGGTCATCCACTCGGTCTTGATCGTAGCGTTCATCGTTAAAGCTGCGGACTCAGAGAGATTCATACTCCATTTCGTTCGGCAACATGGCCTCTGCCCCGTAGACCAGAAAGAAAGGAGTTTGACCGGTAGCCCGACTGGGCGTAGTCCGCAGAGACCACAGAACCGAGGGAGTGAACCCACTTGCCGACATAAGGTTTTAGCCGGTCAAACACTCGGGCCTTGATGCCTTGAAGAACAATGCCGTTGGCACGCTCAACTTGTCCATTGCTTTTGGGATGTGCAACCGATTCGTAGCAGATTTTGATTCCAAAGTCTTCGCAAAATTCCTTAAAGATGCCCCTAGTGAATTGAGTTCCATTGTCGGTTATTATTCTGTTTGGGACGCTGAACCGGTGCACGATGTTGAGGACGAAGTCTCGTGCCTTGTCAGCAGTGATCGTGGCAACCGGCTTAGCCTCGATCCACTTGGAGAATTTGTCAATTGCGACGAATAAATGCGTGAATCCTCCTGTAGCCTTCTTTAAAGGGCCAACCATGCCTAAGCCCCATACCGCAAACGGCCAGCACAATGGAATCGTTTGTAGCTCTTGGGCTGGGACATGGCTCTGTCGAGCGAAGAACTGGCAACCCTCACAAGTTCGTACCACTTTGTCAGCGTCAGAGACTGCCGTAAGCCAGAAGAAACCTTGCCTGTAGGCTTTGCCCACCAAGGTGCGCGCTGCCGCGTGGCTTCCGCATATGCCCGAGTGGATATCTTGGAGTAGCTGCCACCCTTCCTCAGGTGTGATGCATCTCATCAGGACTCCAGAGGGGCTCCTCTTGTATAAATCAGAATCAACCATGACATAAGCCTGACAACGGCGTCGGACGTGTTCTGCCTCATCCCGGTCTTCCGGCTGCTCTTGCTGAGTTAAAAATCTAATGAGCGGTGTCCTCTAGTCGACGTCAATCATGGTGACCTGGTCTGCAGCTTGCTCGTTGGGGTTGGTTTGGCTGCAACAGTTGGCTCGTAGAGATGCTCTACAAAAACGTCTGTTGGAGCGGCTTCTCGTTTGGACCCGAACTGCGCCAACTCATCAGCTGCCTTGTTGTTATGTCTCAGGACATGGGATAGCTCCAGTCCGTCAAACTAGGCAGGACCAGTCTTTCATCACTTGGTTGACGACCAGCTGGGAATCCCCTTTCACGACGAGCCGACGTATCCTGAGTGAAACTGCAAGCCGCAGTCCATGTAGCAGGGCTTCATACTCAGCAACGTTGTGTGAGGCGGAGAGGTAGAGGTGGAGAACGTATCTTAGCCTTTTCCCAGTCGGGGAGATCAGCTCAACTCCTGCTCCCAAGCGGGTGATCCTCTTGGATCTGTCAAAGTGCATGGTCCAGTATTGCAGGTCCTCTCGAGGGATATCTTCTTGTTGTTCGGTCCACTCGGCCAAGAAATCCGCCAGGGCTTGTGACTTTACAGACGTCCTCGCCTTGAAAGTTAAGTCCAGCGGCATCAATTCTAGTGCCCACTTCGCGATGCGCCCAGTTGCCTCTCGGTTGTGGATGACATCGCCGAGTGGGAAGGAGGTGACGACTGTGACCGAGTGACCCTGAAAGTAGTGCGCCAATTTCCTTGCGGTTATCAGAACACCATATAGCAATTTTTGTACCTGAGGGTAGCGAATTTTGGCTCCTGCCAGTACTTCGCTAATGAAGTAGATTGGCCTTTGAATTTTCTGGACTCGTCCTTCTTCTTCACGTTCAACCACAAGAACCGCACTGACCACTTGGTGAGTGGCTGAAACGTACAGTAGCAGGGGCTCCTGTGGCTGAGGTGAGCCTAGGACAGGCGACGTCGTGAGAAAATCTTTGAAATCTTCAAAGGCCTTGTGGGCTTCCGTAGTCCACTGGAAGTCGTCTGTTTTTTTTAACAACCTGAAGAAAGGCATGCCTGTTTCGCCGAGTCGAGAGATGAATCGGCTTAGCGCCACCATGCAGCCAGTAAGCTTATGGACATCCTTCTGGTTACTCGGGGGCTTCATGTTTAGGATAGCATTGATTTTTTCTTGATTAGCTTCAATGCCATGATGTGACACCATGAAGCCGAGCAGTTTGCTTGATGGCACGCCGAACATGCACTTCTCCGGGTTCAACTTCATTCTGAAGGCCCGGATGTTCGTGACGGTTTCTTCTAAATCGGTGATCAGATCTTCATTTTGCTTGGTCTTGATGACGACGTCGTCGACGTAAGCTTCCACGTTCTTCCCGATCTGTGTCTGAAAACACCTTTGGATCATGCACTGGTATGTGGCTCCGGCGTTCTTCAGGCCGAAAGGCATCGTGATGTAGCAATAAGCTCCAAACGGCGTGATGAACAATGTTTTCAGGCAGTCGGATTCCTTCAAGCTGATTTGATGGTAGCCCGAGTAGCAATCCAAAAAGCTTAAAAGCTGGCAGCAGGCTGTTGAGTCCACGACTTGGTCGATGCGAGGCAGCTCGAATGGATCTTTGGGGCAGGCCTTGTTGAGGTCGGTGTAGTCAACGCACATGCGCCATTGCCCTGTCTTTTTCTGGACCAGAACCGGGTTAGCCAACCAGTCAGGATGTAGAACTTCCTTAATAAAATCGATGCCTAAGAGCTTTGTGAGTTCTTCCTTGATGGCATCTTTTCGATCCTGAGCGAACCTGCGCAATCGTTGTTTGATTGGTTTTGCGTCATCTTTGACGTGTAAAGAGTGCTCGATCACCTCCCTAGGAATTCCAGTCATATCATATGGTTTCCAAGCAAAAACATCTTTATTATTTTGGAGGAATGTGATGAGCGCGCTTTCCTATTTGGGATCTAGTTCAGCGCCGATTACAGTGGTTTTTGAGGGATTCGATGGATCAAGGGAGATCTTCTTCATTTTGGCGTCACCTTGTCCTGATTTGGCTATCTTCTTTACGGGGATCTCACCTTCTGCAGAAGTCGATGCGGCCAATCGAATTTCCTCCTGACCACGCAATCTCTCACGAGATTGGGCCATGTCGCAGCTTTCCTTGTCATAGGTGAAGGCTTGCTTTACGTCGCTGCGCAGGGTGATGACGCCATTAGGGCCCAGCATCTTCATACAGAGTAGGTGTAATGGGGTATCGCCATGAACTTGGCGAGTGCAGGCCTTCCGATGATTGCGTGGTAAGCCGTCTCAAAGTCGGCCACCTCGAAAGTGATGTTCTCCGTCCGAAAATTCTCTCGAACTCCGAAGGTGACTGGAAAGGCGATGTGCCCGAGTGGCGTAGATGACAGCCCCGGGATAACCCCATGGAATGGGGCTGAGCTTGCCTTCAGTTCGGCTCTCGGGATCTGCATCTCGTCCAAGGTTTTGGCGAACAAAATATTGAGGGCGCTGCCCCCATCAGTGAGGACGCGCTTGAGCTTGGTGTTGCGGACCACGGTCTAGCACCAGGATAGCGCCCGGGTGAACCACTCGCTCAGGTGATCCGAGCGGTCGAACATGATGGCCACCTCCGACCATCGTAAGTATTGTGGGACCTCGGGTTGTGCCGCGTTGACCTCGCGGTCGGTTAGCTTCGTTTCCTCTTGGATTCATAGGCTTGCGGCCCCCCAAAGATGTGATTCAGCTCGCCCACGGGGTCTTGGAAAGGCTCCGTATTTCCAGCCGGGTTGTTCTTCTTGGTGCCTGATGAACCAGCTTCGTCAGTCGGCTTCTTGTTGAGCTATGCCGCATATTGCTCGGCGAACTGTTTATAAATAAAGCAGTCCTTGGCCGCGTGCTTGTGGTTGGGATGATGCGTGCACTGAGCGTTCATAATTGCGTCGTAGGCCACGACTCGGGGACGTCGCTGGGAGTTGGACGTCGCTGCGACCAGATCCTCAGGCCGGCGCTTGTGGTCCTTCTAGCCCTGGTTGTTGTTGCCATTATGCTTCTTAGGATGTCGGCTTCCTCCCGATTGCTTGTCGTCCCTCCTGTCAGGCCGGTCTTGGCGCGCCGCTTTGATCGCGTCGCTAGATTTAGCGTAGGAGTTTGCCATTTCGAACATCTGTTTCACCGTCTTCGGTGGCTTGGGCCCTAATTTTCCGATCAACAGTTCATCACGGACTTCCTTCTAGAAGGCGGCGATGATGATGTCATCGGTGATGTTGGGGATCTTGTTGCGCTTTTCAAAGAAGCGCCGGATATAGTCCTTCAAAGGCTCATCTAGCTTCTGGATGACGTTGTAAAGGTCGAAGTGAGTCCCAGGTCTGTCGAAGGTGCCCTGGAAGTTGGCGATGAAGTGGTCCCTTAACTCACTCCACGAGCCGATCGAGCCTCTTAGCAGGCTCGTGAGCCAGTTCCTGGCTGAGTTAGCAAGGGCAACGGGCAGGTAATTGGCCATGCCCTTGTTGTCGCCTCCTGTCGCACGGATGACAAGGGTGTACACGGTTAGCCACGACTCGGGGTCGGTCTTCCCGTCATACTTCTCGATTCCAGTTGGCTTGAATCCATTCGGCCAATGCTCTCGGCGCAGGTCCCGAGTGAAGGAGGGTACTCCATCGTCATTGCTGTCGGGCGAGCCCCTTCGATCTTTGCGGGAACGCTGGTCTCGCTCTTGATAGCGCCGGTCAAGGACTTCCTGCAGATCACTGGCAGGCTGCTTCGGTAGCTCGAGTCGTTGCTGCGGCGAACCTGGTGGTGGACGGGCGGTCGTCCGTGCCGCTTCTCGCAAGAGTCGGCTGATTGCTCCTGAAGCTTGCGCGTGGTCTCGTGGCGAAGGTCTCTTGACCTAGTGGCCGCCCGGTCTTGCTCGGGCCTCCTGTAATCCTTTGACCTCAGCGGCAGGAGTCAGCTTCTGTCGGGCATTTCTGCCACGGATTCAGTTGGTCTTCGGGCTGAGGTGGAGGGAGAACCATTGGCTGTAGCCGCGACGATGGTCTTGATCTTATCCAAGATTGGCGTCACGTCGGGGGGTGCCGTCTCGATCACGGTGTCCAGGAGCGTGGGGGCAGCGATAGCGTTCTGCTGAGGCGTCTGAAAGATGTTGGTGTTGCGGATTCACGTCTGAAGTATGGCATCCCGAGCGGATCGCCCGGCCACCCTCAGGCTTCCTCTTTGCGCCTCTTCTCATCTTCCGCCAGCTTGCGCTCCTACTCAAGCCTGGCTTGTTCTTCCTCTGCGACCCTATGAGCCATGGCTGAGTCGGTCTCGGCCACATCAGCCATGAGGACGTCGAAGCACTTCGGCTCATAGCCCTTGTCGCAGTCGGAGTCGTTGGCTTCGTCCGAGGGGATGCCATAAAGATCGTCAAAGCCTGAATAGTTGAGGTACTCATCGAGCTCCGAGGATGAGCATGACCCGAACGGTTGGAGGATGACGGCGATTTCCCTTGAGCCTGGGTTGCTCGAATCTTGATCGTTCCAGTCCGAGTCGTAGCCTGATGATGTGGATCCCTCCGAGTGGGTCGATCCTGACTCGGGGGAGAGGAGCTTGCAGTAAATCTCAGCAGCGTTTGGTAATCCAAACGGCGCCGAGAGACTTTGTTCCCCCGAGTGGATTGGTTCCGACGGGGAGGTGAGAAGACAGCTGTAGATCTCAGCGACGTTCGGTAGTCCGAACGGTGCCGAGTGGATTCCTCCTTCAGAGTGGATGGATTGCATCTTGGAACTCAGGATTCGGCCGCAGATCTTGGCGTTGTTCGGTTGCCCGAAGGGCGCTGAGCGGGTTCTCCCTCCCGACTGGTCCGAATCCGAGTCAGAGGAGGAAAGCTTGTTGAAGCCGTTGGCGGCGAAGTCGTCGATCCTTGAAGAAGATCCCATCACGCTTTCCGACGAGATTGTCGAAGAAAACTTGACGCGCGGGCCCCTACCTGGTGCGCCAACTGTTGAAACTCGGTTTCGGCAATAGAAAATTGGAGGTGCAGTCAAGATAGCCAAGCTCGATGGGTTAGGAGGAAAACAAGGTTTAGACAGGTTCAGGCCCTCTCGTGAGGTAATACCCTACTCCTATTTTGGGGATTCGATCCACCGAGTGTATATTAATCTCAAGATCTGTAGCTCAAGAAACTCATATCTCTCAAGGGACGCCCCTCACCCCCCTTATATAGTCTTGGGAGGCGGGCTTACAAGTCGGAAACCCTATGTTACTGTAAATCGGTTTCCTCAATCTTACCAAACCGTAACTATGAGCCGTTGCCTTATCTAATCGGCAACGTAACACTCAAGTCATAGTTGGTTTACATATTTGGTAGGCGCAAACTATCCCTATCTCCAGTCGGATAAGCTTGTCATGTGGATATCCGATTGCCATAATCTCCACAAGAGCCTTTACAAAATGTGAGTCATTCTTGTGGGACTTAGAGCCTCCACAAAATGTTCTTAGGCAGCAAGAAGAGTGCTTCAAAACAAAGGAAATATTTTTATGTTTTCTTACTTATGCAAAGCTAAAGACTATCAAAGATTAGAGAGGGAGAAGGAGCTCAAGTGCAGCAACAAGGCAAGTGAGCTGTGGTGCAAGGAGTGACTGAGCCAAGGGGTTGTATTTATAGGCAAAATGGGAAGGGGTTGGTTCGGCCGAACCAAGGCATGGCAAAAAATTGTCCACGTTGATGATCATGCCCATGTGTTGCTGTCCAAGGTGGAGCTGAAATTGGTGCCTCAAAAGGTTTGACCGAACCTGTGTGCTAGGGACTTGTAGCTAGCCCATCACTTCATGTCTTCCACCAACATTTGGAATCCAATGCGTCAAAGCTGCACCTCAATTGTGGGTGAAACTGGTTCGGCCGAATGGCCTTCACCATTGATTTTCAGCCACCCTTCACATCTTGTCTCCCATTCACTTTGGCATACAATGTTAGAAGATACCTGCACCAAGGAGGTTAACCATGGTTCGGCCGAACCATGATTGATTCGGCCAAACCCTGGTTTGGTTCATTTTCTCCAAATTTCCTATCCCGCGCTAACCTTTGATATTTATTCCTAAAGATGTAATGCATGCATTGAATCAAAAAGTTTTGAAACCAAATATGAGATAACTACCATTTACCTATGGCGAGGGCTCAGCATTTAGAGTCTTTGGCCGAACTTCTCCGTAGATTTAGTGGGATTTAGTTTCATCCAGTCCTGAAGAGGATGACACGGATGATGATACTTCCTTGTTCCGTCATACCTTAATTGTCTTCTCAGGCTTGACATCTTTCTTTGGCGGCTCCATCGATGCTTGCTGAGGAGCATTTCTTTATTTCTTGCTAGCAGCGAAATTCTTACCCTTAGGTACCTGACGTGCTTGCTCATTGCGCTCTCTCTCCCAACTTTTCTTCATCGTAATGATGAGACTATCGGCCTTTGGTGTGGAAGGATCCAATTCGATACGCTGCACATGCTTCTTTGTATCGTAGAAAATACGTACCTGTTTGCATTGTTCGACCTTCAGCTTAAAAGCAAATTTTTCTAACTTGCCATTGATGTTGAGATATATTTCACCGGCTCCTACGTCGATGTTCGCATTCGTGGTGCTAAGGAAGGGACGTCCAAGAATGAGCGTTGTCTTTGCATCCACTTCCATATCAAGCACGACGAAGTCTACGGGCACAAGAAAATTCTGGATTCTCACCGGAATATCTTCCGCGATCCCAGCGGGTAACGGACCGATTGATCTGCTAGCTGCAAACACAGCTGTAGGGGACAAGGATGTATAGCTCAATTTGTCAAACACTACCTTGGGCATAGCGCTGATGCTTGCTCCAAGATCGAATAGAGCGTGCTCAAAGTGTTGGGTGCCAATCGAACATGTGATCGTTGGACATCCCGGATCCTTCTTCTTTTGAGAGTGTTGACAATGGCGGCACTACACTCTTTCGTCAACTTGATCACTTCCATGGTGGGTATGGCTCGTTTGTTGTTCAATATATCCTTGAGGTACCTAGCGTAGGTGGGCACCTGCATCACTTCGAGGAGAGGAATATTGACATATAGTTTCTTAATTACGTCAACAAACCTTTCGAATTGCTCATCCACGGTGGGTTTCCTGTGATGGTGCAGGAACAGAAGTAGTGTTGTGTCATAGAAATCATGAGGAGCTGTTTTGTTTGTTGTGGGCTCCTTTTGAGAACAGTTCTTCATCCTCTTTTTTATCTTCGCTGTCGTTGTTGCTCGTTTCCTTTCCTGTATTGTTAGGATAAGGTGGGTCGCGAGTGGTCTTACCCCCTCTCGTGGTAACCGCATTAACATTATCACCAGGAGAATTCTTGGGTTGCCCCGAGATTCTTCCTGTTTCAGGTGTAGAACAGCAGCAGCTAAACGAGCCAATTGAGACTCTATCATTTTATTAAAGCTTAATTGATTCTTAACAGCGAAAGAAAAAGACTCGATTTTAGCATCAATGTTTTCAAGGAGTTTATCATTCACTTGTAGTTTCTTACTAATGTTTTCCTTGATTTTCACTTGGCCTAGCACGAGATCACGAATCAAAGGCTGGTTATTATTGTGGAAAATATTACCTCCTGATCGCTGGTTGTAAGGAAGATTTGGCCTTGATTTCCAACCTTGATTTCCGAAGTTTGTTCGGTCGATAAATGTTGACATTCCCATTGTTTCCAATGAAGTATGTGTCTTCATAGGTTTCGATGCAATCATTACCCGAATGTCCTGAATTTCCACAAACTTCACATGTCGTGTGGGAATCCATTGCTTGAGCGGTCTCTCGTGTGGGAGCTTCAAGCTTCCCCATTAATAAATTAAACTTGGCGTCTGACATATCGAAGCCGTCAATTTGATGGATTCCACGAGTATGGGAGTGGAGTCTTTCATCACTCCAACCTTGGTTGGAGACTAGCTTCTCGATTAGGGGTTTTGCAGCGGTAATATCCAAGGAGAAGGAAGCTCCATTGGCAGCTGCATCCATATGTTCCTTGGCATTTCTTTTCAACCCATGATAAAAGGTTTGAATAAAGAACCAATCTTGCATTCCATTGTGTGGACACGCTCCAATGTACTCTTGAAATCTTTCCCAAGCTTCAGCAATTGATTCATCATTGCTTTGCTAAAAGCTCGATATCTTGTTCCTAAGGGCGTTGGTTTTGCCCAAAGGAAGGAGTTTGGCGAGATACACATTGGGGCATTTCTCCCAAGTGTTCACGGCTTCGCGATCGGCGTAGATCCATTGTTTCGCCTTCCTGAGCAGTGAGAACAGGAATAAGCGAAGTCGGATGGCGTCGGCAGTCACTCCACGGATTGTAAACATGCTGCAAATCTCCAAGAAGTGTTGGAGATGAGCATTGGCATCCTCATTTGGCTTGCCGCAGAAGGGACTTGCTTGCACCATGTTTATAAGCGCGGGCTTCAACTCGAAGTTCCCATCAATCACCTCTGGCCCTTTCGGCACGTTGGTGTTGGAAGGAGCGAAGAACTCGTGAATGGTCCTCCCGGCCATAGTGTTTGATGATTCGAGTGCTAAAGTGTGAACGAAATCCAGGTCCGTAATAAGGAGTTTCCTTTGAGGAGGAATGACATGAGGTCGGACTCTACTCAAAAGTGACTCTGGCTTGTCATGGAAATTTGTCGGATGTTCGAAACCGGTCATGCAGTGCTCTGCAACACCAAAGGAAAACAAAGCAAGGGTAAACCCGCTTAGGTGCAGTACACCAAGTATTCAAAATTCAAAAGAAATATATTTAATGATATCTTTCCCTATGCTTCCCTGACAATTGTGCCAAAAATGCTTGTTGGTATTTGTTATGCACTAAAATAATATGTTGATGTTATGTTGATATTTCGCAAGTGCATAGAATATACTGTTGTAGAATTTCACCCGGGAGTATTCCAGAGTTGTCGAATTTAAATTTTTCCCCAAGGAAGTGGCGACTAAAGATAATTAGTAAATATAATCTTAAGAAGTATCGCTACTTAATATACTTTACCTTCACGGGTGTAATCGATAATCAAAGCGCAAGGTAAATGACCCAACCGAGGAAGATAAAGGATGAAGAAAGGTAGCTAGCTTAGTCGGGAGGACAACGAGACCGAGATAAGATTCCTGTGATAATCTATCAACACGAATCAACTCTAGAATGAATACAAATGATCGATAGCGTCGGCTAGAGCTATTCTAACTTAGTCGTCTCTCAAGATATCAGACACCTGAGACCCATCGCTCACGGAAAGGGATGAGAAGGTTGGCAACGCAATACACTCCCAAGTCCTACTAACTATAAATAACATGGTGGATTACGTAGGCCATCGGGGCATCCACCACCCGGGGCTACCCCACGTTTGTTGAACTAGAAGTAGATCAACACACCAAAAGGTTCTAAGCATTGCACTTATAACTATTCGATAAACCACCTCCTGGAGCTCTATTAAAGAGAAGGTCTGAACAGGGATTCAGCGAGAAACAAATCAAGGGAGAGACTATGGTAAAAAGACTATTCTATGAAGGAAGGTAGATGAACTAGAAAGACATACAACGAGAGTGAAGTCATATATGAATGTAATTGACTCAGTGTGGGCGATACCACCCCAGGGTAGCCCGCGCAAGGGAAAGAAGACTGCCTGGAGCGGACCGATGGACCTTAGGCCGGGGTCGGCGGCTCGACCACATGCAAGGTCGTACATCCCGACTGGGTCTGACCCTGGTCCACTCCTCTCGACCTCAACTCTTTGTCCCAGCCCTAAAAGGGAAACCCCGTCCTCGGGAGCAAGGCTTCCTTGATAAGCCTCGCGGAGAGGACAAACAGGAGACCACCCGGCAGGAAACAACATCATCTGAAAGCACTACGCACAGGGCACTGGCAGATGGTGGATCCCGAGGGAAGGCATCGCACAAGATGCCCACGGCGAACAGAGTCCAAGACAATTCGGTTACACTTTTCAGGAGATCTTCGTATTTGCTTTTTACTTTATGACCAAGCTTTCTTGAGCCCTAAGTCCCCTTTGTAACTGCCCCCTTGGACTATAAAAGGGATGGCAGGAGGTTCGGGTTTGAGGGGGCTTGGTGCGCACTTAGTTCGCTCTGGGTTCAGTTTGGTTTCATCTTCTAAACTTTGATCATACTCTGCCCCAACAAAGAACACTGGACATAGGCCATTATCCTCCGGGAGGGCTAAACCAGTAAAAAAATACCTTTGTCTCTTGGCTCGCTTAGTGCTTGAGTCGACCATCAGATCCATCGGTGAGACGCCCCAACCACTCTTCCACCTCCTTGGGTAACACCCTCGGAGGACTGCCGACTGTCCCGTCAATAGTTGGTGCACCAGGTAGGGGTGCATCTTCACCGTTCCAAGCGGTTTGATGGATATCTTCTCCACCGACTTCATGGTGCGTGCCTGGACGACGTTCGTCTTCGGGAGCCCGGTTTTTCGTGCCGATGACTTCAGCCGCCTCACCTTCTCCCAAGAGTCCTCTAGCGTGTTGGAGCGTGCGGTCGTGCAGGTCAAGCTTCTTCATGGAATATCGGGCGCTTACGGTGATTCTACCCTTGAACAGCTATGTACTCTGCACTCAACTCTTTTAATAAAGTAGCTTTGATGTCTCTTCGATTATCGCGCTACTCTGATTTGTTCTCCGTGGGCCACTGAGCAGCCGGTGCACGCTCAGTAACTTTCATGCCACGTTTATGGTCTGCCCTGAGCTACGCGGCCCTGACCTGCAATGGTCGGGGTTCCCAAGAAGGCACCCTATTGAGTACACCCGAGCTGCCCAGGGGTTCGGCAACTTCTCCCGACTATCGAGTAGCCTACGCTCGCTCAATAACTTCCGTGCTACGCTTATGGTCTGCCCTGAGCTACACGGCCCCGACCTGCAATGGTCGGGGTTCCCCGGAAGGAAGCCTATTGAGTGCGCCCGAGCTACTCGGGGGCTCGACAGCTCCCTCGAATACCTAGAATACATATGAAGCTCGGCCTGATGCCCTTCGATCTGAGCCAAGGCATGTCCACTCTGATCTAAAACCCCTCTGATCTTGACAGGGCATGTTCCTTGTCGTACTGGGCTAAGGTCACGACCCGACGTGTGGTAGTCGGGCACAACACGAATAGAAGAAATTAAAACTCCATTGCAGTTTAAAAGCTGTTCTCCAATATAACAAAAAGTTTGAACCTTGTTGTGTCGGAAGAAGTTTACAAACTCCGACCCTTACTGACTCTGTTTTCTACCTTAAGGTTTTTACAAGGGCTTCCTAAAGGACCATGTCGGTGACTATCTTCTTGGCTGTCGACTCGACCTCTGCATAAATGCCTTCGACTTCGCCTTCCACCACGCCAACAGGCTAGCCCTCGGCGATCGCCTCGACCCTGATGCATGGATGAAGCTTATGCATGACGCCAAGGGCGTGTGTCACTACAAGCTTTCCCACGTCTCGCACGAAGACTTGGACGCGCCTCGGCCCGTCGCGCAGCCGTGCAAAGAACGCCTCCTCAGTCTCCTCGGATGACGGAAGCTTGTTATCGGCCACATCCAGGAGTGCCCGAGCTCCCTCCTGGCATCGGGCTGACGAGCCTTAGCCGCCTACAAGCAGGCCTTGAGGTCCTCGATCTGGTGGCAAAAGACCGACAAGTGACCTGCTCGTAAGAGGGTGTCGGTCAACGCAAGTGTCGAAACTTGGTTTCGGCAATAGAAAATTGGGGGTGCAGTCAAGATCGCCAAGCTCGATGGGTTAGATGGAAAACAAGGTTTAGACAGGTTCAGGCCCTCTCGTGAGATAATACCCTACTCCTGTTTCGGGGATTCGATCCGCCGAGTGTATATTGATCTCAAGATCTGTAGCTCAGAAACTCATAAATCTGATATCCCTCAAGGGACGCCCCTCACCCCCCTTATATAGTCTTGGGAGGCGGGCTTACAAATCAAAAACCCTATCTTACTCTAAGTCGGTTTCCTCAATCTTACCAAACCGTGACTATGAGCCGTTGCCTTATCTCAATCGGCAACGTAACACCCAAGTCATATTTGGTTTACATATTTGGCAAGCGCAATCTATCCCTATCTCCAGTCGGATAAGCTTGTCATGTGGATACCCGATTGCCATTCCAAGGATGGCTTCCCGCCTCTGGTTCGTCATGATTTTCTGGGGAATCTACCCCTTCTCGCTTCTCGAGAAGTTGATCCACCAACGAATGAAATCATCATGCATACCCATCCCAGCAGATTTTAGTTTAAAGTCTAGCCAAGCGAAAGTCTTGTCACGTTGCTCGATATCCGCGAGCACGGCTATTCGAATAGATTGATTCACTCACACTGCAGTGGATGTACACTTTACCCATACTCCGCAACAGCCCAACAAATGAGCCTACGCCTCAACACATGAGACGGTCACGGCAAAGCCTTTCGATAACCTTGCTTTGGTAGTACCCGCTCCATGAACTTAAGCCCTCATGCACTCTAGCCGTGCTTTTCTAGCGTGAGAGGAGTTCGGCGCACCCGGGGTAAGGGAAACTTTCTCAATCTTTAAGTTTATTTAGTATCGGTTTAATTCCACCATTCACAACAAAGGCCGCAGCCTCATTCTCATCCCGTAACCACATCATAGAGAACCATCTATGCAAGGATACCGCCTCCGCTCGGCTATCTAGTCGCCTAGGTCTATACCCATTCGAGAAGTACGGTTGTACCGGCTCGTTTCCGCTATCTCATGGCTCGGTCCTTAATGACCAGGGTCGGCACTTGCCTTTTCCGGAATCCACCCAAATCATCCAGCCGCCCCGGCCTAAAACGTTTGTATAGCATTTTCAATTTTCACCAAGCCTAGTTCAACATTCTCATGGCCATGTGGCGCTCATGTCTCCACAGGCCGTATTTCAACTACCTTCCCTAAGGTAGTTGCCCGAGCACAAAGCCATTTTTGCAAAATCATGAGTATGCAGGGATCTAGTGTAAGCGTGGCTAAGCATTTGTACCGAAGTTATCCTCCGGTCATATCACATCGAAGGTTACAGAGAATAAATACTAATGGTGATCAATATCAAAGCAGGGTATATCAAGCATAGGTATTGTTTGTGTAAGGCATACAATTTGTAATTTGAAATCAACATCATTTCACAAAGTAGGATCAATATGTTCAAAGAGTGTGATGACTTGCCTTGCTCGCACACTTGAGGGGTGGTATCTTCCGCGGGGTCGATGCCGGTTTCTTCAGTGCTACCCGTACGTGCGAAAGATCAATTGAATTCAATTAGAATTCAATAAAATACCGAGAGATCGAAAAGAACCATAAAAGCCATGAAAACAACTCCCAAAAGTTTTGCCAAAAATTCTACTTGAGTTAGAACAAAGGTCGCTTTAGGAAAAATCCGAGTTTTGAAATCGAGTCGATTTCCTAGGGTTTCAAAACGGCGATCGTAAGAATTTTGGGAGTTTAGGTTTGAAAATATTAGCGGAGGAAATTCGTGCTCGAGGTTTGAGGGTTTGAGCACCAAAGAGAAGCCTTTTTAAATGGCGAGAAAGAATTAAACGGAGTCCGGATTTAAAAACGACGCGAAACGGAATCCCGAAAAACGTCCGATTCCGATTTTTCAAACTTTGCACCGAGAAAACATGCGAGAAAATAATTTATTTTTGCCCAAAATTTTACTCAAGTCATCCCAAAATATTTTCCAAATCTTCCAAAATTTTTCCCAAATTTTTCCCTATTTTTATTTTTTTTTTTTTCTTTTCTTTTTTTTTTTCTTTTCCCCAGCACTATTCATCGGCCCACAAGGTGTTCGACCGAACACCTCTCCCTCCGCCTTCGTTGACGGCCGGCGGCCGCGCAAACACAAGAGGAGGGGTGGCGGCTCGGCTTACCGGTGATGGCGACGGCAAGGGAGGGTGGCGGAGCTCCGGCGCACGGCGGCTAGGGCGCTAGGCGGCTCGCGGCGATTTGCGGCGGCGGCGGCTTCGGGAGAGGGAAAGGGACCGGGAGAGAGGGGGACGCTAGGGGTGGCGATGTGGGGAGAAATGGGGTCTGCCCCCTCTTTATAGGCGCAACCGGCGAGGCACGGAGGGAAACGGGGTGGGGACCGCGCGGCGACGGCAGGCGGCGAAGCGCACGCGGCGCGCGGGTGGCCGGGCCGGCGCGCAGTGCGGGCACACACGGGCCGGGCGCGGGCGGCGGCACGTGGTGAAGTCGCGGACCGGGCCGGGTGTGGCGGCGACGGTGGCGAGCGCGGCGCGGGCCGGTACGACGGCGAGCGCGTGGCGGCAACGGCGCTCGGCGCGGGCGGGCGGGCGCAGCGCGCGGGCGATCTGGGCCGGGCGCGGCGCGTGCGTGCTCACGCAACGCGTGGCGCACGCGGGTGCGGCGCAGACGGCGGCGACGCGCGGCGGGCGCGAGGCCGGGCCGGGACGGCGTCGAACGGGTTGTGACCGATGAACAAGGCAAATTTTTAATTTTCCCGATTTTCTATTTTAATTTCCCATCTTCTATTTCCTTCCTTCTAAAAATTCCAAAATAAATTCCTCTAATTCCAAAAATAATTTTTAACACAATATTTTCAACTTTCCCCCACTTTTATTTTCTCACAATATATTTATATATATTTTTATATATGTTTTTATTTATTTAACATTCCTCTTTTCAAAATTCAATATTCTCCCCGTTATTTTTCCCAAAACTTTCCCGGATTTCGAATACGATTCCCGAAAATTTTATTATATATTTTGTGTCTTAATTTATCTTTTCTCCAACCAAAAAAAAAATAATTTTATTTTATATTTCCCGAACGCGTTTTCATAAATCCGCGCTTTCCCGATTTATTTTTTTAAAAAAACCCGATGCGGCTTTCGCACCTCCATTTCGACAACTCCGAATCATCCAAAAACACCAAAAGGGAAATTGATCACGTCAAAATTTATGCATCCGAGCCGGCAAATAAGAAAAAACAAACCCGAGAAGAAGCAACCAACGAAAGTTTTTGAAAGTTCTGATTTTTACGTTTCGATTTCGGTTCTCCGATTTTCAGGATGTTACATCGGCCCAATCGCGAGATGACTTAGCAAAAACCCTCAAGTCTTTTACGAAGCCTCAAGGTCATCCCCGCCACTTCGTCTTCCCAAAAATTTCCTCTTTCGTAGTACTTGTTCACCGCCTCTCGCCTTTGTCCCGATTGCTCCGATCTTTCTCTTTGCAGAGGCCTTAGAACATAGACCCCACCGGCGAGTGAAGGCCCAAAATCATCTGCAGCAGCCGAAGCGATAAGGCCTGCAGAACAAGAATCCAGGGGCCCTTTCCCGAGTGAGAGCGCTCCGAGTGAGAAGCTCCCACCTCCCAGTGAGGATGTCCCAGCTGAAGGAGCCCCGATCGCGCCCAAGAGACCCCACTGGAAACCGCGGCTAAAGAAGATCTCCCAACAGTCAAGGGTTCGACCACCGATGCCGGTGAGCTTTGAAGCGGTCTTCGACTTTAGTCTTCAATCTGTCTTTTCTTTGTCTTCATTTATCTTCTTTAAATCGATCAACAAAAGAGGAGGAGATCCCAGTGCCGCAATCTTCGAGGCCCGGATCTCAATGACTGTGTGAATGTTGCTTGTAAACTCTAATGTGAACTTGTAAATATCTAGCTTATTTATGTTAATGCCTTGATCCGAGTTTTCATAGAAAATTTCTTAAGCAATTTTCGTCCGATCATCACCAAGCCTAAGCTTGATTAGGTCATCAAAAATTCTCCCTTATCTATTGAACTCGAATCAAAACACTAAACAATGATAAACCAAATATAAACAAGTTATCAAAGAAAACCATGCTTTGTTGACACGTATGAGCCCCGACCGCTAACTCAAGAAGTCGTCTTGCTTGAGGTTTGGCGTCAAGAATAACATGAAACTTGAGGCAATTTAAGCATACTATCGTCGAAGATGTTAAGAGTTCTCCACCATGGATCCATCTTCACGCTTTAGTTGATATGCTCCTAGCCGAGTCACCTCGCGATTATATATGGCCCTTCCCATAATGGAGATAATTTGTGACGATCCTTGGTGGTTTGAATCTTGCGTAGAACTAGATCGCCGACAACAAAAGCTCGTGCTCAAACATTGCGGCGTGTGGTATCGTCTCGAGACCTTGAAGATATCTTGTCGATTGGATCGAGCCGCTCTCGTGCTTCTTCCATGGGTTAGATTGTCCACTCGGTCTTGATCGTAGCGCCGTCGTTGAAGCCGTGAACTCGTAGGGATTCATACTCCATTTCGTTTGGCAACATGGCTTCGCCCCATGGACCGAAAGAAAGGAGTTTGGCCGGTAGTCCGACCGGGCGTAGTCCGTAGAGACCACGTAACCGAGGGAGCTCTTGGACCCATTTGCCGGCATAAGGATTTAGTCGGTCAAACACTCGACCTTGGTGCCTTGAAAGATCATGCCGTTAGCACGCTCAACTTGTCCATTGCTTTTGGGATGTGCGACCGATGCATAGCGATCTTGATGCCGAAGTCTTCACGAATTCCTTAAAGATGCCTCTAGTGAATTGAGTCCCATTCTCGGTTATAATTCTATTTGGGACGCCAAAACGATGCACGATGTTGAGGATGAAATCTCGTGCCTTGTCAGCAATGATTGTAGCAACTGGCTTAGCCTCGATCCACTTGGAAAATTTGTCGATTGCGATGAATAGGTGTTGAGTCCTCCGGAGCCTTCTTGAAAGGGCCGACCATGTCTAAGCCCCATATCGCAAATGGCCGGGATAATGGAATTGTTTGTAGCTCTTGGGCTAGGACATGGCTCGTCGAGCGAAAATTGGCAGCCTTCACAGTTCGTACCACTTTGTCCGGCCGGAGACCGCGGTAAGCGAAAAACCTTGTCTCGTAGGCTTTGCCCACCAAGGTGCGTGCCGCCGCGTGGCTTCCGCATATGCCCGAGTGGATGTCTTGGAGTAGCCGTCGTCCTTCCTCGGGTGTGATGCATCTCATCAGACTCCGGAGGGACTTCTCTTGTATAAGTCGGAGTCAACCATGACATAAGCTTGGCAATGACGTCGGACACGTTCGCCTCATCCCGGTCTTTCGCAGCTCTTGCTTGTGTTAAAAATTTGATGAGTGGTGTCCTCCGCGGCGTCAAATCATGGCGACTTCGCTTGCAGCCTTGTTCGTTGGGAATTGGCTTTGCCGCAATAGTTGGCTCATAGAGGTGCTCGACAAAAACGTCTCTTGGGGCAGCTTCACGTTTGGACCCGGACTGCGCCAACTCATCAGCTGCTTCGTTGTTGTTTCTTAGGACGTGTGATAGCTTGAGTCCGTCAAACTTGTCTTCAAGTTTGCAAACCTCCTGTCGATAGGCCTCCATGGTGTTGTTTAGACAGGACCAGTCTTTCATTACTTGGTTCACGACCAGCTGGGAGTCCCCTTTCACGACGAGCCGACGTATCCCAAGTGAAACTGCAAGTTGTAGTCCATATAGCAGGGTCTCATACTCGGCGATGTTGTGTGAAGTGGAGAAGTGGAGGTGAAGAACATATCTTAGTCTTTCCCCAAGCAAGGAGATCAGCATGACTCCTGCTCCCAAGCCGGTGATCCTCTTGGATCCGTCAAAGTGCATGGTCCAATATTGTAGGTCTTCTTGAGGTACATCTTCTTGTTGTTCGGTCCACTCGGCCAGAAATCTCGCGGGCTTGTGACTTTCGTACGTCCTCGCCTTGAAAGTTAAGTCCAGCGGCATTAGCTCTGTGTCCCACTTTGCGATGCGCCCGGCCGCCTCCCGGTTATGGATGACATCGCCGAGTGGAAAAGAAGTGACGACGGTGACCGAGTGACCCAAGACTTCGCTAACTGGCTTCATCGCGGCTTCTCGTTTAGTTGCGCCACATAATGTTCGGCGTATTGCTTGTAGATGAAGCAATCTTTGGCTGCATGCTTATGGTTTGGATGATGCGTGCACTGAGCGTTCATGATGGCGTTATAGGCCGCGACTCGGGGACGGCGTTGGGAGTTGGACGTCGTGGCAACTAGGTCTTCAGTGTCGGCGCTGCGGTCCTTCTCCGCCCCGGTTGTTGTTGTCGTTATCCTTCTTAGCATGCCGGCTTCCTCCCGATTGCTTGTCGTCCCTCCCGTCAGCCGGTCTTGGCGCGTTGCTTTGATCGCGTCACTGGACTTGGCGTCTTTGGTGGCTTGCGACCAAACCTTCTGATCAAACCTCACCGTCTTAGCATGCTTTGATCGCCATCTCGAACATCTGCTTCACCGTCTTTGGTGGCTTGCGACCAAACCTTCCGATCAACAACTCGTCACGGACTCCTTCCGGAAGGCGGCGATGATGATGTCGCGGTGATGTTGGGGACCTTGTTGCGCTTTTCGAGAAGCGCCTGATGTAGTCCTTCGAGGTTCGTCCAGCTTCCGGATGACGTTGGATAAGTCGAAGTGGGTCCCGGCCTCTTGAAGGTGCCCGAAAGTTGGCGATGAAGTGGTCCCTCGCCTCGCTCCACGAGCCGATTGAGCCTCTTGGCGTGCTCGTGAGCCGCCTCCTAGCTGAGTTGGCGAGGGCCACGGGCAAGTAATTGGCCATAACCTTGTTGTCGCCGCCATCGCGCGGATGACGAGAGTGTACACGGTAAGCCACGACTCGGGGTCGGTCTTGCCGTCATACTTCTCTATTCCGGTTGGCTTGAATCCATTCAGCCGCTGCACTCGCGAAGCTCCCGAGTGAAAGCCGGCACTCCATCGTCATTGCTATCGTGTGATCCCCTCCGATCCTCCTGAGTGCGTTGATATCGCTCTTGGTAGCGGCGATCGAGGACGTCCCGCAGATCGCTCGACGGGGTCGTCGGTTGGCTGGTTCGGTAGTTGGAGCTATTGTTGCGGCGGACGCGGTGGTGGACGCGGACGTCCATGTCGCTTCTCGCGGGAGTCGGCCGCTTGCTCCGATGCTTCTGCGTGACTCGTGGCGTGGGCCTCTTGGCCTAGTTGTCGACCGGTCCGGCTCGGGCCTCTTGTAGTCTCCCGACCTTAGCGGCGGGAGCCGCCTTTGTCTGGGCGTTTCAGCCACGACTAAGTTGGCCTTCGTGCCGAGGTGGAGGGATGACCGTTGGCGTGGCTGCGACGATGGTCTTGATCTTGTCTAGTATTGGAGTCACGCCGAGGGGTGCCGCCTCGATGACGGTGTCCAGAGTGTGAGGGCGTAAACAACGTTCGCCGTGGCGTCTGGAAGATATTGGTGTTGCGGACTCGCGTTTGAAGAATAGCCTCCTGAGCGGACCGTCCGGCTGCCCGTAGATCCTGCTTTCTCTTGTCGGCTTTTTCTTTGCGTTTCTTCTCCTCTTCTGCTCGATCATGGCTTGCTCTTCTTCCGCGAGCTCGCGGGCCATGGCTGAGTCAAACTCAGCCACTCTACCATGAGGACATCGAAGCACTTTGGCTCGTAGTCCTTGTTGCCGTCGAAGTCGCTCGCTTCGTCCGAGGGCATGCCATAGAGGTCGCAAGCACTGCGGAGCTGAGATACTCGTTGAGCTCCGAAGATGAGCATGAGCCAAATGGCTAGAGGATGACGGCGACCTCCCTCGATCCTAGGTTGCTCGGATTTGGATCGTTCCACCCGAGTCGAGCTTGAGGACGCGGATTCCTCCGAGTCGGTCGACCTCGACTCGGGGGAGAGGAGCTTGCCGTAGATCTCAGCGTCGTTTGGTAATCCAAACGGTGCCGAGAGGTCTTCTTCCGAGTAGATTGTCTCTCGTTGGGTGGACGAGAAGATCGGTGCAGATTTCGGCGGCGTTCGGTAGTCCGAACGGTGCCGAGTGAATTCCTTCGTCGGAGTGGGCGGATTGCATCTTGGACTTCAAGATGTCGTCGTAGATCTCGGCGCTGTTCGGGAGCCCGAACGGCGCCGAGTGGATCTCTCCCTCCGACGGTTCGAGTTCGAGTCGAAGGAGGAGAACTTGTCGAAGCGTTGGCGGCGAAGTCGCCGAATCCCGAAGAAGATCCCATCACGCTTGTCGGCGAGATTGTTGAAGAAGTCTTGACGCGTGGATCCCCTACCCGGCGCGCCAACCGTCGAAACTTGGTTTCGGCAATAGAAAATTGGGGGTGCAGTCAAGATCACCAAGCTCGATGGGTTAGATGGGAAACAAGGTTTAGACAGGTTCAAGCCCTCTCGTGAGGTAATACCCTACTCCAGTTTCGGGGATTCGATCCGCCGAGTGTATATTGATCTCAAGATCTGTAGCTCAGAAAACTCATAAATCTGATATCCCTCAAGGGACGCCCTCACCCCCATTATATAGTCTTGGGAGGCGGGCTTACAAATCGAAAGCCCTATTTGAATGGTTACGCGGAGGCTACGCTAGCCAAAAACAAAAACTTTTTACCGCGCAAACCAGGAACACTTGCAAGTAAGGGCCAATAGATCGTTACCGATTAGAGTAGAGTGCAGCGGAATAGCCAATCGTGGCAATCCAATCCGGAACAAGTAGCCGATTCCTGAGACACCGATTCACCACCGCCCGATTCGAGTCGTCCGGCCGCGCTTCTCACGCCTCGCTCCGATGCGCCCGACCGCAGCCGATTCCACCACAGCCCGATCGCTCCGATTGCAGCCGATCCGGCCGATCAACGCGCGCAACGTAGCAGCGCCTCTACCGGTATCCACACGTCCGGGGACGTAACGCCGTACACCCGTGTGCTAGCACGCGATGCAAGGCTAGGGTTTGGCTCGAAAGTGGGGAGGGTTTCCGTGGAGATTGATCTCGACGACTTCGTTGCACGCGATGCAATTGACATGCCACAGCTCTCCACCCCCTCCCTCCTTTATATAGAGTTGGCCGACTGGGACTAGTGGCCGATTAGGACTCTATTTTGAATCGGATCTCATCTCGTATCTCATAGAGTTGGCCGCCCACACGTCGTAAGCCCATAGGACTCTATCCGATCGGATCCCTATCCGATCGAGCCGTATCCGAGTCCAACTCGAATGCCTGTTCTTATCCCCTTAAGCGTGCGACCCGTAGGTTCAGGTATACTCGGTTTCGGCTATAGTCTAACTTAGCCGATCGTCGGCTCGAGTCTAACTCACCGACTGCCAACAGGTGCCTAGCAAGACATATTGACACCATAGTATACAAGAATAATATCGGCTCGAACCTGTAATGTGTACACAAATCCCTTTGCCTCACGATACCGCTAAGCTATAGGCAAGATGTGTGCCATCCCTTCAATAGCTTAACCATTCACTCGAACCGTATTGGATTATCCGTCTCGTTGATTGACTCCTCAATCAACTTAGCATGGCCATGCATTTCCATAATCCATTACCTCGAGGGGCCCAGAGATATCTCTCCAAAGGAGGGGCAAATTCCATCTTGATCACTCACATCCCACTCCATGTTTCATAGCAAACCCGAAAACTACCTTTATAACTACCCGCACGAATAGCGTTTGGTAGTCCCAAAGTAGGCTACTACACATGTTGGAATCCATGGTGATCTCGTGTTTAAGGACTTTGTACCAACACTACCCGAGACCAACTAATGGCACATTGATTCCCGTAGTGTCTCATGGTGGGTCTATCCAACAATGTGTTCTCCAAACATGTGTCCATGTTTATTGATTTAGTATCTCCATACCCATGATCTATGAGACATGATCATCAATCAATAAACATGCCGATCTTAGAATCATATTTGTTCCAACAATATGACATATGATCAAGGATCGTTTAGAAATAGATTCATACATATAGAGTCTCATAAATAAGTCACGTACTTATTGATCAATACAAGATGTCTATTTCATGGAACCGAATAACACTTTATTCATTTATACATAAACATTGACGTGATATCCAACATCTCCATGTTGCCTCTGGGGCATATCACTAACAATCTCCCACTTGCACTAGAGTCAATCATGTAAGTATCTAATACCCATTGCTTTTGTCCGCCTCATGCTTCCCGAGGGAGAGGTTTTGTCACGGATCGGCTATGTTGAGATCCGTGTGCACTTTGCATATCTTGACATCACCTCCGTCCACTATCTCGCGGATGAGATGATATCGCCGAAGTATGTGTTTGGACTTCCGATGTGACCTCGGCTCCTTGGCTTGCGCAATGGCTCCCCTATTATCACAATAGAGAGACATTGGACCGCGTACTAGTCATCACACCAAGCTCGAAACGAATTTCTTGATCCAAACAGCCTCCTTTGCGCTTCCGAAGCAGCAATGTACTCGGCCTCCGTTGTAGAATCGCAACGTATCCCGCTTGGAACTCTTCCACTGATCGCGCCTCCGTTCGGCGTAACACGAACCCGCATTGCGATCTATAATCATCCTTGTCCTGTTTGGAAGCTAGCATCGGTGTAACCACTTACAACGAGCTCTTCTTCACCTCCATAGACTAGGAACATATCCTTAGTTCTTCTCAAATACTTAAGGATATTCTTTACGGCAGTCCAAAGTGACCTTCACTGATCTCGATCGGTATTCGCCGTAGCACTCAAAGCGTACGAGACATCTCGGGCGTGTACAAAGCATGGCATACATGATGGATCCAATTGCCGAAGCATATGGAACCATACCCATCTTATTCCGCTCATCATGTGTCCGAGGACACCGATTCTTGCTAAGATTAATGCCATGTGACATGGGCAAGAAACCTTTCTTGGAATCATGCATGTTGAACCTTTTCAACACCTTGTCAATGTATGTACTTTGGCTTAATCCAATTAGCCTCTTGGATCTATCTCTATAGATCCGAATGCCCAATATGTATGCTGCCTCCCCTAAGTCTTTCATGGAAAACTATTTTTCAATGAAGACTTGACGGATTCTAGCATAGGGATATCATTTCCAATCGAATATGTCATCCACATATAAGATTAGAAATACAATTGCGCTCCCACTCGACCTTTTTGTAAACATAGGCCTCTTCTTCGTTTTTGATGAAATCAAACCCTTTGATTACTTCATCAAAACGAATATTCCAACTCCGAGATGCTTGCTTCAATCCATAAATGGATTTCGTAGCTTGCATATCTTTCCAGCGATTCGGATCGACAAAACCCCGAGGTTGTATCATGTATACATCCTTGCTTAGGTTTCCATTTAGGAAAGCCGTTTTGACATCCATCTGCCATATCTCATAATCGAAATATGCAAGCAATCGCTAGGATAATCCGAATAGATTTAAGCATTGCGACGGGCGAGAAGGTTTCATCATAATCAACTCCTTGAATCTCTTTAAAACCTTTCGCCACCAATCGCGCCTTATAGATGTGAACATTTCCATCCATATCGGCCTTTTCTTAAAAACCCATTTACACTCAATGGTTTTGACACCATCGTGGATCAACCAAGTTCCAAACTTGATTGTCGTACATGGATTCTATTTCGGATTTCATGGCTCCAAGCCACTTGTTGGAATCGGGTCCCACCATCGCTTCCTCATAGGTCTTAGGTTCATCGTTGTGCAACAACAATATATCACGTTGTTCCGCACTGTATACCTGTCGTGCGCACGACGTGATCTTTCGCACCTCCGTGGGGCTGGTGTATCTACAACCGGTGGCGCAACACTTTGCTCCTCCCGTTGTGGTTCCGTGGTCGCCGAAACGTTTTCTCGGTGTTTCTTGAACTTCTTCAAGATGCACCCTGCTCCCACTAACCCTTCTTGAAAGAAACTCTTTCTCCAAGAAGACACCGTGCCTGGAGACAAACACTTTGCCTTGTTCCCGATTATAAAAGTAATATCCCTTAGTTTCCTTAGGATATCCCACAAAGAAGCACTTGTCAGATTTGGGTGTGAGCTTGTCAGACTGTAAACGTTTTACATAAGCCTCACATCCCCAAATTTTGAGAAAAGACAAACTAGGGGATTGCCCTGTCCATATCTCATATGGTGTCTTTTCAACCGACTTAGATGGAACTCTACTTAGTGTGAGCGCAATGCTTTTTAAGAGCATATCCCTAAGGATAACGAAAGATCACTTTGGCTCATCATCGACCGCACCATGTCCAACAAGGTGCGATTTCTCCGTTCGGACACTCCGTTCCATTGTGGAGTTCCTGGCGGAGTCAACTGTGGAACAATTCCACAATCTTTCGATGATTACCAAACTCTTGGCTCAAGTATTCCCTTCCACGATCCGATCGTAGAAACTTGATTGTTTTCCCTAAATGATTCTCAGACTTCATTCTGAATTCTTTGAACTTTTCAAAGGATTCGGACTTATGCCTCATTAAGTATATATAACCATATCTACTATAGTCATCGGTAAAGGTAATGAAGTACTCGATAACCACCTCTCGGCCGTTGAGCTCTTGGTCCATATACATCGCATGTATGAGTGCAAACAAGTCACTTGCTCTCTCACTATGCCCCGTGAAAGGTGCCTTTGTCATCTTACCAAGTAAACAAGACTCACATGTCTCAAATGATTCAAAATCAAAAGAGTGAAGCAATCCATCCTTATGGAGCTTCTCCATGCGTTTCTTATTTATATGGCCTAAGCGACAATGCCGATAAATGTGGGGTTTATATCATTAGAGAGTTGCCTTTCGTATTAATGTTATAGATGGGAGACGCTTCAAGATTCAAAACGTATAATCCATTCACCAATGGAGCATGAAAATAGAACATATCTCTAAGATATATTGAACAACCATTGTCCATTGATCTAAAATCATATCCTTCCGCTTGCAAACATGAAGCGGAAATAACGTTTTGACATAGTGTTGGAACACAATAACAATTATTCAATTCCTAAACTAATCCTAAAGGTAGATGAATTGGTATCTGTGCCGACAGAATCGTAGCAACGCTTGCTCCATTGCCGACGCGCAGTTCACCTCGCCCTTCTCAATCCTCTACTTCTTCTCATTCCCCGCAACGATTTGCAAATATGAGCTACCGATCCGGTATCAAATACCCAAGAGTCGAGTTGGTGAAGTAGCAAGATTAATGTCTATAACATTAATACCGGCGTAAGTCGTACTTTGCTTCTTTTTGAGATCCTCCATGTACTTCTTGCACTTCCTCTTCCAATGGCCTATCTCCTTGCAATAGAAGCAAACGGCATCCGATGCCGCCAACCCCTTCTTGCCCTTCTTTGCATTGGAGGCACTCGCGATCTCATCGAGTTAACTTCCTCTTGGTGCAAAGTTTCTTCACAGTGGTTTGCGCTTGCCTTCTACATCATCATCACATGATGACCGTTTTTCGGATACTCTCCTCACTGTCTTTAGCATCCCATGCAATTCAGCCAAGGTTCTATCCATATTGTTCATGTGATAGTTTAATATGAATGGCTCGAAGCTCGGAGGGAGCGACCGGAGAATCACATCGCAGCCAACTCTTGGCTAAGGGGAAAACCTAGTTTTTCCGGACTCTCGATATAGCCAATCATCTTTATCACATGCGGACTCGACGGGATTCCCTCAACAAGCTTGCACGCAAACAAGGACTTTGAGGTGTTGAACCTCTCGGCCGAGCTTGGTTCTCAAACATGCCACGCAGTCCCCGAATAATAGTGTGAGCATCGCTGCTCTCATATTGCTTCGAAGCTCGGGGGACATTGTAGCAAGCATGAGATAGCTTATATCTAGGGCATCATCGTGTGCTTCTCGTAAGCTCTCCGTGCAGCTTGCAAAGGGCATTATTTGGCAAATCCTCAGATATGGTACTTCAAGAACGTACTCCTTACGCTCTTGCTTGAGAACAATTCTCAAGTTGCGATACCAATCCATAAAGTTTGTTCCATTTAATTTTTCCTTTTCGAGAATAGATCGCAAATTAAAGGTACCGGTGTAGTATTAGCCGCCATTTATTCTACAAATGTAAAAGTAAAGTTTAGCACAATGTTTATGCTATGTCTATTGTTAAACAATTTAACATTAGACTCCCATTACGTATTTTCCACCTTCCCTCTAGGTTACGTATTGGGTCAAAATCCACATGTTAATTAATTTTCTAGTGAGGTTTGGCATCACTGCTAGAAAATTAGTAACATCGGTAAGCAACACCTTGCTAATCACATCTCTATGTGACTCTTGTTGTTGGTGTGGCATCTCCATGCCCCGGCGCCAACCTATGCCCCAAGGCCCAAAACTGTTTTGATAGCCTTGTTAAGTAAACCAAATGCTCCCGCATGTATATGTCCGACATGTACCCCTCGTGTTATGATAGAGAATGGCACTCGCTTTGGCACCCACCATTGACGAGCATAACGGTGACGGGTGCAACATTTGGAAGGGCATCATTACTACTTAATTTTGCGAGGGATGCTATCCTATCAAACAAACATATCACATATGAAAGCAAGAAGAATAGCATATAGTGAAATAGTATGGCCCTCTTCACATGGTGATCTCCATCTCCATGCCTGTACGGATCTCCATCTTCATCACCGTTCTTTCGAGTGCCGAATGCTTGATTTCTTCAAACTAAGCTACTACTATAGAAGCTCTAATTGAAGATTACATCGACTCGCAGTCGTGAAAGAATATTACAAGCATTGCACGTATGAAAGAATATTACAGGATTGCACATATTAAAGAATATTACATGCATCACATGCATCTCATACATACAATAGGGCCATACCATCTCAAAGCATTCTCTCGCGAAACAAGTTAGGCGTAGAAACGTTTTCTACTTATCGCAGAGCTACGGCATCGAGACGACCTATAAGGGGTACGCACACGGCGGTCCCGCTAGCCGGTTAGCGGGCAGGGGTCGAGGAAGCCGCCCGATTACGGAAACCATATCGGCGTAATCATATTATGCCATCCCGATACACTATCAAGGGAGATGTTTTGCGTAGGCGCGAGGCAGCTAACAAGATCGGACTACGAGATAGCTTCGGCATAATCACATTATACCGTTCCGATACACTATCAAGGAACGCTATCTCGAACTCCAACTCAAACCGAGTTATATGGAAATTGCTTCGACGTAATCACATTACGCCGTTCCGATACACTATCAAGGAACGCAATTACCATTAACTCTCCTCAACCGTATCCCGTAAAACCGATTGATCTAATCAACTCGTGCACAAAACTTGTTCTAGATCCAATCTAAAACCCGAACTAAGCAAGATTAGCTCGATACCACCGAATGGTTATGCGGAGGCTACGCTAGCCGAAAACAAAAACTTTTACCGTGCAAACCAGGAACACTTGCAAGTAAGGGCCGATAGATCGTTACGATTGGAGTAGAGTGCAATGAATAGCCAATCGTGGAAATCCAATCCGGAACAAAGTGTAGCCGATTCCTGGAGATAGCCGATTCGCCAATCAGCCGATTCGAGCCGTCCGGCCGCGTTGTCACGCCTCGCTCCGATGCGCCCGACCGCAGCCGATTCCGCCACGGCTGATCGCTCCGATTGCAGCCGATCCGGCCGATCAACAGCCGCGCAACGTAGCAGCGCCTCTACCGGTATCCACACGTCCGGGAAAGAACGCCATACACCCGTGTGCTAGCACGCGATGCAAGGCTAGGGTTTGGCTCGAAAGTGGGGAGGGTTTCCGTGGAGATTGATCTCGACGACTTCACTTGCACGCGATGCAATTGACATGCCACAGCCTCTCCACCCCTCCCTCCTTTATATAGAGTTGGCCGACTCGGGACTAGTGGCCGATTAGGACTCTATTTTGAATCGGGTCTCATCCGTATCTCATAGAGTTGGCCGCCCACACATCGTAAGCCCATAGGACTCTATCCGATCGGATCCCTATCCGATCGAGCCGTATCCGAGTCCAACTCGAGTGCCTGTTCTTATCCCCTTAAGCGTGCGACCCGTAGGTTCAGGTATACTCGGTTTCGGCTATAGTCTAACTTAGCCGATCGTCGGCTCGAGTCTAACTCAGCCGACTGTCAACATGTGCCTAGCAGCACATATTGACACCATAGTATACAAGAATAATATCGGCTCGAACCTGTAATGTGTACACAAATCCCTTTGCCTCACGATACCGCTTAAGCTATAGGCAAGATGTGTGCCATCCCTTCAATAGCTTAACCATTCACTCGAACCGTATTGGATTATCCGTCCGTTGATTGACTCCTCAATCAACTTAGCATGGCCATGCATTTCCATAATCCATTACCTCGAGGGGCCCGAGATATCTCTCCAAAGGAGGGGCAAATTCCATCTTGATCACTCACATCCCACTCCATGTTTCATAGCAAACCCGAAAACTACCTTTATAACTACCCAGCATGAATAGCGTTTGGTAGTCCCAAAGTAGGCTACTACACATGTTGGAATCCATGGTGATCTCAGTTTAAGGACTTTGTACCAACACTACCCGAGACCAACTACGGCACATTGATTCCCGTAGTGTCTCATGGTGGGTCTATCCAACAATGTGTTCTCCAACACATGTGTCCATGTTTATTGATTTGGTATCTCCATACCCATGATCTATGAGACATGATCATCAATCAATAAACATGCCGATCTTAGAATCATATTTGTTCCAACAATATGACATATGATCAAGGATCGTTTAGAAATAGATTCATACATATAGAGTCTCATAAATAAGTCACGTACTTATTGATCAATACAAGATGTCTATTTCATGGAACTGAATAACACTTTATTCATTTATACATAAACATTGACGTGATATCCAACATCTCAATGTTGCCTCTAGGGCATATCACTAAC